>CP137677.1:5837030-6039530 GCA_037976565.1 Mesocentrotus franciscanus | reverse complement strand
AAAGTGGGATAACCCTGAGGCACACCATTAGAGTTGTTGGTGGGTTGTACGACAGATTCTCCTGAGACAATTGCTAGTCGGTCAATTTATAAGATTCACCAAATTATTATTATTATTATTATTATTATTTATTTATTTATTTAGCACCTTCAAAAGAAACAAATTCAAACAATTATACAATGTACATTGGACACAGTGAATGAATACCATCGACCCTAGATGTATTCTAGACCTAACCCTAACCCTAACTTAAAACCCAATCACAATCCAAGTTTTAACATTCTGCCTTTGAAACAAATAAAGTTTGGAGCGATTGTCGGATAACCTTCGAGACCATGTCAAAGACATACATGTACCATTAAAGCTGTAGGACTTGAACCTCCACCATTGGCTTATAACGTGTGTGTGTGTTGGGGGCTTGTGGCCAATCAGCTATAGAGTTGTTGGTGTGATCACGATTATTAGACCTAGATCATCATAATAGGGGCGAGGCTGGGGTGGGAGGGGGAGAATTTCAAAATACAATTCACACCATTGGAATGGTCGGTGCATGGTCACGTATATTTAAAACAGCATTTCGTTTAGTAGATTTTTGTATATGAATGTTTATATGTAAATGTCCAATTAAGAAACGTACTTAAAACAGCATTTCTTAAAGATGTGTATATTTGTGCTGATTTTCTACCTATTTTATTTCACAAGAAATCTGAGAAACATTAAGGCTATATAAAACGGTAGATGGTTCCAATAATGTGAAGTGGTCGAGTGGATTAAGCACAGGATCCAAATTCACATCAAAATGTAGTTATTAAGTGTATAAGCATCAATTTGAATCTCACAAGTAGCAACCTATACCTCCTTTCCCATTTATATGTTATAGATTGAAGAAAGAAAAAAAATTAAGCCAGAAACTCAGATTTTATTGCCTGGTTGAGTCATTTTTCCGTCTTGATGATTCAGATATTTTTTCTTAAGGATTTGGAGGAACGTTGATTTACAATCTGTCCTCTTGTGCAGGATTTCAAAATACCGCTCGTGCCCGGGTCTCTGAAACATGCCAATTGTAATATGCAATCATTATTCCTTAAGTTTTCACAATGTATATATTTTTTTTAACGAGAATTGGAAATGTAGTTTGTATATGGTGTTTTTCTTAAAATTACATGTGTGTAACACCTTTTCTCTTTCAAACCATTGTATCGCAATTTTTCTGTTTCAAACTTTGTATCGCAATTTTTCTCTTTCAGGCCTTTGTACTTCAATGCAGCTGACGTGTATAGAAATGCCAAATACTGTTTTATTTCCTACCTTAATCCAATACAAAGTTATCATGCCACAATGATATTTGAGTCCACCGAAAATGACCTGGTAAGAAGTGCTATATATGCATAATAACTGGTGACTTCAAACTGGTACATTGTGCGGCTATTACTTGAGACCATATATGTATATATGTATATATGTATATATATATATTTATGTAATTTATTTCATAAGAAATGCTATTGTAATAAATTATGTTCATCCCTTCATCCCTTCATAGGAGGGATTAAAAAAAAAACTTTTGCATTATTGTAAAATATTATAGGGTATATATGGGGTATACTAAGTATTATTGTATGCAGTATTTTTTTAATTATATTTAGTAAACGTATGTTTCATATAAATGTTATATATATATATATATATGTAAGAACTAAAGTGATGTATTGTTATATTGATTAAAAGATTAAAATGATAACTTTGTTCTGCATTGAATTATGGAAAACTTGGGGAGAACATAAATATGATGAGGCTACCCCTTCCTCCTCCTCTTCTCCTTCTCACATTTCCTCCTCCTCCCCCTCCTCCCCCTCCCCTCCTCCTCCTTCTTTCTTTTATTTTTTTGAAACACTGCCCTGCTCAACATTAAGATCAATCCAGACATTAATGTATAAGCTATATAACTGTAATAATCCAACTAACTAACACATTGCATATTACTCTAAATTCTAAAATTATACATATTGTAACCATTGTAACTACCAAATACTTCTTTTTGGTCAGACAGTCAATTATTCAGACACAGCATGTTCACTCAGAAGTGATACAGTATTAATCCCTCATTCACTCAATAAATACACAACTCATCCTATGCATTTAGTTTATATAAGCTTTCACATCAAATCAACAAATACAAGCAAATCATAAGCTACACAAATCATTTTAAATCAACCAAACAAATTAATAACAATAACTCATTATCAATCAAATAAATAATAAATACACAATGCTAAACCATTTGCATAATGTCGTTTTACCAAAATTTCAGATCAAAATTTCCTTTATTCCACATTTTCTGTATTGTATCATCACATCTCAATAAAGATAAGGTGAGATAAAAAATAAAAAGCATCACCAAAATGTCTTCATCAATACAACTCTCTTAAAATTATGAATACAGGGTAGAAATTCTCTAAGGAAAATATAAAAATACTTTAGTTACCGGTACAACGTAAATCTAAATCCCTTAGGTAATGGATGGAAACTTGCTAGTATTGAAGGCTAGAAACTGGTATACATCTGCGCATCAATCTAAATCGCTTTTCAACAGAGTAAGCTTGTCCCTGCTGTTACAGATTAAATATCATCTCTAGATTAAACTTCAGGTTCTAAATTAGAGATGCCCATTTATCATTATTTTACCCTTGAAATGAATGCAATCCTCTGTTTCTCCTTTTCCTATCATTTTCTGTTGTTCGACGTCAATCTCTCCCTAATATGATCAATATATTGTAAGATTATTTCAATAAGGATCACACGTAATGACATTTACACAGTAAACAATAGATTAGGCAGCTTCTCAATCCTCAAGCACACAGAGACATCTTATAATAACATAAGGATAATAAACAAAATCCATGTCGTAAGATTATTAGCCCAATGAATGTACAATCTGACCAATTATTTGATATCTTGTCTGTCCCTTTGAAGTTAACCAGGGGCAGTATTCTGCAAACAATGTTATCTTTTATGTTAGTAAAACAATGTTAATTGTCATAACAAATCAATAGTAGGACAAGTCATTGGTTATTGTCTGCGCAAAGGTGGCTATGTTTGCGTAAAGTTAAAAAGGCATCTGTGCAAACACCAATGGTAAGTGTTAGTTCTGAGCTTCAGTTTATTAAACATCCTTTTCCCCGACACAACAGAAAACTAAATTTCCCGAACATAGCCTGGGGAAAATACTTTAGTACAAATATTTAAGACTACAATATATGGAGAGTTTTCATTCACCTTCATTTTTCTTTGATCTGTTGGAAGCCAGAGGCAGTAGGGCATCAACTCATCTAAACATAGATATAGCGCCCTTTTGGTTCTCAGCAGATACACTAGGCATGAATCCAAAGTTTTGGAATTTCCTATTAATTCCATTTATGACACATGATATCAAGATATCATCGATAAAACATAAGTAAATCCCTATCAACGCCTTATGGCTGACTCCTGCTTAACTCTTATTAGTCATCGTCTTTAAGAGCAACACTAAAGTTAAGGAGCATTATTTATAACGATGAGTTACCTTGCAAGTGTCGTATAACCTTTATATGTGTCATATAAAGGCTAAAGAAAACATTTCTAACATGACAATTACAACAAAATTGCAACTGAAAGAGAAAACAAGAAAACATCTATTTGTAATATTAATACAAACATGACTAAATTGAAAATATGAGTTCCACTCATTTCAGATCTGTTTCATTTCTTGTGACATTGCTGCCAACAACAACAACAACAACAGAAGAGCACAGAAACATGTTCATACCACAATAAATACAACTGCAAGCAATCTCTGATGTATTCACCCTGTTCATACAAAACATACTCCACCTGAGTTGGGAAAACATCATTAGTTACAGTCTAAACACACATACTCTTCTACATCACTATTGAATCATTTAATGCTTCGGTCCATTGCAGTAGTAATTACAACAATTCTGTACTGGCATATTTTTAATCGTAGATAATACTGTAAAACCAGCAACTTTCACAATATATTTGCGACATTTGCGGCAAGAATCGGTCAGAAATTACAAAAACTCAGTGTTGTGTCAATTCGGAATCATCTATTTTGCGGCATCAAACTTTCTTGAATCTTGACCACTTCCAAATTTGGCAAACATTTCATGCACGCAAAAGAATTCTGGTTTTACAGTAATTCACGATAGCAAGTCCGTCTGTCAGTCAGGCAAGTGTTCAATGTGATTTCATTACCAAACATGGCAAATTGGGGATGTAAAATTAATTTACTCTCTCACTTACTCACGAGTGACTGACTGATAATACATGTCTAGGATTTCTATCAACTTAAACTTAATAAACACATTTTTCAGTTATTAGGATTATTAGGATTACAATCATTACACACACAAAAACAAAAACAAAACAAAGGGCTGTCTGAGCAAATGCCACTAACTACTTTATCTAAACACAGTGTGATTTTCCCTTTAAAATTCTTAGTAGAAAACAAACTGAACAAATATAATATACCGTATAGTGTATAACTGTACATCTCTCCTTTTTCAGTTTGCATTTTTTTTTCTTCATCCAATGATATATAACAAACACAGAAATATACCAAACAAAGCTTTAAATAACTTCTTACATTGGTAAACGAATTTGTAATTCACCAGATAAGTGTGTTAATTGAAGCATTAGCAAGTACATGTACAAATACTAATCACTCTGGATGTGTGGTATCACCCTTAAACAAAAACAAAAATGTGTGAAATGAGGCTTCAATGTGCATCACCAGGAGGAACAAAAGATTTGGAGTTTCAAAAGACTCATACAAGAAATCATTGGTATTACAAAATAAGACAAATATAAAAATAATGTTTCTTGACCAACTTAGGACAGGCATATGACAATTCCACTTCAATCAATATACACACATTTCAGACTCTACCATAGACAGTTTTTTTAAATATAAATATTGCTCTGAATTAAGTTCTTATATCTTTGCTGCCTCTTGTATGTATATACAAGACACAGAAATGTCCATTACAAATATCCCATCACTTTGTACACACAAACTTAACCTCCTAGCTCAAAAGCAGCATTGGATTTAGTCAAAAAGGTCTTAAATCAGGTGATTACCTACAATCTAGTACACTTGAATACAGAAATTTTAGAGAATAAACATAAAATCATAAAGCCAAAATTTGCTGGGCAAAGGCAAGTATCAAATTGAATCAAGTATGTTATTTAAAGTCGCTTATACTTGTACCCCAAGTACCTCACAATCTGGCTATTCACAGTGTTTGAGAACTGAATTAATCCAATAAGTTTGCAATATACTTGCTTGTTTCCCATAGCCCCAAATATCACACTTTACACAATATTTCAAATTCTGTCTTTAAATAAAAGTTTATTTAAATTGCCATTAGCATAACAATTTACAAGGATGTATTTACAAATACCTCAGCACTTAGATTACAATTTTCAACATTGACATCTTATGAGTATCTGATTGATATAATCCTATTGAGCCTCTATTTTGTGTCAATTTTTTCTCCATCTACCGGTACACATATATCCTGCAACCTCACGCATCATCACTCTGTTCAAAATATAATTATTTTGTTCAAACTCTCTCTCTCTCTCTCCCAGGACCACTACACATCATCTAACTCACTTAAGTAAATTCACATAAACACTCTGCAGCTTTTCTGTACACATTCCACAATTCTTTATCTTTCCTCTCAACAAAAGAACATGACTCTTATTAAATCCAAAACATAAGGATATTCACTTTCCAAGAATAGAAGCAACATTGCCCAGTGAAGTCAAAGCACAACAAAAAGGAATTTAAAAATTCACATCTCAGTTCATTCAAGGTGCCTATGTACACCAACTCATTCCAATATACTAGTTACCATAAGCACAAGTATGCTATTAATTTGATCTCTCTGTCTCTTTAAAAGATTGTTCACTCCTAAATGCTTTATCTGAACACATCCAGTTCTCTTCACTTTTAAAGGGTTTGTTCAGAGAGTCTTGTTTTCATATTCATCGAGACAGTCCGTTTAACTTCCTATGGTCCGACTCCTTTCAATGAGCACACCTAGCTTTCCTTCATTTTGTAAAGGTTTAATGAGACATCCTGCTCATATCTGAATGCTTTTATCCTGTTAATTAACACATAACTTTTCCCACCTCCAGAAAGGTTCATCAAGGACAGTCTGTTCAACTCCTTAAGGCCTCACTCCTATCTATGAACACACTTCTCAAGGTTCGATTCTGAGGGTTCGATTCTGAAGGTTCACTTCTGAAGGTTCACGCTTCTGAAGATTCTTCAGAAAGTCAGCTTAACTCCTGAATGCCTCTATCCTATCAATGAACACACCCAGTTTCTCCTCACTCCTGAAGGGTTCGTTGAGATGCACCATCCTCTTCTTTCCGAGTCCAGGTAGCAGTCGATCACCTTCCAGTGGTTGAAGAGACGCCAGGAGTTACGCAGGGTGTCCATGGCACAGCACTCCGCTGCAGATATACAAGAATTGGGAGATATATCAATGTAGTAGTCTGAGAGCATAGAAAGCAAGGCATATTAATGGTTACATTGGTCAGTCACCAGGGAAGTAAGAACTGTAAATCTTACCTAAGTGATTAAGTAAATGAGGATTACGATATGCCCTAATGTATTAGATCCTGGCTTGATTTAGTAATGTGACCAATTTTTTTTTTGAAACCAGAGCTTCATAGTGTCTTAAAGACATTTTAGATATTTAAATCTGCCTGAGATGATGTTGGTGAAGGCCATGAGCACTTGAGCAAAGAGAAGCACTCAATTGTTTCTTCTAAACTGAGTGCATTGACTAATTCCATCAAGTACCTGAAAACAAATTTCTGGTCAATTTACACCCTTCTTTGTAAATTTTTCGAGATGCTATTAATCAGTTAGTGCAGTGGAAAAGAAATGCACCTCCACTACATAGCTACTTATGTCTACAATTCATTTCTTGATTAATTAATTGATATTTAATTGATGAGAAAATACATCAATTGTTTGATAGCTTGACATGACGCATCGTAGATGGCAAGACCCTTGTATCTAAATAGCTGATTCTCCTGAATTTCATGCCTAGGCCTATGGAAGTGTTTATAGAACAATTTTAATGACTTACCATATATGGCAAGACCCTTGGCAACTCGATCCTTTGAGTACTCGTTGACAACCTTGGAGAAATCCACTTCTGGAACGTCGATCTCTAGCAGACGAATGAGATTGCAAGCAGACAGCCAATAGCCTTCAATGAGTGGGGCTAATATGCTCTGAAGGAAGTAGAGTCTTAACAAGGAATCTTGGTTGGTGTTCATCTACAGAAAGGGGAGGCAATATCAAGTTATACTACTGATCAATGAGATGGCTTTTGAAGCTGTACAGGCAGACAGCCAATATCATTTAATTAGTGAGGCTAGTATGCTCCGAAGGAAATATAGAAAGAAAGGAATTAATCAGCAGTTTCCAGTTACTTTTAGTGATCAGTGAATGAGCACCTCACAACTTTTAACTCTTCTCTGTAAACCATACTCATTGTAAATTATTAAACTTTATCATCATAGTAAAAGTTTTGCTTTCCCCGGCAAGGGAGCGAAATACAGCGACAAATTATGATGATTCTTATTTTTTTCTATACATATATGACACTGATACAACAAGACCATCTTAGAATGAAAGTTAATAAACATGTCCTCATACTCTTCCTCTTGTACCAGAAGACATATGTCCCAGATAATGATCTTGATGTTCCAACAATGCTTTTAGAGTAAACATCTGAAAGGAATGTCACTTTCAGGCTACCTACCGTATGCTCTCTGGATGGGAATGCACAAAACATACATAAAAGGACAGAGAATAATACATGGTTATATGATGATCTCAAACTAAACAGACATAAAATATATGGCATACAAAGCTGGAATATTCAAACTGGACTAAAATGATGTTAGAGACCTACCTCAATCTTCTGGTCTACGAATGGTATGTCCTCTTCATCACTCCCTTCACTGTCCCATGAGGCTGATACACCAATGTGCCTGGCCCACTTCTGAGGGTCTGGAGCTTGCTGTGGTCAACAATCAATATAATACAATTACAGTTCGAACTTCAAAGCAAATCATGGCTTAGATTATATTTTGAAAGAAGCTGGCTTGAAGTGCAGAAGATTGGGTGTTTTGAACAACAAATATATTTACAAACTAATGAAAACTCGCTGGAAACCAAATTCTCTGAAAGGACAACGTACATGAGCAACCGTGTGACCACATGTTATGGATATCTTGGGATAACCAGCTGCATTTATTAATCTTTCTTTGGTCATTACTCATCTACCATACCTTTTCAAATGAATTTGTGTGGAAGATGTCATTTGGTTAGATTCTGGGAAAATCTATTTTCGGTAATTATAAAAAATTAAGATTTACTTTCAATGCTGAATATGGCCTGAACAATAACTTTTGATGTGCTGATTTCATTACGTCATGTAAGTTTTAATAGCATATCACCATATCTAAAATGTAAAGTTTTCATTTTTCATTTTATTTCATTTCCAGGAACATAAAGGAGTATAACAATAACAAAGAAAACAAGAAAGCGAATAACAATAATAAATACAAGAACAGAAAAAAGGCCAACAACTAATGCCGGGGGATTACCAAAAAAAAAAAGAGTTTCTGTAGGAGGCTCTCCTCATTAGTTGATGGTATAATACATAACATATCACCATATTTAGAATGTAAAGCTGGGCACTTACCTGCAATTTCACTACTTCATGAAGGACAAGTTTATCAATGGCTTCTGAGATTGCATGCGCAATGTTTCCACAAGGCTAAATAAAATGAGGGATAGAAGAACGTAGAAAAGTGAATGATATAGAAATGTTATTTTATAATTAACATTTGTTTTCAAATTGAAGTACATGTGTAGACAACAGAGAGGGGATATTAGAGAGTGATATGATAAACATAAGTGAGTGAGTGAGTGTGTGTTAGAGAGAGAGAGAGAGAGAGAGAGAGAGAGTGTGTGTGTGTGTGTGTGTTAATAAAAAAAATACTACCATAAATAAATATCTATTATTTTCCTTCACACAGATCCTAAGATTTCTTAGTCAACAACTAAATTAGTCATACTCTTACCAAGTTTTGTAAGTATGTAAAAAATTGACTTAATCCAAGTTATGTTCCTTGAGAATGTGACAAATTAAAGATTGCATCTAAAAGTATTCAACAAAGGCCCTAATTCAACCAGCCCGCCTTTCATTCTTTCTTTACAAAAAAACACAATCTCACCAACAAGATAATAAAATAACCTGTTCACATGTAACAACATGATTGTAGGCCAAAGTACTGGAAACAATCAGGAAGAATACTAGCACTTTATATTTCCTGGATAATCCACCTCTGTTCCCTCAAGCTTCCTTATATTTGTTTACATTGCTATCATTATCAGGGCATTGGCTTAGCAGGATTGTATGACACATTCTCCAGTGACAATAAGCAGGCAGTTCGATTTGATTTGATTTGATTTTTACTTATCCCATATACATCAACATATAAACATTTACAATCTTATAACTTTGAATGTATGATTATCACAGGGTATATACAGAAATGGAGTCGTCTTAAAGCCCCTCTAAAGTGATGGGAGCTCCAAATGATACAATTTAAGTGAAATTTTGCCATCAAATTTTTGGGGCTCTTAACACTTAAAGACTCTCAGTAGTCAGCTCTCATGGGGAATTCGACACCGTTCGGTTGTTTACCTAATAACAGGTGTTGTCAATCACCAGGGTTAGCCTTCAGATTTATGACCATTAGACCTTATGTAATACTTTACTTTTCCGTCACCCGAAGACTCTCGAGTATTCTCCTAGAGATTAGGGGGGAATTCTTGACTGGCCTACGGGTTTGCTGTGTGCATATTTGTACTCCCATTAACGGTATTTCCACCAAGTCTGGTGTCAGCGAATTATGGCCTTCTGCACATGGAAACTGACGAGTGACTCTCTTTAAGAGGGGTTTTAAGCATAAGCTTGAAGTGACGTCCTCTGGACCCCTTGTTCCTCAAACCCCAACACACGGACTCTAAACCGACCAATCTGGACAAATATGTTGGCCATGCAGGGTGGTGTCATAATTTGTTCAAGCAAGAGTCAGTCTGGTCAATGTGACTGGGGTACAGTCCAAAAGTTAAATCAAAACCCAAGGCCTAACCATCTCTCCTTGATGAACTAAAGCTCAAAAGTATATGTCAGGCCATCCCTATCAGACTACAAACTTACCGGTACGAAGGTGAACTCGAACTGTAGCATGTCACAGAGTTCCTCTGCCTTGCGGAGTAGTCTGGAGCGGGCTAGGATGATGGTGTTCTTTCTGGAGCTGTCTATCACTAGCATGTCTTCATTGCATAGGGCGATGAGGGAGGAGGCTGTGAGGAGAATAATGAGAGTTAACATGTAGACAATATACGTGCGAGGACAGACAGCATGAAAGTGGAAGGAAAAGAGAAAAAGAGAGAAAGAGAGAGAGAGAGAGAGTGAGAGGGGAGGAGCAGGAGTGACATCCCCAAAACAACTAACTAACAAACAAACAAACAAACACAACACAGGTTTGTGAAAGCACATAAAATATGTAATGGGAATTTATATCATTAAGCTAGAATCTTAAAAGCATGTCAGGTTTGTCTCGTTGAAATGTGTAAATGATGCCAGTCTCCATGTCAGATGTAAATGAAATCCTAACTTCGATTTCTTCTGTCATCAAGGTGAATGGTCATTGATTTACAGTATCTTCAATGAATCAAACTTTACTAAACTTCTATTACTACACATTTGGCTATAACTTCTTTACATGTTTCTCATTCACGGCTATAAAACAAGACAAACCTTTGCATGTTGCTCACTCACCTACGATAGACTCCATAAGAAATACTGACACCAAACTGGCTGCATAGTAAGACAGCTCAAAGACATGAGGCAGCCCTGTATTTGGTACCACCATCTCCCTGACTTCCTGTGTCTTCTGGTTCCCATCCGTCGTCGGGACGATGTCGGGATGGCTTCGCGTCCGATGTCTTGCAATGAGGTTTGGTCCAAGCAGGTTGAAGGTGTGCTTGACCACGTCAGCGGTCACTCCGGTGAAGCCAACGTCCCGACCTCGTACCAGGACATCACGCCTCAGGTTGTCGACCGCCATGACCAGTTGTGACATCTCCACACCCTGATGTGGAAAGAAATCAAGAGCATAGCATAGTGTTTTTAACCATCTTGAAAATGTTAATAATTTTATAACAATATCCAACAAAATTTATTGCTAATTCTTATCAACTGAATGCACACAACACAATGGACTTGCAGAGGTTTTCAAAATTAAGGAGATCTTTGATTAAAGGATGTTTTTCCTTACTTAAACAATACTTGCCTCATTGCACCATCTTAGGGAAGGTATTTACTGAAACACTATCTAACTGGTAAATGTTTTTTTCCTTCATATTATTGCCGAGGAAAATCGCAGCTGGGTGAGAAAAACTCCATGAAGTTCAAGTAGTTTACATAAATGAAGTTTAAGGCAAAACAACTTCTTGCAAAAAATACTCTTAAGATAAAACTTGTGCAAACACAATTATGTTACTTTGCAAGAAAATAAAATGTTGAGACAATTATTACCTGTCTGAATTTTGTGAGTAGAAGGAAGGCCACTAAGTTGGTACTCATTGCTGTGTTCACATTCACAGAATCTGTATAGTGAAAGAAATTAAATAGCACAATACTTTCTACAATGATTCACACGATGTGGAGGTGACGTATACTGGCTCATTCACTTGACTCTTAATCCAAAGGTTGAGGGTTCAAACCCCATCCCCGGCACTAATGTCCTTTGTCAAGACGTAAATTCACATTTGCCACTCTCCTCCCAGGTGCCAATGGGTTCCTGGCAATTGGTAGGATAATACTAATTGCAGGGCCCTCAGGAAGAACAGCATTGATGCTGATGATGCTTCCCTTGGTAAACAAATAATTATCATATTCTCTCCATGAACATCTATTCACCTAATATATCGCAGGTTTCCACTCGTAAAACACAAGGCCATGTCTTAAGTCACTTATGCAATATTTTTGCCAACATTTATCGTAATATTTGCACTTTTCAAGGATGTGCACAATGTCAGCATTAGCGAGTACCCAATAATCTTGCCTCAATATCATCTGCCATGGATTTGTACTAAATTTCTAAAAGAAGATTTTCACAAGGTCTTACCATAAACAATATGCTCTCCCAGACCTCTGATCAACTGTCTCTGATCCTCAATCACCACATCTGTCCCATACAGAGAATGATCACTAACTGCCTTCTGCAGCCGAGGTTTGCTCTTGGGTGTGACCGTTGAAAGGTCGCTGTTGAGAGCAGTGGGAAGGGGTGGGGATCCTAGGTATTCCTGCAATGCAAAGAGACATCATGGAAAATATGCAGTTTACTTTTTCAAACTATACATTTTGTTATTCAACTCACTCTCTTAAGATCTTGTTGAAATAGACATCATGATTTTAAATCTTGACTACACACTCATATTCATTGCTTCTTCCAACTATCAAGAAAATGAGATATATCATGGTTATGCTTCCCACTATTTAAGAGACAGATGGTATTGTCGGCTTCATTTCACAGCCTCAGAGGGAATTCTGATTACAAAAGAATGCATTCAACAATTGAAATGAGTATCTTCCAGTGTTAAAATTGTCTAGTACAAGCTCTGTGACACCAACAGTAAACACATGTTGAAAAGTATTTTAGACAGTATAAAATAAACTTTAAAAAATTCAGGTAAATCCATCGACAATTAAATTCTTTTATTTCCTTAGGCTTCGTACAGGGACAACCAACTTCCCGTAGGCAATGGGTTAAGATAATTAAGTGCCAATAGATATCAATTTACCTTTAGTGAGAAAGGCTGAGCAAAGTCCACTCTGACATTCCCAAAGCCACTGGATAAAACAGTCCAGATTCCTGCTACTGCGTTGAAGAATGTTTCTTTCTTCTTTGGCATCCCCTGGAAAATAATACAAATCAAAGATACATTCAATTAATTAATGCAAGGTGCTCGATGTGCTCCAATATTACCCCAGCTCTGCTAGGCTACTGATTTCAGTGTTTACACTCACAGCATTCAAGGAATTCCTTTCTACCGGTACCCATTTCACATCTGGGTGGAGAGTGAAAAATGTAGATTAATGTCTTGCCAAAGGACATAAGTGCTGCGGCGGGACTCCAACCGCAAACCATATGATCCACAGTCCAGTGACATATCCACTAGACCATGACACCTCTACATTTATATTAGTTTGTCATTGGGATCCACATGCAATTCTTAATCTATCAACAAAAATCAATAAAACAAATTACAGGCTAACATATGTATCTATTCCAGGAGAGGGAAATGTTGTATACAATCACAACAATTTGTTTTATTCCTTATGGCATGAAATAGTATAAATATGTCTGCTGCATTTGGCACTTGACGCGAGGTTCTAACTGTGACTTCCGTTATTCTGTGGATGTCGCTCTTAGGTGCATAATTTATTTATTGCAATCTTATGATTCAGACTTTCCCAAAGATTTCGTCTGCCAGTTGGATAAACACCTAAAATTGTATATGAACAGAAATAAAATAATGTAGATTCTCACCATCTGCTCTTTGCTGAAGCTACCATCCAGTATCTTCTCATAACTGAAGGAGGCTGGAATGATGTACGCATCAGAGATGATGTCTGCAACAATAACCATAGCACATTAGGATTACAAGAGGTAATCTATCCCTAGAATAATATTTTAATTCCCCTAGGTTTGGTTTGTCGAAATAATGACTTAAATAATGTGCATAAATATAGACTTCAATAATAAATCTAGGAGCGAAACTGGACTGTTAAAATATGCAACAAATAAAAATAATGTAGACTAAATTAATTGTGATTTAATTAAAGGAATACAATATCTTGTTTTTTAGGAATGATCAAATGGCTACCACAGTGCTATGAACTAAAGCCCTGTTCAAGTCTCGTCTATGTACTATAATGAAAGGGAGTGTTTCCATTATACTCACCATCCCTGTAGGCATCTACAACACATGAGAGGAGTCCTCCCTTTGGTGCAAGTGCTTTGCCACTTCTCGACCTTCCTCCCTCTAGATACAAAATTAAACACAGTAATCAATATTGCGAAACATCTTAAAACTTCTCATCAATCATATGAATTCTTGATAAAAGCCAACCTGGCTGCTTATCTTCACATTTTAATGTAAAAACATGTAAAGAATGGATCAACAACTCATGTAAACAGTGTTCTGTTGTGGCTACAAACTGTACTGCAAACTGTCATGCTTGAGTAATGCCACATTTTTCTTATGTTGTAATTTGATAAAATCTTACAAACTTCTCAAGCCATATCAATATTTTGTTCAGAGTAAACCAATGGCAAATTGTTCTGTATTCAATCATTACAATTGACAGCTCATATGCTGTTAATACATCAAATCTTCAAAACTGAAATAGCAAAAAGGAATGGAATTTACGAATAATCAATGACAAGAGAACTTACCAATGAAGAACTCCATGTTCTGACTGTCCCTCAATATCTCTTCCATATACTGAGAAGAAATAGAGAGAGAGAGAGAGAGAGAGAGAGAGAGAGAGAGAGAGAGAGAGAGAGAGAGAGAGAGAGAGAGAGAGAGAGAGAGAGAGAGAGAGAGAGAGAAGGGAGGAGAGAGAGAGAGAGAGAGAGAGAGAGAGAGAGAGAGAGAGAGAGAGAGAGAGAGAGAGAGAGAGAGAGAGAGAGAGAGAGAGAGAGAGAGAGAGAGAGAAAAGAAGAATAAAAACAGTCATTCTCTCTGACTGGGTATTGTAAAAAATCTCATAGTAAATGTAAAATTAGATGTTTCGAAAGCACTATAATCATGGTTAAAGATGGTCAAAAACAAATATCTAAGTGTTCTTTCCACTTTGTAGGAAATTGAGAATTGCAAAATTTTATAGCCTTCATGCATAACAATTTCAAGGCTCAACATATTTTTGTAATACAGTGAAACTTGTCTATAAAGACCACCCGAGGGAGACAAGAAAAGTGGTCTTTATAGGCAGGTGGTCTTTATGTACAGGTTCCTTTAGTACATGTTTCAATGAGAAACCATTTTCAACGGAAACCAAAAATGTGGTCTCTGTAGACAGGTGGTCTTTCTATACAGCTGGTCGCTAAAGCAGGTTTGACTGTATATGCAGTGTGTACTGGTACTAAAGCACTCATCTAGCAACATACTGTGATGCAATTCAAACTCTCAGACTTACTGTATGTAATGTAGACCTGTACACCCAATCTTTCTTGCCTATCTCTTTGTCTAGTTTTCTCTTGATGAAAAACGCCCCAAGTCTTCTCAGGCACGACCTAAAGGAAATAAAACAAAACTAAATATTTACCAAATGTAAGCATTGAAATCTTCACTCCCAATACAGGATAGAATATAGAATCATAAACCAACAGAAGAACACAAATGCAAAAAAAAAAAAAAAATGGCAACAGAAAGAGAACAAGAGATCAACACCTGATAAAACCTGTTTGTTTTGTCTGCATGACTTTCTGTTTAGATTTGGGGCACTAATTCCCTCTACACTTAAGAATAATGTAACTTGAATGATAATGCATTTCAAATGCTTACTATCCTATCACCTGCAAAAAAAAAAGTAGATAAGAATATATCTAATCATTCAAAATTCCTTTCTTTTAATCACCTATGAAATAATAAATAATTACCACATCCCTCACAATTTGATTCAATGTACATACATTTGATTTGCCTTATTAATCAAAACTAAGGCAAATAACCATATCATGATGCTATTCTTAATACAACCAAAGGAAACAATGATACTGACCCAAAGACAGGTAAGTTGAGGTTATCTCCAGCAGCAACGAATGGAAGCTTGATACCAGAGAGATGAAAGATGAAGGATAGAAGGATGTAATCTAGATGACTCCGATGGAGAGGAACTATGATGACAGGAACTCCACTCTGAAAGTATCAAACAAGAACATTATCCTTACAGGGATATCCTGTGTAAGTAGTACTGTCCTCCTGTAGAAGTGCTAACGTCATGTCGTCCAGGTTACTGGTTCCGAACAACAGAGCCTGCGCATCAGGTTCACCGCAAAATCATTTAAGCAACATGCTAGAGCAGGGCAAATTCAGTGTTTTGCGCTGGTGTGATCACCACGCCATTGTTTAAGCAAAGAATTGTTTGAAAACAGCAACCTTGACAACTTGGTCAGTAAGATGTCACACTTCAGAACTGTATTGTTTGAGCTATAAAACTAATTACAAAATGTCTCTCAAAGCACTACATACTGTGTAACCTAGTACATTATTTGTCTAGTACAACACAGAACATAATGAAGTACATGTTGAAGTACAGTTAAAACAAGAAATGTATTCTATCAATACCTCTGCTGATGTAATTGCTCTAAAGCGATACAACTTCTAACATAATTTGTTTATGAATTGCAGATCATTTTTCTTCTACTGGCATAACAATTAATTCAACTAAAGTACAGTATTTGTAGAATATACATTTAAAGGGAAATCCAACCAAACTAGACAACTGTAATCACTACACGTATGGGCACTTCAAATTGGCTGAAGCGGTAATGTCAATGTGATGTAGTGCCGGACTACTTTCCCATCTTTTCCAACATATAAAATGACTAAAATTTAAATTTTTCAAAAAATTCATTGCTCAGGAGGGTTTATTCTTTTTCGAGGACCTAGTAGTATGCTATCTATATATAATATATTTTGAGTAGTGCCCCAAGGGAGAAGGAAGTTGAGAAAAAAGGAAATTACTGATATTTTTGTACATGGCAAATGGGAAAGTTATCCACGTCCTACGTCACAATCCACTGACCGAACTACCAATTTGAGATTCACATAGACTTAGTGATCTCATATTTCAAACATTCATAACTTCCTTACTATTGGTCCGATTCATTTCAAAGTTTTGCCATTCTGTTTCTGTTATTTTTCTGCTTACATACAAATCAACTAATAACAAGGGTTGGATTGCCCTTCAATACACCCTTAAAAAGTATCGTCAAGTGAATAATTAAAGAATGAAATGAAAGTTTATTGACTGATTATTTTCTTTCTTTTTCCTGTATAGCCATACACTCTTCCTTTCATCAGGACCTTGAAAACTGAAACAGTATCATTTCTGCTGAATATTAAAAGAACTTTTGACTAATTTTTCTACTCATATCAACATCAACTCAATGACAGAGTTGACTTCCCCTTTAACAAACTGACCTCTGCTGCTTGTCTGACCATGTTGAGCTGACCCTCATGAACCTGTACACTGATCAAGAACAGACCTAAGATCTTGAGTAGCAACCACCCTGTAAGCCTGTGAGGGAGAGGGGGAGGGAAGAGAAAATGAATACAGAGGACAAGAGTGCTTAATACGTACCAAACGCTTATAAAACTTCTATAATACCAGAATTATAGACATAGGCATAATCACACAACTTGCTCAAGGCTCAGCAATATTACCCTAGCTCTAGTTAGTCTACCAAGGAATTCCTTCCTACATGTACCACTACCCATTAAACACCTGGGTGGAGAGTGGCAAATGTAGATTAATGTCTTGTAAGAAGTAGAAATATACAGAGAGAGGGGCAAAGAGCGGGATAAAGGGAAGACGGAAAGAAAAAACTGAAATGGAAAAGTTGAAAGAATCAGAGAATCAGAACCACTCCCTGGGCAGCATTCCTCTCATATATTATGGCCACTGTGAGGGCATATGGCGATTACTAACACAAATGCTTTTTTCACCCTGCCAGGTCCTCATTTCACTCCTGGGTATGGAGTGGCAACAGTAGATTAAAGCCTTGCCACAGGACATAAGTGCCGTGTCGGGGATTGAATCCACGACCTTTGCATCTCAAGTCAAATAGTGAAAAAGAGGATAGAAGACATGGGAAAATAAAAAGGTATCAGAAAAAAGGGGGAAAATGTTCTAAAATGCTCATTCTTTACTCAGAACCACAGACTTACAGCTCTAGTGGTACAAGTGCTGAAGTCTTTGTTCAGAGAATTCAATTATCACATACTCTTACTGATTTTACTTCAAAGAGTCCATACATGTCAACAATGGAACAACTTCTCTCAGCTAAAATCCACTTTGCTGGTCAGGAATCAACGCTTGTTATCACGATATCAAAACAAACCTATACTGATTATTGCTTCAGTACCAAACACACAGTTCGACTTTAAAGTATTCACTCTTAGCAGGTTCTTTCATTTGTGTCTTGAAATTATACATGTTTTTTTCCCACAGGAGGCATTATACCACTTCAATCCTACCATCCTTCTCCCCTCCCATCCCCCAAGGTGTTCATATTAAAAGCACTTTATGTTCACATGAATTGTACTGTTAAAGATGGCAAGAGGCAAATGTTTCAGGAGCTAACAAATCCGTCAAATGACCAGGGGGGTGTTTCACAAAGACTAAGATCGACTTTAAGTTGGACTTAAGTATGACAGGCCGTTCATGCCACTGTTTGCTCTTACCATTTACTGGCATTTGTCTTTCAAGGGACGTACAAATCGTGGTCTCAAATCTACAGAGTTTACATTTTTGATAGTTCATTATTAAAGGAAAAAATATTATCTAAAGATTATAATTTAGAGACCAATGGGGATAGCAACCAATGGCATGAATGGCCCGCCATACTTAAGTCCAACTTAAAGTCGATCTTAGTCTTTCTGAAACATCCCCCAGGCCTGTAAACTTTATACTCACTGATTTGTATGTTAGTACATTGATCACTATTTTTGACTACGTCAGTGTAAAAAAACACTTTTATGTTTGCTGGGGCTCTTTTACTTAGGAAATGTTGTAAAAGTGTGGATTTCTTAATGTTTTCGCTGTACTGTGTACATATTGCTTACATTTTCTAACACTTTTGTGAGGCAGTTAACGTCATCAAACAGTCCTAAGGTATTAAGGCTCCACACCGACTATGGTCGTTGGGAGTCCGTATCAAATTTGTTTGTCCATATGCATTCACCCCTATGTAGAAATTACACATTTTTAAGGGTCCGGACCTAGAATTTGGGCGTCAATGTGTCCCAGGCGCTGGTTAGTGTCGAGCCTGCCTATAAAGGCTGAATAATTGAATTGAGACTTTCAGAGTGAAATGGAGTTTAAAACCACGAAAAAAGCACATAATGTGAACAGTCTATATGCAGGACACACAAGTTAACCTTATCAGTTTTGACAATTGGGACAATCAGCCCTATAAATTTGCATCAACTTGTTGAGTATTTGTATGAAAGTTAGTTCCAATGTTGTATGATGTGTCATTTGATTAGTATGCTTACTTTGGAATTTTACAGTAACAATGGGCCCCTCCTCCCTTTTAAAAAAGAGAAATCTAAAGAATAATTGCTACATTGATGAAAGTAATAAAATATAAGTTGTGAGCTCAAACCTATGCAGGCTTTAGATTACTACAATCTCTGAATGCCCTAATTTAAACAATGCAAGGAGTCATTGATTGGGGTCACAGAGTAAATAAACAAGCTTCTGAAACTGTGATTCAGTCCAGTTAAACTATGGATTACGCTATAAACTTGTCATCACAAGTGCTCCCCCATGGTCATGTGTACCAAAGAGATTTTCCAGTAAGACCCTAGCTGTCATAGTATATCATCTCGCTGTAATGCTTGAAATCTCTAGATGCATTTTATGGGTAATCGCTTGGACTTAAATTGGTGGCAGTGGCAAATACATGGAATCTCATTGTGTTAAAGGCATTGTAACTTGTCTAACAATGCCAAATCTGAGATGCACTGCCCTTCGTATTATAAGTGTATGTGATATGGTGTCATTTTGAATCCCTTAAAAATTGCGCTTCAAAATGATCAAGAAGTGCCTCAAAAAAGCAAAAATCTTTGAGTGACCGGTTTTCCCCAATAGACTGTAGTGTAATGAAAACCGTTTGGAAAACGCAAAATTTGATTTCTATTTCCAATCATAAATATCTTGATAAATCAGACAGGCGATCGGCTTGTAAAAGTCATGGGGTTCCTGACTGACCTAAAGGTTTATAATTATCATTACATCAGGAGCTAAATTCAGGATTTTGTTTCAGAATCTGAGACTAAGTTACCCAATCCCTTTAAAAATCTCTAGATGCATTTTATGGGTAATCGCTTGGACTTAAATTGGTGGCAGTGGCAAATACATGGAATCTCATTGTGTTAAAGCTTGTTCAAAGCCTCAAGGAGCTTTTTAAAATACTGAATATCTGAATTCAAGTTGTCAGATTTCTGTATATTGACTGAAAGACAAAAGGCTTCCATGAAAACATGGTGAAACTTAGCAAGAGTATTACACTGAAACCAATCATCAGAACAACTAAAGGCCAACATGAATTCTTTGGAGCTGTTTTTATGTACCTCTGCCAATAGGTCTTCATTTCCCTTTAAATAAGTGAAACCCGAATACCATCACAATGGGATTTTTAAAAGCTTGGTTTATAGCCAAAACATATGGTATCTTCTGTCGGTGTAGATTGGCTCATGTTACACTTTAAATGATCTTTTTATTCTTTGTGTCCATGTATACATTCCTTGTGCTCGATGTTTACTTCAGGGTAAGACCTAGTTTATATGTCATGGTAAGCTGCCTTCAAAGGCATCCTTTAACAATATTAAATCTGAGATGCATGGCCCTACGTGTTATCAGTATCTGTGATATGGTGTAATATTGAAGCCCTAAAAAAAAATTGCACTTCAAAATGATCATAAAGTGCCTCAAAAAAGTAACAATCTTTGAGTGACCGGTTTTACCATACTCAGTTTCCCCAATAGACTGTAGTGTTATAAAAACCGTTTCAGAATCCGAGGCAATGTTACCGAGTCACTTTAAACAAAAATGACATGATCATAGTCACTAGTGTAGGCCATGTAAAAAACCTGGATAACACACAGATCACAATGTGCATGTAGAGGCCTTTGTTCTATGCACTTCCCATTCATATGCATGTTCATAAAATGGGTTCAAGAATGTAGCCAATGAGAAGCATGGAAATGGATCACGTGTGCGTGCATTGATTTTTACCATATGCATGGGGAGTGCATTTTGGTGATAACAAACGTCAATTTCTCAACTTTATACTCATATTGTAGACCCATCTTAGAAAACACTGCACTTGGTTAAAGATAAAGTTGAGTTCTGGTCATGCTTTCGTTGCATTGTGAAAGAAACGGTGTGGAATCGATCAGAAAAAATGATCATGTAGCATATAAGTATTGGTGTGTACTGCAAGGTTCTGGAATCATCAAAATATAAGAAATTTGGCCCAGTCTTGGTAAAGTTACAAGCACTGTACACAGAAAGATGTATATGGGACTACACAAACATGTGGCATAAAAATCGGGACGGATTTTTATGATGTTACATGCCATATTTAGAATATTAAAGCATTTGAAGAGCCATGCTTTTCAGGGAACATTTTTTTATCTGATGTCCTTCCACACTTGCATAACACAATGATAACGCTCACAAATTATTTTTCACCTCTTCCCAGAACTCAACCTTCTCTTTAAGTCGCAATGAGACGGACAATGACCTCGACAAGTCTCATTATCGTTCATTATCCTACTGTGACTTAACCTGCGTGCAGTGCATATTCATTATTAAATGCACTCGCAAACATGTATTATTTGTGTAATAATGGTGTTTGTCTTGCCATTGTTTTTTTCTAGGTGGTTTACTGCCATACGTGTGAACAAGGCTTGGAGAACAATGAATGACCAGTACATATCTAATAGACCCATACCTGATGAGTGAATTTGATACCGTTGCTGCCATATGTCTCAGGACGTTCATTGCTCTCCTTCTGTGTCTCTCCGCTGCCCTCTGGTA
This sequence comes from Mesocentrotus franciscanus, assembly GCA_037976565.1. NCBI lineage: Eukaryota > Metazoa > Echinodermata > Echinoidea > Camarodonta > Strongylocentrotidae > Mesocentrotus > Mesocentrotus franciscanus. The sequence continues at coordinate 6,017,517 of CP137677.1, read as the reverse complement.
CTCGTTCTCTGAGTCTAATCGACCTATGAAATGGAATAACAGGAAGTATACATACATGTGTTAATGTAGAGTTGGCACATTATACATTTTCTATATTGTTTTTATATTTCAATATGCCCCGTTCAGATGTCAAGCCACAAATTTGTCATGCTATCTGTCGAATGACTTGCATCCAGAAGATATAGAAAATACTGTTTTTTTTTCCTCAAATGAAGCTCATTTAACCCATTAAGTATGCATATATGCATAGCTTCAAATTAATTCAAACGTTAATTAGACCCCGTTCTCACTCACTTTGAAAGTGGTCTTAGTTAGAGCGCTCCAGAGGAACTGGTCTTAAGGAACGGTTTGCGAGGGTTCACACTCCGAGCAGTTTTTTATGGCTCAAACCGCTCCACGAGTCAAAGTGGTCTTGTTGCTATGGCAGCTCAGGTCAGCGGGTAAATTTTTCGCGCAGAATACTAAGCGTATGTACTGTACTACATGTTTCGCGCGGAACGTCACTAGCTCACTTCCGTTCAAAGTACGCTTCCGTTCACACTCGCACGTTAGAGCGCTCCAAACCGCTCTTAATAAGACCCGTTCCTCAAGACCACCTCTCGAGGTGGTCTTCTGGAGCGGTCCAGAAGTCCACTTCCTGGACCACTTTGACCGTTCTCACTCACCTAAGAACCGCTCCTGAGGAACGGGTCTTAGTTAGACCGCTCCAACGAAGTGAATGAGAACGGGGTCTTAGATGACCAATGGTAAGCCATATCATATCAATTGTGCTGACGCTTGTAATTGATAAGGTCATTTTATTCAGCTTTAACAAATTATCAGTATTGTTATCAGTAGTAACCACAAATAAAAATTGTTTCCCATACAAGATAACTGTACATACCTTCACTATCTGACATTGCACTTTTATGAACAGCAAGCTGAACTCTGAAAATAAAGAGAAACAGAACAATAGTATTGAAAAGATTTTATCCAAATATCCAAATATTCATTTCAATTTACATATCCAAGGAATTTCACAGCAGTATAAAATAATCATGAAGTCATTATCACCCTTTTCTCTCTCTCTCTCTCTTTCTCTCTCTCCCTCTCTCCCTCCAACTTCCCCTATCAGAGGGCATGATATATCAAGAACGATTTTACATACATGAACTTTGCACCAGTCTCACTTCTTGCATATGAAAGTAACACTAGTTGACAATGTCAAATGCATATCATAAATATTCATTCATTCAACCTTGATGAGTGAAAATACACTGAAATCCAGTGACATGGCCAATACTGAAAAGACACCATCTTGATTAATGTTTTTTGTTTTGTTTGTTTCTTTGTAGTATAACTACAAAGTTTTATTTTCTACATCATTTTTTGTTTCAGGGAATATTTACCTTTGGTTCTCCAACACTCTTTGTGAGACATCTGGTACAGAGGGATAGGAATGGTTGACTGCTCTGAACAAGGCATGGTCAACGTGTGGAAAGTATCTGAACAGCAAACCAGCTCTGAATAGAAGAGAGGTAACAACATTCATCAAAAACATGTTAAAGGTACTATGTCCCATTTGCAGGCCCAAAAAATGAAAAGGTTAAATTCCAACAGCATTTGAACGACAATACTAATTTAGAACTTCCCTCAAAACGAAAGGGCTTGAAAATGGCTTTTAGTGGGAAAATAACGACCATTGGTTGTTGAAATGACTTAAGTGATTGCAATCACCTAAGTAATAGTCTGATTTTCAGACCCTTTTACCGAATGGCCATACGTTTTGCACAAAGATTCAATCAGTTTAATTTTGGCCATTACAAGTAGTGGGTTATTGATGTAGACAAATGCTCATGTACCTGTTACAGCTCATTTTATGTATGTTATTATCAAAGGACAAAAATGTCAGTCAGTCCCTCATTAGTGTCTGACAGTGAAGTCTAGAAGGTAAACGGGTTTCCTTGCATAATTTGAATACTAGGACACTGCTAATGTTTAAATTTCACAGATAGGACATAAATGACATAAGTTCTGCAAAGTTCTACAGAATTTGATGTTGGCTGCAAAAGGGACATTGTATCTTTAAGTAAGGCTGATTATGAAGAAAATGAACGTTGATATCTGTAAATGTTGAAAAATAGAAATAGTTGATATGAAAGATTGGTCTACATGTATATTGCTTTCACCAATTCACCTGTATTAATTTCCCCGTTTTGTCTCTCCTTGTCAGTGTTGTATTTTCCATCTGTCCCAAGATAATATCGATACAACGATTCTCCTTCTTCACCTACTCCACTAATATTTACCTTTTTGAAACTCACATCACAATTGTACTGTTTTCTTAATTTTTGTAATCATTTCATTTTTCTTCATTCTTTATAACTTTATACATCTTTTCCCTGCTTTTTCACTTTTGATGCAAGTCAGCTTTTTAAATAACATCATGATATCTTGCAGGAAAAAAAGGAACGAAAAATCCTCAAGAAGATCGCAGCACAAGTCCAAGGGGGTGGATTCTACCCCCCTCCACCAGACCTTTAAGTGTTAAAGGACAAAAATCTTGCCTAGTGCCACCACAGAAAACGATGTTTATGCAGATCTTACCTGGGAGGAGTCGTCATTTTTAGGATGTTCCTCAGACCCATATGAGGTATGTCATCAGTGTAGAACATCTCCTACAACAACAACAACAAAACAAGGACCATGTAAGTATAAAACATAAAATATCTCCTCTAAACAGAGACATATTCTTATGAAATATAACTTTCTTGCTTATCTAATAGTGATCCAACATTTGCTCCTGAAACATTTTCTCCAGGTTATCTTTCATTAACCATAGGATAAGAGTTAGGTTTGCAAGGGTGTTTAGGGTTAAGGTTTAAGTTTAGGTCTGGTGTTTGGTCCAGGATAGAAGTTGGTTAGTGTAGGAAATTGATTGCAGAACAAATGTTGCCAGAGCATGTGTCATACAAGCAAACTTACATCTGGTGTAATCACATGCAAAGAGCAGGGAGAAAAGATGGGGGGTAGCGGGGTAGGGGTGATGAGGTTATCTCAATTGATGTCTACCTTTGACTAGATAGGGATAAAAAAGTGCATCAAACACAACAGATTCATTCTGTTTTGTCCCTTTGTTGCACCTTACTGAATTTGACACTTCACATACAATTTGTGAATATTTACACATGTAGTATGTATGTGTAATAGTCCACTGTTATCTTACTTATTCCAAAACACTTTAAACCCCCCACCCCTCACTTCAGGTGACTTTGAAACTTAAATGTATGTACATTGTAATGGCAATGAGGTTCAGATAATCTGATTATCATCAAGCCTCATGTTTACTTGCACAATCAGCAATATTATCAATGCCAACCTAAACATACATGTACATGTATCTCAGTAATGTGACTTTACAACATTTTGATCTTGCATGCGTCATCAAATAAAAGTTTTACACTTTGATCAATCTTCTCAAGAATCTGACCCCATTTATTCCCCCCCCCCAAACCTTTCACAGATATCTGTCCTTCAATCTAAAACCAAAATGAAAGCATTGAAAACTCAAAGTGAACATTGTAAATGCTGTTGCCAATTTGATAAACACATTACTGTATACATGTGCATGAGTATTATCCTCATCCAGGGTGCTCATACATGCATAAGCCCAACTCGTCATTTGGCAGAACATGAATTTCACTTGCTCCAAATTTGAAAGAAAGAACTAGCCCTTAAACACAACACTAAATTATTAATGTATTGGAAAATGGAGGGATCAAATTGTGAGTTCTCCATGTACATTCCAGTGGTCTGAAATACAACAGAAACCTGAGATCTATAAACAGTTGAAGCTTTAATGCACAGTAAGCCGGGGTAACTATTTGGGCCGGGGTAACTATTTGGGCCGGGGTAACTATTTAGGCCACAGCTGAGCAAAGGGTCAATTAATCATTGCTTACATGTACATGAAATGATGATAATCAAATATGCAACCCCCCCCCCCTCCTTTGAATAAAGAAACCATTGTTGATATTATTATTATTATTATAAATAAACCATTTATATAGTACAAGAAAGTCTCTATGCACTTTGAAATGGGTGGCTCCTGTTTTATAGTTTGCAGGAATGCGAGAATTCAGGAGTCAACTGGTTAAGGAATGAGGACCAGTGTCTCACATGGTTGACAAGTAATGGTGAAGACTGTAAGGATATCCTTGACTGAAAGTTGTCATCAATGTAAATGTGTATATATGTGAACATGTGCTGAGTCATAAAATGTAGGCCTAATTGTAAATAAATGATTTTTTGAAATACAAACAATTTCAAACTTATGTTGTTAGACTGATGTTGGACACTCATACAGGTGAGTATGAAACAGAGAAATACAATTTAGGAAGAGGAAATGTACATGTAGGTCAATGCCACCAGTACTACTCAGATTAGTGCTCCTTTCATGGTCAGCTGATGTAGGTCATGGACTTGTTCAGAATGCACTGAGGTCACGCACTTGTTCAGAATGCACTGATCGGGTCCAGTGGAAATGCTTTCATCACTTGACCCTGTTAACTAGGGGTGACTGGATCAAACAGCATGGTTTATCAATCATCATATGTATCATATTGGTATTACACTATCACCTAGATGGAGATTGATGTGCGCCATTGAAACACAGATGTTTGTGGCTAGCAACCTTGAAACATTGAACTACATTGTGTGGGATGTATTAAAACAATAAATCATCTTGGAGTCCACACTGTGTATTGCTGCGCATCTTAATGTAAGTCTGTACATACATGTAATGTACATGTAGCATCAGTTGCAGACAAAGTCAATGTAAACAACAGAGATAATAGTGTATTAAACAATTGTAGTAGTAGTAGTAGTAGTGGTAGTGGTAGTGGTAGTGGTAGTGGTAGTGGTAGTGGTAGTGGTAGTGGTAGTGGTAGCAGTAGCAGTAGCAGTAGCAGTAGTAGTAGTTGTAGTATTGGTAGCAGTAGTAGTAGCAGCAGTAGTAGAAGTAGTAGTGGTGGTGGTGGTAGCAGCACCACCACCACCACTACCAGCAACAGTAGTTAGTCACACTTAAGGTTAAAATAAACTTGTTTAACACAATACTAATCTATTACAGGGTCACCCTTATAGAATCAGTTACAATTCAAGTCTGTGTAAAAAAAAAAATACCAAAGCATGACTTTTCTCTTGCTGCTGTAATTAATTTAGGATTCTTACCCTGCTGCGTTGTGTGCACTGTGTACAGCACCGGCCAATGAATGGACGCTTAATCTCTGATGAGCCATCCATGGTCTGGGGTGGAGGGGACATCTTGAATTGGGCAAGCTCTGGTACCAAGTCCTGTGATGTGTGATAGAAGGAGGGAGAGAGAGAAGGTGCAAGGAGAGAGAGAGAGAGAGGGAGGGAGAGGATGTACAGGTGTACATGTAGGAAAAGATTGGGAGAGAAAGATATACGCGTAGGGAGTAATGAGCAAGAGAGAAAGAGACAGAGAGAAACAGAGTGGAGAGAGAGAGAGAGAGAGAGAGAGAGAGAAGGGGTAGGAGAGATGGGGAACAAGAGAGGGAGGGAGAGAGAAGGGGGAGGGGTAGAGAAGGGAAAATGAAAGAGGAGAAAATAGAAATGAGAAAGAAAAGAAAATGATATAAGGAAAGGAGAGAGTGAGACAAAGAAATAAAAGGGGAAGTGAAATAAAGAAAGTGAAAAACATAACCATTGCACTTTAATACTACTATGTACTGTATTGCAAAAAACAATCAAGAAAATTTTTCCATCACTTTGCGTGCCTACCAACCCATCCCCATTCTCCATATGCAGCAAACACATCGCATTCTTAATTTCTGACAAATGCATTTTTTTTCTTTTAATGTAAATCTATAGATAAAAGAATTGGTACACACAATCTTTTTTTTTTTTACAATGAAGTAAAGGCATAATGGTATTAATCACTAATCAATATGTAATAATATCTGCTGTACTTTTCTATAGTTTATCTTTGCTTAATTTGCTTGTTATTACCGGTACATGAATATCAAGTTCATCCTGGTTCACAAAAATTGTACCATGCGAGAGTCAACATAGTCAAGTAGCTTGCTGAGTAGGTTATACAACCAAACAAATATTTGCAAATTTGGAGAATTCCATCACAATACTGGCACAGTATCAACGATTTCAATTGAAATATGAATCCTGGTATTTCATAATCATTAACATGTACATGTTAGAGTTGACAAGGATCAAGACAGAGTATTAATCCCCTAAGTACATGTACATACAAGAAAGTTGTACACTGAAACAAATAACACAATAAAACACATGTCCACCTTCAATATGTACGAATAATATAAGAGGACACAACTCTAATGGTCAATTCATAAATGTACATTAGTTGTACAAAATAATCACAAGAATGAAAACATCTCCACAAAGAAGAACTTTGGTCAAAACACTTCACAGAATCTTCGAGGTAGACAATGGTTGTTATTGTTTGCTTAGTTGGGACTTTAAAGCAAATAATCCTTTTGAACTCTTAATCTGTAAAAAGTATTTTTTTAAACCTGTCGAAAGCTTACTATGGACCTACATGTAAGACTATGAACCTCATCTTTAATAACCGCATGAAGAGGAATTAATAACAAAACCCTAATTCATGTTCAAATGAAAAAAAAAATCAACAACTATAACACATTGTAAATAATTACAAATTAGTAAGAAACGTCTGCCACACAACTAAAAAAAAATAGATAAAACGCAAAGAAGGCCCATTGAAAAAACATGTGGATAATGGCAATTCACATTTGTTACCAAACGGTTAAAAAATAGACCTCAAAAGTAAAGGCCTACTTTTATGTATTTATCCTGAACTACATACTTATGTGTCCTACCGGTACTTTTAATGGTAACATGTTTGGTCACAATTTCCGTCAATTGTTGAATTGACAATCAACTTGTTTATTGCGGTGAGCATGCTCTCCTGTTAAACTTCCTCTGAACAAACTTTTCATTGACGAGCACTGGTCTCTATTCTAGACTTAAATGACAAAAGTTATTCAATCTTATGCCACATACGGGTACCTGTTTGTTCTGTGGTTGCGTTTACTTTGTTTTTCCTGTATTTTTTTTCTTTCTGGTTTTCTAGTGCTGGTGTAAGGCAAACTTCACTGATTTGTGGACACTTAATTTATGTACAGTAGTACTTACATTGTACAGTGTCATTGTGGAAAATGACTTTTCGTACAATAAAATGTAAATTTCTGTACTCTAGTAATACATACCGGTACATGTATATACTTCTGTAAGAAGTGCCTGAACTGATAGGCTAACGTTATGAAAACAAGTGTCTGAATTGATAGGCTAACATTATGATAGCTGGAGTCTGAATTGATAGGCCAACACCTCATGATCTTTCATTCACCTCCTTATGATCCAGTTATCCAAGGTCAATGCACTTTCAGATGCACTTTCCCTGGTTTCATGTCCATCATAACTACAATACATCTGCGATTGCCATTCGGAATGATTGATGATCCTCCATATCCATGTACATGTAAATGTCCATTTTTTTTCTTCATATATAAACTAAATAGAACACTTTGTAAACCACTGAAAAGGTGATCTAAATTACACAATATCAAAAACAATACACAACAAAGCCTGGTTTTCCCTCATTTTCTTTCCTCTTTCCCTTGTGTCTCTATCTCTGTCCGTCTCTGTTCCTGCCTCTTTCTGCCCCCCTCCCCTATCTGCCCCCTTTCTGTATGCCCCCCCCCTCTCTCTCTCTCTCTCTCTAAATCCCTCCCCTTCCCCTTCTCTCTGCACTCAATACTAGTAATAGATTGCCAATTTCCATTGCATACATGTACATGTAACATCATAAAACAAGGCTTGACACTATTAAACAGGCCCCAAAGACATATGGGTGCCGAATATCCAAGTCTGGACTCTGGACCCCCAATTTTACAATTATTACATGGGGCTCATGCAACCCTTGAAATAAGCGGGCGCAGGGCGCAAATTTGCGCTCACATAGAATCACCAATTGCGCACGTAAGTTATCTGAAACTAGACAGCAAGGCGCACGTGTTTGCCGTGAAAATGCGCCCATAAAATATTAGGCCGCTCTCTACTAGCTTTGTATTCAGTGTGCCGGTGTGCATTTCTTGTTCGGCGCGCTGAATCTCCGTGTAAAATGTTATACACAAATTCGGTCGTAAATAACTCGATCCATACGTTACCATGTCGCACGTACGCAAAGACACATACATTTTCGCGGTTGCGAAACGGAGCGTAGGGACCGAGTTTTTGGCTGTCGATTTTGTTTTGATGGATCATTAGCTGAACCTAGGCGATTCGCTTAACCATAGCGAAACCATAGCGAAACCAAAGTGAAACTGCAATCTATTTCCATCATGATTGCCGCAATTTTTATATAGTTTTCGTGAATAGAGGCATGAAATCAAAGCTTATATTGTGATTATTCTGGCCATGTTTACTGAATTTTGATAATCATTTTTCAAAGTACAGTTTTCACAAGAAAATGATCGTGACTGACAGTTCAGTTGCACGGTGCGCGCTGCTGCCTTGAGTCCACACACACACTAGCACACAGTGTAGTGCCACTGCGCTGCTGTCGAAACCGTGAGAGCTAGAGTCGAAGAGAAGAGACTTGACAAAACTTTGAAATTGCTTTCTGTTTCCATCATTTATATTGCCGCGATTTCAATATAGTTTTGTACTTTCGTGAATAGAGGTATGAAATCTAAGCTTAGATTGTGATTATTCTGGCCATGTATAGTTGTATACTGAATTTTGATAATCACTTTTCAAAGTAAAGGTTTCACAAAAAATTTAGAGTCGTTTAAAAACAGTACATAGACATAGTAACATGATAGTAATACTATGATACTAGTACTTGATACAGTTCTCGCATCAAATCAATGCACTAAAACTTAGTTATCCAACTAGATAAATGCTTTCTTTTTTAATGGGTAATTACCTGTAATGGGTAAAAATGAAGTAGGAGTCTAGGAAGGCTGAAACCTGAATCAGAGATGTAAGCCAGTAAGCCTACTAAATAAACTCGGCAAACTGTATCTTTTTATGAATTAATGAAAAAGTAGCCCCCGAAATGGAAAAAAAGAGCCCCCGAAAATTTCCAAAAAATTGGATATGGAGCCCCCGAAATACAAAAAATTGGGAATTTTTGTATGTTGCATTGTCTGTACATAAACAGCTTGAGCTAAAATGATAACCGGCCGGCAATTTTTGTTAACTTGTGTAATTGGTTGTCATTATCTGTTTTAAAAAAATTGCCCCTTGTTCTGGTTAAATCCCTGTGGGCAAGGGGCAACTTTAAAAAATAAATTGCCCCTTGCTCCTGGCCGCTTATTTCAAGGCTTGGGCTCATGCATACGGATTGTAAAAAGTTCAATCCGACCCCCTTCAAAAATATTTAGTGTGCAGCCCTGCAAACAGGTTAGAGTTCATGACTTTGATAAACAGATTGTGGGTCTAGAAGGTAACAGTGAGTAATAAAGGAAGTGGTTAAATCTTACCCACTTATCGTCTTATGAGTCTGTTCATCAAACCCTACCACAATTCAACCCAACTGGAAGAATGTATTCCCCTTGGATGCACATAGTAAAACTTGTATAGATGCACATGTACATGAACATGTATCCTAATTAACATTTTGGAAAACCTTAAAATGCTCATACATGTACTACAGGTATGTAGCTATTCACATTCAACATTGTTCCATTGTTTAATAATGCTAATTTTTAACATGAATTGATCTTGGATTTAATTGAGCAGTATTGATGTCACAATGTGTCAAAGAAAATTAGTGTGAGTATGAGTTGAAAAGGAGGAGTGCTATACAATAAATCATCTTTGATTAGAAGAAATGGATGTTTAAGTGATCTTCGATAAGCCCATATCAGTTTGTTTGTACGATTGCAATTATTTTCTTTTGTTATTGTTATTAAAGCCCAAGTCCACTCCAAAAATAACTTACTTTCAATAGAACCAGAAAAATCAGACAAACCAATCAAAAAAAGTTTAAGCAAAATCGGATAACTAATAAGTAATGAATTTTTAATAACATGAAAAACTTTGAAAATCACTACACAAATTGGCAACTCACTCATGAGTCTGTGACGTATGGTCCTCACTATCCACTAATTATTTTCTTTATATTGATAATATAAATTTCCTATTTTCACCCTAAGAATCTTATTTCTTCACACCAGCATCCAAGTTAGATTGTTAGTAATATGTTTTTGTGTGGATGCACAAATAAAGAGTAATTTTTGTCCAGTTAAATCATGAAAAATTGAATTTTGATAAACTATTTATATAAAAATCAATAATTATGAAATACAATATTCAGAAAATAGTATCAATTCTTCAAAATTCATAAAAGTTTTTGGAAATGTCATGCACACAATATGATACAAATCATATAACCTGGGCAAAGGCATGGGGAAATCAAGTTTGGGGGATAAAAAGGAAATTAATGGGATTAAACTATATAAAGCAATTGATAAGTTGTGAGGACATGACGTCACAAACTGATAACCATCTTGGCAATTTGTGTTGTGATTCTCATTGTTCCATAGCTTTACATACTTTTTCAAAAATTCATAACTTTCTTATTAGTTATCCGATTTTGCTCAAACTTTTTTTGATTGGTTTTGTCTGATTTTTCTGCTTTTATTAAAAGTAAGTTATTTTTGGTGTGGACTTGCCCTTTAACTTATTGTTCCAATATCTAAATCACTCTTTTCTTCGTTTACATTTAAATTAGAAATCATTTTACTGCCAAAAAATATAATCTCGAATCACAAGGAAAAAAAAAGTATGATGACCTGATATACTGTATATGTCCACTGACTTGGGTATAACAGGGAACAAAGTTGTCCCGGAGTAGAATATGTAGGTCACCTTCAGTAACTACTGTATCACACCAAAGTGTATTTGTGAATGAGGATGTACATTACTTCATCTTCTTAGTTCTTAGTAATCAGACCATGACACAACATCATTGATGACCAGACAATATGTTAGCCTCGCCTGGCAGCTACAATGAACATGTAGAGTCAGCAGGAAATATATTTTACAATCATTAGATCTTTATCTAGCAGAAAGTATTGATTCTACATTGATTCACGCGCCAACAAATATGTATTATTTTTGTACCAATCGCCCAGAAGGATAATCCCCCAGAAGGACAGGCATTCAATTGGCCATGGACACATTATGCACATGAAGTTGATGCACATATGATTGGTCACATGACTACATGTCTACATCACATGTGAGACTTGTATTTCTTTATTCTGAGAAAAAAAAATCATACTGACTGAGAAGAAACTTTAGTAAATATTAAATTTCCAATCATAGAACAATAACTGAAAAAGAAAAAAACACTGAACAGTGGACTATAATTATAAATTGTCTGAGGTGATGCTATAATGTATTAAACCAGCATCCATATACAACTGAATGGGGCCCAACTGTCAATGAAATAAAAGACTTTTAATTTGTGCCTTAAACTATTAGAAAAAACAAGGGAAATGCTCTCGGAGGTCTCGCCTGCATTATGCAATTCGATATGATAAAATTTAGGTTGGGACATTATTTATAGGCAGGGTGGCCCACTAGCAGGTCCCCCAAAATGATATTGTCTGAATATAATCAGCATTTTGAAGTGAATATTGACTAAGAATCATCTGAACCAAGATTGATAACTCTCATGAAATACAAACAAATAACAAAAATTGATTACATGTATTAATTCTCATATTAAAGATACTATGTCCCTTTGCAGCCAACATCAAATTCTGTAGAACTTTGCAGGAATTATGAATATGTCATATCTGTGAAATTTAAACGTTAGCAGTGTCCTACTGTACGTGTAGTATTCAAATTACCCGTTTACTTTCTAGACTTCCCTGTCAGACACTATTGAGTGACTGACTGACATCTTTTTTTTCTTTGGTAATAACATACATATAATGAGCTGTAACAGGTACATGAGCATTAGTCTACATCAATAACCCACTACTTGTAATGGCCAAAATTAAACCGATTGAATCTTTGTGTAGCACAAAACGTACAGTGTAGGACCCTTCGGTACAAGGGTCTGAAAATCAGACTGTTACTTAAATGATTGCAATCACTTATGTTAATTTGACAACTAATGGTCGTTATTTTCCCACAAAAAGCCATTTTCAAACCCTTTTGTTTGAGGGAATTTCTGAATAAGTATTGTCTTTCATATGCCGGTGGAATTTAACATGCCGGTGGAATTTAACATTTTCATTTTTTGACCTGCAAATGGGACATAGTACCTCTAAGTTGTGAAAAGCATAATCCAAGTCTACTGACCTAAAATGACCTTTGACCTTGACTTTGTGACCTGGAATTTGTGTCATATGATTTGTTATACTTGATAACCCTTGGGTACAAGTTTCATGGAATTTCACCAAACACTTTTGAAATTATGCTAAAAATCTTGATGTTGATGCCACAACAAAGTCTAAGTTTGCAGACCTGAAATGACATTTGACCTTGACTTTGTCACCTAAAAGACTAATCACATGATTGGTGATACTTGATAACCCTTATGTTCAAGTTTCATGGAATAGGAATGTATACTTTCAAAATTATATGATAAAAATTCAAAATCTTAACCTGATGCCGCAACATACACATGTAGTCTAAATTTGTTGACCGGAAATGACCTTTGACCTTGACTTAGTGACCTGAAATTCTACTCACATGATTGGGGATACTCGATAACCCTTTAGTCTAAGTTTCATTGAATAATTACTTATAATTTCAAAATTATATTAAAAATTCAAAAACTTAATCTCAGGTTAAGTTTTTGATGATGATGCCACAACATAGTCTAAGTTTAAGCAGAATTTTTCAGAGAATGACCCCAACTTTCGAACCCAGCCACACCACAATACAGAAGTTCAGATCCAAGCAATGACTGACAAATTCCTGGCCATTCAGGGCAATTTAATCTTTTGTTTGAGTTATTGTCAGTCTTATGTCAGACAGTATACATGTTCAGTAAGCTGTGTGACTGCGGTCATTGGAGTGTGAGCATGCAATTCAGCATTTAAGAATGATATTTTGACCTAGAGATGTCATTCAAATGTGACCAGACACTGAAATAGTGATCACTCTTGACTTGACATTCAGTCTAATTTACACATATATCTGATGTCTAAAGATAAACAAAGATACATGTAAACAAAGATAATTTGAATAGATAAACTATACATATGGCTAGACTGAAGCCATATTACATTATTAGATGTATTTGTCATTCAAGGGTATTAAACTGATTAATTGCAGTAGTCAATGAAAACTTATCTGATAACACAACACAGAGGTAGACAAGAGAAATACATGTCTACCATAAAACATGCAAAGTCAATTATTAAGCCATCCTAAATAGCAAAAGCTGGGAATTTCTCAAAATTTAGAGGACAAGAGTAAACATACATGTATGTACATGTAGGACTGCATAATTGGCAGTTCTTTATGCAAATACTGAACATATACAGTATATACAGTATTGCTTGAAATAATTTCAAGCAATACTATAGTTTAAGTCATTATGTATCATGAATATTTTCTTTAGAATTACATGTACTGTACATGTACATGATCAGTTTATCATCCATCCCGCGGCAGACATAAAGCAAACCTGAATAAATCTGATGATAGGCAACATGATGCAACACATGTACATTAATATCTACATGTAGGTACCTTCTGCCCCCCTCCCCTCCATAAAAACAGGAAAAAGAAAAGAAATATGTAAAAATACTTCCCTGTTCAAGGAAGCTCTTTGGAACTGAGTGAGATGAAAGTGTGATGTCATCTCCTTATAATAGTTAAAGGAGTCACCCGAAGAAAATTCACTAAAACTGATAATTATGGACAAATTATATATGGATGGAAAGATTTTCTCTTGAAAAACACGAAGAATTTGCTGAAAAATCATATAGATATCATGGAAAGGCATAAAATGCAATTTTTCAAGACCCTTCTCAGACCCCTGAACGTACATGTAGCCAAACACACGAGTGTAGCGAGCTCTGAATATTGATGTCACATCCTAGACAAACACACAGCCAGCTAGCTAGACTTGCGTCAGTGTGTCATCTTGAAACGTTATAGAAATCATTTGCATGATTATTTACTCTTTATGAAGGAATTATAGGCTATAAACGTCGGTAAGAATAAGTTCAGACTAGATTTGCGTGTTTGACAACTCCAGCTTTTGCGGGGCCTATGCAGCTCAGAGCCGGGGTCGCTCCGGGGACCTGATGTTGCACGTTTCGTTGCCTACTCTACAAATTACGGCGCTTGTTCACAACTGTGACCATACTTTGGACCCGTAACTCCGTAACTCAATATGGCCGCCCAGGCTCGTTCGATTACTGTTCTTATAAATATTTATTTTTAATATGGTAAATAAAAAAGATCGTAATTTTCCAGAAAAAAATAAATTAAAATACTATAATATACATGTATATTTATTTCATCATTTACATTGTAAAATTTGTCCGAAATTGTTACACTTATGTATCATGTAGCCAACACACATACGTACACACACTCAAAATACGAAATACACTCAAATTCCCAAAGCCAACTACCAGACACATATTTAGAATCGACAAACATCCATCTTCACGATAGTCAAAATCATCAATCAACCAGAAATATTACAATAATAATAGTTCAACAAATAAAATATTGCATATTTGTAGGTTCGTGACAGGTATTTACATACAAATTATCTCTAGAATTTTTTTTTTTCTTCATATCACTACGGGCTCACTACATGAATTATCACACGTGGGGCAATGCACATTTGTATTCACTGCACGTACGTCAACAATTTGGTTTGAGCCAGCCCGCTAGTTGTTTGCTTCTAAGTTAAGGTTAGGTAGGAATTTGATTTATTTAAACTTCCTTGACAATGTCTTAGAAAGTAGAATTACTGTGACAGATTTCTAACCATTTAGACTCTTTTTAGACAATGTTCTTGGGTTCCCAATGAGTCATCGAGTAGTCGGTTATCAAGTTCATTATTCGACTACTGGCTTTACCAGGCGGGTAGTCGATTAAACAATTACTCTAAACGGGCCTATAAGAAAGATAACGCCTTTTAAATCATGCTGTTTAATAGCTCAATTTCCTCGTCTACAGCCGACATTTTGATCTCAAGAGTCTGTTTCGAAAGTTTACAAAAGTCTTTACAATTCCTTATAATATCGCGTGTGTAGCAGCTAGCTACATGTACATGTAGCTGCTTTGTGGCGCAGCTAGCCGTGTCTCGCATGTGACGTCACATATCTTGACGCTCTATGGAGGACCACTGAAGGCAGAAAATCTGGATCTCAAAATCAACATTTTTGAGAGATGATTACTGTGGGCCCCAAACATATTTTGAAGAGGGAAGTTGTTATATTTGATAAGTAAGGCTTCCCCTTCGCAATGATATGAATTTTGCATCAATTCAAAACACTTTTGATTCTTTGGGTGACTCCTTTAAAGATACAGTTGAGTTCTGGTCATGCGATTGCATTGTGAAAGAAACAGTGTGGAGTCGATCTGAAAAGGTTGATCATCTAGCATACAAGTATTGGTGTGTACTGCAAGATTCTGGAATCATCAAAATGATAAGAAATTTGGCCCAGTCTTGGTAAAATAACAAGCACTTTACACAGAAAGATGTATA
This sequence comes from Mesocentrotus franciscanus, assembly GCA_037976565.1. NCBI lineage: Eukaryota > Metazoa > Echinodermata > Echinoidea > Camarodonta > Strongylocentrotidae > Mesocentrotus > Mesocentrotus franciscanus. The sequence continues at coordinate 6,001,751 of CP137677.1, read as the reverse complement.
TGGGACTACACAAACTTGTGGCATAAAAATCTGTCCCGATTTTTATGCTGTAACATGCCATATTTAGAATATGAAGGCATACATGTATGAAGGCATTTGAAGAGCAATGCTTTTCAGGGAACATTTTTTATCTGATGTTCTTCCACACTTGCATAATAACAATGATAACACTGACAAATTATTTTTCACCTCTTCCCAGAACTCAACCTTCTCTTTAAGATAAATTTTCCACAGCTTTCCAGTGTTGCATCATTCTGTCATTTACACAACATGTAGCTTTTCTCTTCTTTTTTTGCTGTGCCTCTACCCCCCACAATTCAATACAGTCATTCAATTCAATTCAATTTCAATTTATTTCCCATTAAAAACAACATAATAAATACATACAAAATAATACATTAGAAGGGCCCCTAAGAAACCGAAGCTTATTAGTAGGAGGGGCTGTATCATCAGCAAACAATGAAGTTATGAACATGTTAAAGTATCTGAAGAACATATCATTATATATACACCAAAATGAACAATGGCCCAAGCACAGAACTTGGAGCACACCAACTATATATAAATAATAAATAGTTGGATTGTATATAATCGACCATCACATACATGTACAGTTGTAGTGTTTCCTACCGATTAAATAACTCTTAAACCATTCAAGGGATATACATGTACTTCTAATACCAGAATGATTTATTTTGTTAACTATTAAATACATGCACATGTATATGATGGTCGATGGTATTAAATGCTTTGTAGAGATCCATGAAAACTCCACAACAAAATGTATCAAATTCTTGTAATATAAAATCAGTGGAATGTTGTTTTTTTAAACCAAATTGCTCAAGATCTAAGGAGTTATGTTTTGATAAAAAAATTATGAAAGTGTTTTAACAAGATTTTTTTCAAGTAATTTTGTAAAAATGGATAAACAGCAAATGGTCTATAATTTTCAATGGAATCTGCAGGCCCTTTTTTGTGGAATGGAACAAATTTGGCCACTTTGTCTTGGACTACTCCTGATGCAAGAGATTTACTATAAATATCGCACAGTGGCTCAGCATTACAATCTTCATAACATAGCGTTGCTTTTAAATATTGCCGAGATTTCATTTTGTTTTATTATCTAGTTTTATGATATCTACATAAGGTTTTACAACTCTTTTGGAGCATTTGACAGTTCTATTATTCACCATTCTCAGAGCTGCCAACCTTGTGCAATAAAAAAAAGGAACCATGATGGTAAAAAAAAGGAATTTCAAGCAAAAAAAAGGAATTCATTAAAACAAAACTTACAACCACGCGCGACACACTTCCAATGCCGAAATGTCCATTCCTCATGCTGTTATTTCCTTATTAGGACCTATAGTTTTTTTTACAAGGTGGTAGTTTTATTTTGTGTTATCGGCGTTCTTTTATCATTATTTTTGAGAATATTTACACCTTTACCTTTTTGTTCCATTTACCATTTGTAAATCATAAATCTCTATTGAAGTCTTTCTATTGAAGTAGTGTTCAACATTTTAGGGCATTTGGTTGACGTGCGGTATGTGCACAACAAAACAAAAAAAAGTATTTTATGAAGAAAAAACGTAATACTGTAATTTGGAGAATAAAACGAAATAATTCTGGGAAAACGTAATGGTTGGCAGCTCTGCTGATTCTAATGTAGTTTTGTTTTTGTTTTTGCTCTTCCCCCTCCTCCTTCGACAATCCAATATATGTACATCAAAGCCTTTGCTACCAATATTGGCAGGGACGCCATTTGTTTCATTTTATTACTTTATGAGATCCTTAAAAAGCTCTCTTTGAACTTTGCAGAGTTTTAATGTTCACCAATCACATGTATTTTCTTTTATGCCCCAACTCTCCTCCCCTCCAGGCAATCAGATACAAAACCCATTGCTCACCAATGTCGGCAATATTAATACCAAGTACTACTACTTATAACAATATTGGATACTTTATGATAGCACACATACATTATTTAACATGCAAGGTGCTCAAGGCGCTCCAATATGACCCCATTTTTGGTACTCACATCATTCAAGGAATTACTTTCTATCATTAGCGATTTAACACTTGGGTGGAGACACTGGAGAGTGGCAAATATGGATAAATGTCTTGCCACAGGACATCAGTGCAGCAGCGGGACTAGAACCACGAACCATGTGATCTACAGTCCGACGATGTATTCACTAAACCACTACATCTCTACTTGGCAAGGATGTACTTCATTCAATTGTATTGTTTTATAAGATCTTTCAAAGTATCCAACAGCTCTTATAAGCTTTCCAGTGTCATTTTATTCAAAATTTTTGCCCCCCCCCCTCCCCTATCACCCCACCTTTAACAAATATATCTAAACAGGTACTTACCAATGCTGGCAAGGATGCAGTTCGTCCTCTTCTTTTTCTTCTCTGAGGCTGACACTCATTGTTGCCTCTGTCTCTTGGTCTCCTAGCAGGAGGAGGGGGAGGCAAGGTGGAAGGCATCTTTTTCTCCCAAGACTTGTAAACTTCTTCCAATTGCTGCATGTCCATTGCGCCAGGTACCTGAATGATGGATTCAATAGGAGAAGTTGCTCATTAAGAGTATTACATGCATTTATGTGAATAGATTTACTATGTCACTTTTAATGAAGAAATGCCCACTTGAAACATGTGTGGATTGTCATCCATATTTATAAGTGGAATTTGTTGAACAATTTATATAGATGTGTTTTAACCTTTAAAAAAAAAATTAAAAGGAAAAAAATAAAAAGAAATACACTTACATTATTATTGCAGAGATCATTGCATTCAACCTTTGAACTGCTCAATATTTGGACCTTCTTGCCTTTTCTATTCTTGAGTTTTATACCCATTTTCCTTCTCTTTTTTGTTGGGGGTTAAACTGTTGTATCACTAATCAGCAAGGTATACGTATGAGCTCAATAAGCAAACTCAAGTCTGAGCAATGAGTCAAATGAATCGTTTTTGATGAAGCCAACTAGTACTAAGTAGCAACCAGATGCAGGAAAGAACTGCAGTACAGTATGCACAGATGAGAGATTCTCAAAGTCTCAGAGAGGGCTGAAGGCAAGCCTTAATAACTGAAAAGAATTGATGACCCAAAGTGGTGACTAGCAATCAGGCAAAGGCGACTGCTTTCGAGTATGAAACTCTTGCAAGTGGACTTACATCGGGTAAGTCAGTGATCATATTACTCAACTGTTTCTGCTCTACGGTACACTAATTATTGCTTACTCAAGTCGTTTTAAAAGCAAACACCTACTGAACATGGATAATGTAGGCATACTGTTTTCTGGCAGACACATTTAGTCTTGACTTAAGACTTAGAGATATGTACGTTATCCTTGCCTAACAAAAATGATGATGCAACAGTTTTTCAATGCATATCTGACAATTCTAAATCTGACAATTCTAAATCTGAAAATAACACATTCACAATTAAAAAAAAAAATTATAAGCTGCACTGATCTTCCAAAGGCTAGTATTTCTAGATTCAGCCAATGACATTTACTGTGACTGTCTTTTGTTTAATGGTGTGCATTGTACTGCTTACATGAACACTGTGCATGTACATGTACCATACAGTACATGTACTCATTCTTCAGAAGTTCAGATACATATTTTGTCTCTTTAGAGTTTAGACCCATGTGTAGAACATGTGCCTACTCAATATATGTATTGATTTCAGCTCTTAAATCAATAAAGAATTACCAAGAGATAAATACACAGTAACATGGGCAGGAATCACATTAAAAAAAAAAAATTAATGGGAAAGTACAAAAAAAGTGGGATTTAAATACTATCTGAGAATTGAAGGGGTTGGTGTTGTGTATATCATGCTAGGAGCTTATGCATTTCTTATGTACATGTACATCTGTACATACATGTAGCTGAACCTGGTGCAATGCTGTCGGCAAGTTTTTAAAAAAAATTACAAAAAAGTCCTTGTCCCTGAAAATGCTCTCTACATGTATTTTCTCCAGCATGCAAGGTCCACATGTGATTGCATCATTGCATACATGTACATTCATACGCACAGTCAGATTATATTGTATATCTATCAAATTCTCTCCAACAGACCTGCAGATCAGTAAAGACATTGAACTGCAATATGAAAGTCACTTTCAGGTTGAGCTACAAATTGTCAAAGTCACTTTCATGATTATTCATATGTACAAGTACATGTACCTACATATGCTCTTCAGCTCTTATCTTCAAGGTGATTTGACCTTAATCTGAAATGGGCTACTTGGAAGTTCTCATAATATTGAGAATTTGTAAACAAACTTGTAAAGAAAAAATTCTAAAAATCTTTAAGTACATGTACAACCTGGGTTTGAAGTCAAGAATATTGTTTGTTGCAAACCTTGTATAAAAAGAACAATTGAAAGTTTGAAACCATCGGAATTTGATAATTGTAGGTCAGTCGGTTGACTGTATTTTGCCCTGCACTTTAATTGATAACACAAAATCTTTGGACTTGTTACTATCATTTTTCATTTGTTGAATTTTGACATTCTGACATGCACGCAACAGAGGTTATCAAGCATAGAAAAGCAAAAGGGGGAAAGGGGTCATATTCCGCCAAATCTCTCAAAACAAAAAGACCCCATGATCCCATCACCCCCTCCCTGACCATCCTTGTCTACTTACATTGTCTCCTTTTTCTTCTTCTTCTTTCTGTATAATTTTTTGTCTTTTTATGCATGTACATGTAAACAAAAAAAATTGTAACTTTTTTTTGTAGGGGTCTAGACTCTATTCTAATTCTAGAGTCTAGTATATGGACAATAAATACAATTCAAATCGTCTTCTTAAAATCTTCTCCCTTCTTCTTCTCCTCCCCCTCCTCGTTCTTCCTCTTCGTTTCCTTCTCCTCCTTTTTCTTTTTATGTCAGTCCCAGAGCCTCGAGCTCTTGACCACTCATCTCTGTTGACCGTCTGAATCATAATTATTTTTGTTATCTCTTCTGAAGTTGTATACAGTTAGTATAGTCTAGTAGTAGTAGTACTACTAGTAGTAGTAGTAGTACAGCCGCTAGACAGAAATAACCGTCTGGTATGGGTCATTCTTTAATAATTAAAACTGACATTTGTTGACATTCCCCATATGTATAGAGGCGGTCAGAGGAGCCAGATGCAATCTCAGCGGAACAACCGTCGATATCAGACTCAGAGACTGAAGCTTTCGGTCTATACAGCCGCTTGCGCTAGTGCCGAAAGGCGAGAGCCAACTCACAATTTCATTGCAAATGACAATGTCACAGAGAAAATGCCTTAAAAATATAGATTTTCCGTGCGGTAGCAATCCATTATTCCATTGGGCCTTTCTGTCGATCAATTCATAATTAATGCCTCTTGACTTTGTCTAAGATCTATTTGTAGTAAGCTCAGATATGTTGGTCTACCGGTAGCCTGCGAGCAGCTGCGCGAGCGCGAGCGGCTCAAGGCAAAGACCAAAGTCTATGAAACGCACGACGGAGCTGGCTGCCTACACGAAGCCCTAGCGAGACCAGTATGCATTAGCGCCCGCCTGGAATGGCCCAGCTCCACACCGCTGCTCGATAGCGTGTGCCGCGCGTGACTGCAGCATGCATGATACCTTCACAATAATAGTCTTTAAAAATAAAATCTAGTCATGTACGTCTATCTCATCATGATATTTCCCATAATTCAACCTTATCTCATGTGAACAACAGATAAATACCTTGCAGTTCTTAAGCTTGTTAACGGATGATCATACACTTCACAAAACTTCAACGAATTAACAAAAAAATCCAACTTGCGGAGTACCGGTGCTCGTCTTCCACTGCACTTCCATTTATCATAAATTAGTACCGTATAAGAACGTACAATTGCAGCTAGAATACTCCTCTGATGTTTGTAGTACGGATTTGTGGTATTGTGCACGGCACGCGCGGATCTGTGCTCATTATTTACAATTTCTGCTCTTTATAATGAAGACGTCTTTGCGCAAAATGATCAAAAATTTAATTCAAATCTTGGGTCTTTATCTCTCAAATTTCCTTGGTAACGAAATCCATAAATACTATATTGGAAGGTATAATCGGATCCGTAATCGGATCCCCTTCTTTACTTTTCTCCCGGGCAATAATACACCCGCGCGTTGCACTTCCATCTAGAACGATTCAGAGTTACTCCGTGCGTTTATGGAAAGACTAAGCCATCTTTTTAATCAAAAGCCTTTGATTTCCACGCATTCAAGATCTACGGCACGGGCGCGGGCGATTCAATATTTCTAAATTTCATGCCGCCTCATTCTTCCACATCACTTATGATCCTGTCCGATTATGCAATTTTATCAAAAATATCTCGAGGAGAGCAACAGTGAAGTATTTCTACTTGAGAAACTGCAGTTGTAATTCTTTATGATATAATAACCATTTGGCTTTCAAGGTTCTACTCCATATATTGGTTGTAGAAGTATAGGGGAGTCAAGTCAGTCAAGTAATGGATTGCCCATATTTGAGCAATTGGGGGTAGCCTATAATCTAGGCGGAGTGCCGAGCTTTTTCTTTGCTGCTAGACTAACCCTAAGCAGAACGTCTGATACGGCGAGACTACGAACCGTGAGTCGCGGAGCGGCTCACCGCCTATAATCACTGGTCTAGCTAATCAATATTCATATATATTCAAAATGGCGGATCTATGAATCATTCAACAGCCCTACCAAATAAGGTACACCTATGTTACGTTCGACCAATCAGATATAAGAAACCGCAACGAAAAAGATTGCGCTCGTCCATTACTAAATAGGGGTAATAAAAAGGAAGAAGGAGATGAAACCAAAAATCTTTAAAATGATCATTTTACTACTGTGAAATATCAAAAATTAAAAATTGTAGTTTTATGTGAACAATAAAACATATATCTTTGTATGGTAAAACAATTATCGTATCAAATTTACAATGACAAATTAGTGGTTCCCCTTGCTTTCGTTCTGCCAACGGCAACGACTCGAGTCATCATGATCATAGAATCCGTGGTCGCGTAGAAAATCACAGCACAAGGGGATTGCTTGGTATATTGCACTCTTTCCAAAACCAGTAGGTAATGCAACAAAAATATCCCTACCGGCTTCAATAACGCTACGAATAGCGGATTCCTGCAGTTCTCTGAATTTTCCATTAGTAATGCCTAGTTTGTTGGCCGCATATGATAAACTTTCTCGCAGAAGATCGTCGTCGCATGAACTACCCGCCATCTTGGATGAAGAAAATGACGTAATGTCACGTGATTTATAATATGCATATGCATAGACTCTTCTCCATACGTGTTTCTGATTGGTTGAGTTCATTTCGTATTCATGAGGTTTTTCGTACGAAAAACTGCCACGGATTCATGGTCGATAATAAAAAAACAACGACTAAAGCTAGACCAGTGATTATAGGCGGTGAGCCGCTTCGCGACTCACGGTTCGTAGTCTCGCCGTATCAGACGTTCTGCTTAGGGTTAGTCTAGCAGCAAAGAAAAAAGCTCGGCACTCCGCCTAGATTATAGGCTAGGGGTGGCAGATCCCCGTTGAGCAAAACAAAATGAGTGCTCACCGGTACCCCCCCCTTCCCCCCACTGAGCGAAAAAATCGACCGGCACGATTTTAAAATTTTCGGGGGTAAAAAAAAATAATAATTGTGCTCACTACCCCCCCCCCCCTAAAGTGCCCCAATCCCCAAAATTGAGCCAGATCAGCTGGAAAGGAAACCCTATGAAACCCATATGAGAAGATTCGCCATAGTCTCGAGGTACATGAACGACAATGCCAGACGTTTTAAGTGGTGGAAGGTGCCCGCCAGTGATCGACGCCCCCAACTAAAGGGGGTTCAAAAATTGAGCTAGATCAGCTGGAAAGGAAACCCCATGAAACCAATGGGATATTGTTCGGCAGAGTCCACAGATACACAAATGGCCACTGCCAGACGTTTTAAGTGGTGGGGATCGAGTGTCTGCCATCAGACGCCCCTAAAATACCCGGCCCACCCCCAATATTGAGCTAGATCCTTTTTTTCCTTTATAATTAACACTTATATCATGTCCATATGCTTCTGGTTTCTCGTCACTTTTCATTCATAGAGTAACGCGATGCATGGGATGTATTTTACTTGTTCCTTTTAATTTATCTAATACAATTCGTATAGATACATTTTTGTTCAACTGTGTTTAAATATTCGGTCACAAATGTTGTCTTAAAGTATTCTGTTCATTTGAATCATTTTACAGTGAATGAGTTGGATAGGTTGGAAAAAGAAATTTGAAAAGGATCGAGTAACATGCTTATCCGCCCATTCCTGGCAATGTAATATTTATTGTACCGTCAATGTGCTAATTGTGCTTAACTTTTAAATCAGCAGTTTTTCAAGTGGACATCTGCATGTAATACATTGTAAGTTCAAGCTAGTAAATTAGCTACAACTGATAATTTCAAGCAGATTATGTACCTTATACGATCCAACTCAAGTAGGCACAATGTTTCTGGAAAATTATTTGTTACGTTTTATAAATGGACATAATATGCATGATGGACATGTTTTAATATTGTTTTGTTAATTGATCTCAGATGGATTTTTCCTTGATGTTGAAAACATATTTGTTGCGTTCTGATATTGCCTTCAGAAATAACGTTGTTAAAGGCGTTGCATAAAGCATTTTGGTTGGACATTGTTTTGTGAATTTTAATAATTAACTCAATAACAATAATCACTGTATAGGCCTAGGTAAAGATAAGAAGAGTTTGACAAAGATCGTCATTGACTTTTGCAGTAGCACAAGACTTAAGTTAAATCCCAGGGTATATAGCTCTTATTTTTTTATCGTCTTCATATCGGGAAGGAGGGCAGGAAAGGGACGTATAAACCTAATTAGAATATGCCTTTCACATTAGTCCCGCAAGGTTTCTCTCCGTAATATATATAGCTTTCTAGCATCGCGTCTGGCAGTCACTCCCCACCATTTAAATCGTCTGGCAATGGCCATTTGTGTATCTTTGGACTGTGGTGAATCTTTTCATATAGATTCCATTGGGTTTCCTTTCCAGCTGATCTAGCTCAATATTAATTGGGGTTGGGGTATTTTTAGGGGCGTCTGGCCGGCAGACACTCCCCACCACTTAACGTCTGGCAGTGGCCATTTGTGTATCTGTGGACTCTGCCGAACAATATCCCATTGATTTCATGGGGTTTCCTTTCCAGCTGATCTAGCTCAATTTTGAACCCCTTTGGGGGCATCTGGCGGGCACCCCCACCACTTAAAACATCTGGCAGTGCCCATACATGTACCTTGGGACTAAGGAGAATCTTTTCATATAGGTTCCATTGGGTTTCCTTTCCAGCTGATCTATAGCTCAATTTTGGGGGTTAGGGCACTTTAGGGGCGTCTGGTAGGCACTCCCCATCACTTAAATCGTCTGGCAGTGGTCATTTGTGTATATGTGGACTCTGCCGAACAACTTCCCATTGGTTTCATGGGGTTTCCTTTCCAGCTTATCTAGCTCAGTTTTTTACCTCTTATGGGGGCGTCTGGCGGGCACCTTCCACCACTTAAAACGTCTGGCATTGTCCGTTCATGTACCTCGAGACTATGGCGAATCTTCTCATATGGGTTTAATAGGGTTTCCTTTCCAGCTGATCTAGCTCAATTTCTTGACCACTTTGGGGCCTCCCCCTGGCCACACCCACCACTTAGAACATGCCAGACGGTCAATTTGTTATATGGGGCTATGCGGTCTTTACATCCGTTCACATGAAAATTGGTTTCCTTTCCAGCTAGGTTGACCCCCCTGGCTCCCGGACTAATATCTAGTAATCATGAACTTGATGAAATAATTTATGCACCCTTATTTCTAAAGAAATAAAACATACAGAGATATTGGAAATTTCGTGATATGATGATCGATGAAATTCCACTTGGAACCAGTGAACTCTGCCTTTTCAAGCTCTCATAATTCACCCCCTGCCACTGTCTGTCTACAGGTCTGTCTCTATGCCTTCTTATATGTCATTATATCAGTTTCTTTTTACATCCCCTTGTTTCTAGCTTTGGTTTTTAAGTATTTATTATTTTATCCTCATTTCCATCATTCTTTATTTCATCCATCATGTACATGTATTTCCATTTATGCAACTATTTATTTGTTTGATTTTCATTTCTCTCTCTCCCTTTCCCCCTCCTCCCCCCTCCCCCCTCTCTCTCTCTCTCTCTCTTCTCCCTCTCTCTCTCCTTTCAAGTCCTCACATCACCTGGCTACTCAACTATTTATCTTGGAAAAGAAATGATAACACAAACACAGAGTTCATATAGTATGTGGATCACATAAAAATATATTTTCCATAAGAGGAGAAATATGTACATTTCTTAAAGTCTGAGACGAGAAATCAAATTGTGAATGTTCAACATCCCTTCTCATAAAACTTGGGTACAGCTTTTTTTCACAAGCTGATAAAACTACTAAAAATAATATTTGTTCGCATGAATGGATAATTGTCTGGAAAACAGAAACAAGGGCAGACAGCAGTAAAGAAAGGAGCACAAAGTGAAATGTGAGAAAGAATAGAAGAAAGATTTAGATAGAAGGAGAAACAGAACCTTTCCACAAAATAAAAAAGAAAAAAAAAACATGTTAATTTTATTATCCATTTGGCGAAGAAAAAAAACCTTACAATTCAGAATAAAAAACATGCAGGTAAATAAAAAATAATATTTGGGTAGCCACATCAGTTTCAATATTGCTCTTCCTAAAGGGGCCTGCAATTATTATAACCCCAGCAATTACCAGGTACCCATTTACACCTGGGTGGAAAGTGGCAAATGTGGATTAATGTGGATTAAGGACACTAGTGCTAGGCTGAGATTTGAACTCTAAACCCTTGGAATGAGAGTCAAGTGAATGTACCACTATTCCACAACTTCATGTACATGCACCTTTCACAGATTTTTAAAAACAATAGAAAATGGGATTGCCAAAAATACTAGCATGAGCAAGATCATAGCACATGATTAATAACAACATAATTTTTCTTTTTGAAAGGAAGCGTTATGCTATTCATGTGTACCTGATTGACAGGTTCATTTGTTTCCATTCAATGAGTATAAAAGAGAAAACTTGTTACTTTGTGTTCTTGTCTCGTATGACCCTGTCAAGATTGAATAGATTTTGCACAATATACACTGGGGAAACTAGTTTATATGGAATGCGTTTGAAGGCAGAAGTTCAATAGCGATCAACTGCAACTCTCTTTTTATGATGGGATCCCTGGTTTTCACCCTACATTCAAAATGAGGTTTTCAATATGCACAGGATTTAAGTCTCCATTTACAAAAGGAACTCCATTCCATATCCAATTTGAATGGATAGAGCCATTTGCTAACAAACTATGTTGCATTACAACAGGGCACCGCACATGTATGCACAGTGCTGGCTTCAATTCATTAGCTTTAGGTTGGGTATTTCACCCAATGGCTAAGAAAGAATGTACATGTAAATTCTTGTAGATAAGCAGATAAACAGGATGCCCAAGGCTAGTAAGAAGTTGCCATCTTTCAACATAGTGTTATAGACACTCATTTCACTTTAGCCACATTGTTCCCATTTTATGTGTGGAATAGATACTTCAACTTGACTTCATGAAAAACTTCTGTTAGACTTCGTCTGCCTTGATTGGTAGTGTTTAGTAAGATAATTGCGACAAATTGTCCATGTTTCCTGGAAAAGTCCTCTTCACATACAGACATTGAACCCTGTCTATCGTCCCAACATTTTGGAGCATACATGGGGGTCATCTAACTTCTGTTCCTAGCAGTTCTGGATGTTCAGTCCAAAAATTATTTCCAATTATGTCCTTGTGAATTTTCTGAACTGTTCTTCTTGTTTTTGTCACTGTCTTTTCATACTCTGTTCCTTGGCCACACGGCACCTCTTCTTCAACCTATAATAGAACAGAAGATAAAAAAATAAAATAGTTAATAAACAATGACTTGTAATGCTACCGAGATAAAGAAACATTAATTTGGAGGGTTATCAAGATTTTATAAAAGCAGCAAATCCAAAGCCAACTTTTAGAGAAAAAATTCCAGATGCCACGGATGGATCGAGTACTCGCCAATGGGCACTCATCAACTATGAGCACTTGTCAAGTTTGCACTTATCTCCAGAGAAGCTAACTACATACACTGTAGTACACCCTTGTCCCAAGTGTATTTAATGGCTATGTGGTAAAATAATAAAAATAATATTAATGGGTACTTGATTTGTGAAACGCTAATTTCTTTCATATGTGACACTCCTGTCTCTCCGGTATGACAGGATAATTTGAATGCTTTCAAAGCCTATACAGCAGCTTTTCCAAAGCTAACACCCAGTTCTGAACAGATTTTCCTAGATGAACGATATTGCAACAATTCTGAATATCATATTGTAGCCTTCGTCATACATACCGTGTTCCACAAGAGTGTAGTTCCCTTCCGGAATATTTCAGGTTCAACGTTGTAATTGATGTCAAACTGGGAGAAGAGGAGCTCATTCTTGTCACCTGAAACAGTCCCCTTTAAAAAAAACAGAGAATTTTACTATGGTAAAGAAGAGAGCATCTTAAATACAGCAATACAATATCAATATGTCTCAATACCAGTAACATCTATCAGCATACTATATTTTATTTCATTTACATTAAACGCACATTTCAAAAGTTTTTTCTATGTGTATCTCAGATTGGAGTCTAGAGGAAAATGCATGCCATTTTAAACAGTTAAAAAGGGAGACATTGTAAGAAGAACATATCAAAAGACAGGACAGGAAAATGCCTTTGGTATGAGCAGAAGCTCTAGATGCATATTGTGGATATGCCTGTAATTTCAAGCACATTTCCTGAAGATCGAAAGCAATTATCAAATTGACCTGAATTTTGTTTTTAATTGCTTCAAACTAGTTTAACAACTATGTTGTTAGAAAAAAACCCACAGCATCTAGACAGGGAAGAAATAAAAACAGTATGCTTCAAAGTTTAACAAGTATATTGTTATAAATGATCTAAGCATCTAGACAGGGAAGTTGTGTGTATTACAATAAATGGTATTGACACTAACCTTAAGTCTCTCTTCTGCCTCTTTAGGCGAGCAGTTTCCTCGCTGGATGAGAATCCAGAAACATGTATTGTACAGATTGTTGATGTGACCTAAAATAAAATGGCAACATTTAGGTTAGCACGATCATTTGTGAGTAACAATGATATTTGTCATCAGTTTGTAGATGTAGATGTATTTAACTTACAAAATAGATATCAATACAGATAACATAAGTTTGAATGTTCACAGACTTATTACCTAAAATAGCAAGAAGTAACAGTAAAATTAACCATGTCAGAACTTCATAGAAAGACTACTCAAGAAGAATGATCCTTGAACGGGTGGTTTTTATATACACATGGTCACTTGGGGGAAATTGAATCAGCAAAAAAATACACCACAACACCAAGAAATGTCATCTTTGCAGATAAGCTGACCATAGAAGAAAGGTGGTCTACATGGCTGGTTTGATCATTGTATTAACACTTTTTGAATAACTATAACAATCATCCTGACATCACTATGAGAATGATTTTGTTTTTGAAAGAAAAAGACATGAAACATAATTACATATTCCACAATACAAACATAAATGAAGAATGCCATGTATGTAATTGGTACATGTCACAATATCTTACACAAAAATTTGACAAGGGTTATAAAAATGAAGGAAAACAGAGGAAAGTAGATGTGGCGGCCATGTGATCTGACACGATTTTACTCAGAACTCTTTTTACCTTTTATAGAGCACTGCAAAAACGAATGTTGGAAGTATCTTGAATGGTGAATATATTGCTACTCTTTATCAATACAATAACAACCATAGTAACACATGAAGTACAAGACCCCAAAAAATCCTCTTTAAGCCTATTTCACTCAAGGCTTGGTAAATTGCCTAAAACATGCTACAACAATATGTAATGACTTCAGAAAAATGTGCATCAAATTTATGTATCTTAAATCACAGGCGTAGGCATATGTTCCTATGTTGTGCGCAGTTTCTCTTTTTCACCTTCATTTGCCTTTCATTTAAACATAAAATTTGCTCTGGCCAGTTTGTGAGTATGTTTACCGCTTATGGCTCGTTCAGATAAGTCGCCACAAAAAAAGTGGGTTTTCTTGTGAAATGGACTTAAAGTGTAAATGAATGGCAACTGCATGCAACAAAGGTCTGTCTGTACGTATTGACAAAGTTCTGTGTTATAAGATACAAAATTTGACACACCTATTACACTTTACGTCATCATTATAACAAATTAAAAATTGCCCGGTTTAACCGTGTCATATCTGAACCATGCCATAAAGTGTGAACGAGGCTTTCCAACTTACAATCTGCTTGTCTCCAGCTCAGGTAGTCTCTAAGGTTCTTGTTTGATGGGTAGAGGACACATCGACCATCAAACGCTGGAGGATATTGGAGAGACTTATCAGGGAAGAACTTGGGCCATAAAAAGACAAACGATGATGCAAACAGGGATGTTACTGTAGTAGATAGCTTGCTAGAGGTAAAATAAACAAGAAAAAAAAAGGTTGCTTCCTGATAAAGATAGTTCAAAAATCTAAATTAAAGCAATGATTATTAGATAATTTGAAGGAAAAAAATGTAGAATTGTATTTCATTACAATAAATTAAAAATTCTGAATATTTATTTTCACCATAACAGAGAGTAATTTACTTTAGATTCTAAAGTTATAATTTCCAATACACTGCTTTGGCAATTTGACTTTTAATCCACAATGTAATTTATTTTAATTAATGAAATTATACTTCCTCAAATATTCAGATAAGTATGAAATCATAGCAATTCAGCTGTACTACATGCTAAATTATATTTGTTTTAGAGGGCAGTCATACCTTTTTAACATAAATGCTTTGGGCTAAAGCTAAAGAAAAAAAATGTTTTTCCTCTTTTCCCACTTTCATAGTTTCATTCAGCACAAATTCCTATCACATTTGCCAACATATGCCACTAAATGTGTACTTCACATATGAACAGCTACCGGTACCTGGCTCTGCGCCCATACTGAGTAGTGTCCTTCTTCATGACGAAGCTGTATTCATCACTCTGACCATACGCTAAGATGATGTCCTTGAACTCTGTCATTACACTAGTAGCAGCTTCTGACATCAGCGAAAGACCTCTCAGGTCGTTGGGTTTCTCAAAGCCATGAATATCTGAAAACCTTTAAAAGTGACAAGTAAATCACGTTCAGGTAAAAATTAAGAACTCTTGATTCAATTTCATTCTATTACATACCTATCTACATGTATACATGTTTATTTCTCTTTTTTTTTTTGGGGGGGGGGGTTCTATCAAATTATATTCCTTAAAACTGTGTAACATCTGATTTTTGTAAATTACTTAAGACTTTTTCATATTGAACATTCACTGCCTAATCTTGAAATTCTTTTGCAATGACTTTATCAAATGAATAAAAAGCACATTAAAAAATGAAACTTTAATATCTTAAAAATTTGCCTGTGTATAAAAATACAACATCAAGACCTACCCTCATCATGACAATTTACTTAAAATTCTTTCATATTGGATGCATAAAAAGGAGCAAATTGATATGTAACTTGTCTCAAATGATGGCATGTACATGTATGTGTCAAAAGTACACCACCAAGACCTACTTGTGAAAGTTCTTTCCATCTATTCTGATGATGATCCAAGAATTGGGTAGAAGTTTGTCTTGCGTCTCAAACTGGCGAACATACTCAAACTTGCTCTTCGCCATGTCAATTGAGCGCAATAATCAGAGATGTCTGCGTCACAAACCTGGGAGATAAAGATATATTATTGCAGACAAAAAAATTAAATGTCATTCACAGAAATTTTGTGAATTTTCGTAACATAAACATGTCTTTTAAATGGTAAAAGAAACTCTTTATTATTTCAAAATCTTTTGATAAATCCATGTCTCCCAAATGATACATTTCGCAAGTTTTTTAAAGTTTTAGTTTTACTCAGTTTACAATCAAAAATTTAAATCTTAATCTCATACGCCTTCCCCCCCCTACACAAAAAAACAAACAAACTATTGGGTAGTATTGACAAGGAGTAAATACTACACTGGTAGTCCAGGGGGGTGTTTCACTAAGCCCTAAAATCGATCTTAAGGGTATAGACCAGTTTTGGAAACGCCCCCCTCTCAAAAAATGGAAGCTCTCATTACCAATCATGTGAAAGAATATGTTTTGACTAATACGTGATGATACAAATTTTGCCGGGAAACCGCCTACTAATTGATATATTTGGTACATTATTATATCTATTTGGACCAAATAGATATCGCGACGTGTCGCATAGTCCCATATACATCTTTCTGTGTACAGTGCTTGTAACTTTAGCAAGACTGGGCCAAATTTCTTATCATTTTGATGATTCCAGAACCTGCAGTACACACCAATACTTATATGCTAGATGATCAACCTTTTCTGATTGCTTCCACAACATTTCTTTCACAATGCAATCTCTTGACCAGAACTGGTCATCTTTAATGTGTGTGTGTGTGTGTGTGTGTATTGGGTTTTTACAGACGTGTATCAATCAGATATGATTATTTACGTCTGGGGACCGACCTTTCAACGTCACCATCCGAAAGACGCGACTCGGTTTTGATCCTGCGTCCTCGACTAAATCAGTTTGTAACTTCCACTGTTACTGTGTTAGCTGGATTACAAGCGCACACCACACAACGCCTAGATCTTAAAGGCATCGTCTAACAATGTTAAATGTGAGATGCATGGCCCTACGTGTTATCAGTGTCTGTGATATGGTGTAATAATGAAGCCCTGAAAATATTGCGCTTCAAAATGATCATGAAGTGCCTCAAAAAAGTAAAAATCTTTGAGTGACCAGTTTTACCATACTCATTTTCCCCAATAGACTGTAGTGTTATGAAAACCGTTAGGAAAACGCAACATTTGATTTCGATTTCCAATCATAAATATCTTGATAATCAGACAGGCGATCGGCTTGTAAAAGTTATGGGGTTCCTTATAAATATAATTATCATTGTAGCATGAGCTAAATCCAGGATTTTGTTTCAGAATCTGAGCTGAGACAAAGTTACCCAATCCCTTTAAAATCAATCCGATAGATTTTAAGAAAGGGCCTAAAAGTAAAAAATAAAAATGGCAGTTCTATTTCCGGTATTTCCTTTCCTTCATTTCCCCAAACTCGCAAACAGTACCGCTTACACTTACAGCTACCGGTACTACTCTTCACGTCACCGGTACTCACCACCTTTCCACGCCTGAAGCTCGGGGGTCGAATAACGCCAAGGCCTGGTACTTGGTAGTCGATAGTGATATCAGCGAGATGAGAAAGGATGAGGGAAAGTTCGCTTAGTCAGCTCTTTTTTGTCATTTATATACAAACGGCATTGACAAATCAGTTTATCACGTTGTATTCATGCAGACAGTTAATCAATTATTTGGACATTGGTGTATTTGGTGGGGAAATCCACTCAAAATCGAGAAGCAAATGAAAGGTGAAACTCCTCACGATTTCGATTTTCAAGGCAATAGTAAGGTATCTGTGAAGCGTCGACAAAAATGGCAAAACTATAAACTGTATGTAGTGTACATGGTGTGGATGGGATGCATACTGTGGGAGTTGGCTATTGTGTAGGGGAATTGTACTCGAGACCCTTCTAACTCTGTAATTGTAATTTCCTGCATGTATTTATATATTTTTTAATCACTAAACACCTGAATCAGATATGGAATATATTAACGCTGACATCTAGCATCCAAAATAATTTACATCTGCATGTTTTGTAAAATCATGCCAGATCTATATCAATAATGCAAAATAAGATTTTTTTTCTTCAGTTTTGGTAAGGAATTTACATTGAATTATGTGCACCCAGAAAAGGCTATACTGTACCCCTGGACCATGTGACTTTCAAGGTTCACTTCTCATTGTACTAACAAAATAAAAACAGTGATTTATCTACTTCAGTGCAACCTATATAGGAATACAGGCCGATTTTCAATCCATGAAATATTCACAACCACCTCCCCATCCCATAATCCCATCCCACTGGACAAAGACCAGATATAAGCATTAAAAAAATACCCGGTAAATCTCAACCAAGCACTATATTGTCCCGATACAAAACATAACAAGCACAGTTTTTATTGTTGTTCAGATTATCCGACTCCTCTCATTCCCATTATTTTTTATTTCTCTCACCCACTCTCCACTACTCTCTTACTCTGTCCCAATCTCTGTCTCTTACTGCCTAATAGTAATGTCCATCTCTTTCATCCGCCATCTGTCTTTCTCACTTGCTATTCATCTCTCTTACTCCCTCTCCCTCTCTCAGCTTGTCTTGTACTGTTAAAGGGGAAGTCCATCCTGGTATTAGGTTTGTAATAATAGAGGCAGAAAAATGAGAACAGGTCAGTGAAATTTTGAGCAAAATCCAATTAAACATAAGAAAGTTTTGATGTTTTGAAGTTGTGATCAATCAAACACAAATTGGTAAATCTGTGACATATCTTTCGAGGTCCCCTCCCATTTGCTATGTACTAACAAAATTCAGAATTTCTATTTTTGTCCTAACTCTTAAAGAAAATTTCCAATCATAGATGCACCCTAAATATAATTATTGCAAAAATATGTTTTTATACAACTCCTGTATGACACAAATATATTCAATCATCAATAACTAGGAAAATGAAAGTTTATGAAATTTGCTGTAAAGAGAAAATTGGAGAGGAGCTTGCAAGATACGTCACAATGTTGGCAATTTGTATTTCACCGATGACAAATTTACAAATTCATAAGTTTCCTAATTTTAATCGGATATTGCTCAAACTTTCACGTATTTGTTTCTCGTTTTTCTGCTTTAATTAAAATCAGCTTATTATCAGGGTGAACGTCTCCTTTAAGCAGTTTTAAGATAACATACACACTGTGCAAACTATGTGTGGTGAGAAGAAAATTATAAAAAAAAGAAGAATAAACACGATGCAACACATCCACTGGAAAACAATATTTACTCGCATAACCTCATACATACCGGTATGCAGAATTCCATTACAAGACTCTGTTTATGCAGGGCAAATACATGCTTTCTTAGTGGGAAATAATAATGATGTTTTATAAAAAAAGGAAAAAGGAAAAATGAAATAACATGTCATAGACTGTAAACGTAAAAAAACATGAAAATTAAAAGTTCTATACAATGGCAAAACATTCAAAAGGACCTCCTATTGTTTGTCTATAATTTTTTTTTTAATGTTTGAAGATAAATTATTTTAGCTAGAAAAGTCAAGCAGACTGAAGAGACTGCTTAGACTTGCATAACTTGAGGAGCAATATCTGTATCAAAACCGATACAGGTACATAAACATGACTTTCAGCACATTTGTATACAATATTATAAAAAAACACTTCTCCTTTGTACTCCAATCTCAGTAAGGATAATGTCTGTAAATTTAGATTTTCTGCTGAGTGTGGTATATGACTGTGTGTGGGCAAAAGTAAATTTTATAGTTGTAACCTTTGAGCAAGCCATTATATGATACAGCTTACAGTTCATAAAATTTGATGGATGGAACTGAATTCGCCAGACTTGTGCCCTGCAATTCTAGCCACACACTTATCATAGTTCTTTATCTACATAGTGTTCGATAGCAGTTAATGTATAGGGTTAGGAAAACTTGGACAAATGTTTGACCGATTAATGACAAGATACTCTTTTAAGTCTTCAGCTCCTTAGAGATTAAAATAGCTATGTAAATGTGTATAGAGTATCTTCAAATCTCTTATACTGTACAACAGCTTATAAAATATTGGGTAACATTCATGAATATGATTTGAAAATTCAATACAGAGTCACTCTCATAACATTTGCACATTAGTTGACACATATTTCAAGAGAGGTCTGCAGGGTCCTCATTGCATCACACTTTATTCACGTTGCTAAGTAAAACATCAACTATTAAACATAGTCTACATGTTACACATTAAGCAAAGAACTATCTACCAGAAGTCAATTTTAATTCAGAAAAGGACCGATTACAATTTATATAGTAGTAACATATTACATAAAAATTACTGGGTTTAAACTGTCGAGCCAACTTACTTGATTGAAAGAGATAGACAAAATGTGAACACCATGGGAGCTTTAATTTTGTGGTGTAAAAACTGTACCAACCGAATTTCACAATTTTCAGACCAATAATCTGAAATGGAAATATTTTGTCCCCTTATGTAATTAACCTTTCTTTTCCATTATGATGGGCTGGTTCTAAACGCAGAGACCAGCCCTGCAGTTGTCAAACCATAGCGATTTCTTGCTTTACTCGACTTTTTTTTTTAATGAATAAATGAAAGGAACAAAAAACATGTGCTTTAATAAATCACTTACTCTAGACAATGACATCAGGGGTTTGTGGCGATGGGAAAGTGACAACATGAGTATACAACTATCTGGCCTTAATATTTACAGTGGTACAGTCGTAAGACAGTGGATCAGGACATCTCACGGGGTACCTTGCCACCGATCAGGAGTATCAGTCATCCAGAATACTAGTCCAAGATTATGACTGACAGGTCAACAACTTAAAGTAAAAATCCCCGTAGGAGAGACTTTCCTCTGCACAAAACTTTCTACCAAACCAATGTTTGATGTTCTTTGAGCAATCCTAAGTGAACGGTAGTCCTGCAGAGGCCTGTATTAGTATTCCACATCTCTAAAAGCTTCATGCACTGTTTGTGCAAATATGACAAGTCTGTTGCGAGTGAGCTGGGATGCAGTGAACCTGGGTACTTCTACACCACTCACTTTTAAATGATAGAGTTCATGAGAAATTCTAAGCGATGAAATCAAGAGGTCTGTTGAAGCCTCCTCTCCTGTTCATGTATTGCCTGTAGCAATGACAAAATAAATAAACAAAGTCAGTAGAAACACAAAATGTTTGAAAATGAGACTGTAATTTACTATCTCTTGCAAATTTCTGCACATCTGACAGTTACTTGCATCATCAGTTATCCTGTCCATTCTGTGCCTTTGTTTTGTTTTATGATTACAGTCCTCATGATCACTCATGTCTCAACTACAGGTATACTCAAAACATGAGAATAAAAATATTTCAATTACATATTACCTGATTATGCAACTTAGGCAGATGACACGGTCTATTATTAATTAATTGAATAATAATCATAACAGAAACAAAAGAAATGCAAGGAAAATCACAGTAACTAAAATGCTTACCTATACTTCCTCTTGGTTTGTATATTAGCAGCAAATGCATTATTTGCTCCATCCACACGTTTACCCTGTGAAAAGCAAAATAAACACAATGGCCCGAATTCACAAAGGAGGA
Organism: Mesocentrotus franciscanus; assembly: GCA_037976565.1. Classification (NCBI taxonomy): domain Eukaryota; kingdom Metazoa; phylum Echinodermata; class Echinoidea; order Camarodonta; family Strongylocentrotidae; genus Mesocentrotus; species Mesocentrotus franciscanus. Next base: position 5,980,313 of record CP137677.1, on the reverse strand, counting down.
TTAAAATTTAACCCATGGTTTAAACCCTCATTTACATAACCCATGCTTTAAAATTAGCACAAATTAAGCGTACCTTGCCTTGCGCACGTCTAATATTGGACCTCTGACTGGGTCGCGCTTAATTTGGGCTAATTTTTTTACCATGGGTTAGGTAAATGAAGATTTAAACCTCCTTTGTGAATTTGGGCCAATCTTGAAGCATGTACATGTATATGCTTCTAATGACAGATTTACAATAATTTACTAACATATAAAACTGTAAAAATAGAAAATTCATACGACTTGGGAATATTTAAAGCTCTCATAAACTATATTCATATATCTTCATTTCACATACGTGAACATGCCATTGGCAAAAAGTTGCGGTTAAATAAGGCTTTCAGCACTGCCATTTTTGAAAGAAATCGTTGAATTAATTAGACTTAACCAGACAAAATGGTTTAGCTCTGGCAAGTCAAAGGTATTATGTCCCATACATTACCGACTACATCAAAGATTTACTCATACTTGTATAAATCTAATAAACATACTGTTGCTTGAATCAAAGGATACATCAAGGACGATGATATGTTCAATGTTAATCATCTCTTGGTTTGTATATTAGCAGCAAATGTTCAGTATTCCATGATATTTGTTAACCCATAGTAGTGAAGTGTCTCCTTTAATAGTGATGCTTTTGCATCATCTTTTGATCCAGAATGCTGGGGCTTATACATTTTACATGAGCAGAGAGAGCAAAGGTCACAGAAAATTCGGAGTCTATTTTCAATGCAGTATGTTGTGCCGTTCTTGAATAAGAGCAATTAAAGTGTAACTAATCATTAAAGTCTCTAAATTGGCAATGCAATTATAAAATCGCTATTTTTATATACAAATTGGCACCAAAATAATTTTCAATTAAATTTTGCAATGTTATTCACATTGCTTCATTCAATAAATATTATATTTTTTTCAAAATATGAAAGGGTGAAAAATAAGATTAATTGTTGCCATTTTGAGGAGGGAAAACTGATGAATTTAGAAAATAAGAAATCTCTGAACTGCTATGGGTTAACGTACAGGACACACACGACAAGCGTGAACTTTCCCCTCTGTGTTTTAACATATTGACTCACCTTGGTTGTATCAAATGCAGCAAAACCCATCACCTTCATCATCTCAATCTCATCCTCTGTCATGTCCTCTAACTGTTTCTCTGAATTCACATACAAGACACAAGACATGGTGAAGTTTTAGGTTTAAGGTTATCAAGTAGTAGTCACAAATCAAATGTAAATTGAATTTCATGTTCAGCACTACGAGTTAAGTGACATCTGCCAAACAAATTTTTGTGTGGAAAATGTAAGCTATTTAAGCAATAGGCAATACAATGAGCCAATCAAGCTTATCATCCTGTGCATATAATGGTATTTAATGTTCAAATGAGAGTTGTGCTTTTCAGTGTAGGCGTTAGCATTTTCAAGTAAACATTTTTGTTAAATTTCAAAAAAAAACTTTGCAGGTCCAAACAACCAATACATTGCACAATAAATAATTTGAATTTAATTCAAGCCAGTCTTAAAAAACAAAACATTTTGCAGGTCCAAACAACCAATATATTGCAAAATAAACATTTTGAATTTAATTCAAGCCAGTCTCAAAAATGCAATTTCATTACCAAAACTCAAACTCAGGATAAGTTTTAACATGTAGAATGTTGAATAGTATATACATAGCCTTCCAAATGAGAAAAACACCCATCGATATAGATGTTAGAGGATTACATATATTTGTATGAAATTATAATTTAAATGAGAACAATGAAGGATAACATGGGATGCTTCCACCAGAAGTCATTTTCTTCCACTGAAGTTTGCCAGAGGTTTGACAGTGCAGAGTCACTTTTATCTTTATCTAAGTTTGGAAGATATAGCATTTAGTTTACCATCAATTTCTGGCATTTCTGCTTCCTGCTGTCCTCCGCTAGGCCCGGGCTTTTCTGGAGTTCTGCAGAAGTAAAACCAAATAAGTGATATTGAATCAATGAACTGAAGTCATCACCTACAGTAGAACAAGAGTTTGAAAACATATCTATTCTGAAACCATATATGCATTGCATTCATTAAACTCACAGGATCCCTGTTTGGTAACTTGTATACAGTGCATAAAAAAAGTGAACCCAACTTTGGTAGCTTCTAATTATTATACAAATAATGAATGCTTATGAGTTCAATAGTGCGAATATTTTCATGAGTTGAAAGATTAACGTTCTATTCAACGAGGCGTCAGCCGAGTTGAATAGAATTAACATTAATCTTTCAACGAATGAAAATACTTGCACTATTGAACGAATGAAAAACATTCATTATTTGTTTTATACATCTTTCAACAAATTATGCTTTGCTCCTTATATTAAAGATAAATTTGTTGAAAGATTAACGTTAATTCTATTCAACTTGGTTGACGCCTCGTTGAATAGAACGTTAATCTTTCAACTCATAAAAAATATTTGCACTATTGAACGAATAAAAAACATTCATTATTTGTTTTATACATCTTTCAACAAATTATGCTTTGCTCCTTATATTAAAGATAAATTAAAGTTGGAGTCAGGCCTTCTCGATTACATTCAGATTGCCTCCGCATCAGATGCGCGCATCTAATAACAATGGGATACGTGCAGGGCAGAGAGGTACGTACGCGTCGCAGTCTGCATATAACCAAAAATGCACGGTGAATATAACCAAAAATGCACGGTCGTGCAATAGTATTATTTATTGAATATCATGTGACCAACAATCCTCCAATCAAATGACAAGGATATACGTACGGTAGGTGTTGTATAAAAAGTTATAACCTATGTGACATTGAATCATATTTCATGGTAAAGAGTAACTAATACCCTGTCTAATGATACCATATTCATAATTGTGCTACTACAGTTAACTGAGCAGCAGGCTTAAACAAAAATAGTGGCAAAATCCCCTTGTTCCCAGTTTAGGCTGAAGCAATGAATGTGTTATCTCATTCCAAAAGCAATTGATCATTTATTTACATTGATTATTCGGCAGTTGAAAATAAAAGGTGCTAATATCAACCCAAACTCAAGGAAATGCTCATTACAAGCAAAATTTATGATATTCTTTTCGTTATGATGATTACAATCTTCACTTAATTAGCATCCTGTGTTTAAGGTAACCCTTCTCTTTGAGTGATACAAAATTTATAAAGTTTATTTGGGATGTTGTCTTCTTTTAAATGAAAGTCTACTATCAATTTCTTTGATATTTATCATCATATGTGTTCTTTTCTGCAATTGAGTTGAGTAACCTTTGAGTTTTCATTAGCTATTTGAGATAAACACCTTTGCTCCTTACGCGTGTGAAATGGCGCAGCGGACAAGTGAGCAGAGAGAACATAGATATCATGACACAAGAAGTTAGTAGGCTGTTCAAAATAATTAAAGGTTATCCTATGGATTGAAACAAGGTTCTGTAAAAGCATAGATAAATTGCATCAATTTGAACAATGAAGCATGAGGCATAATTTAAGTTTTAAAAGGATTTAAGACCAAAGAAGCACATGCATAATATTTGCATATGGCCTGACCTACATGTACATTTGTTCCATCAGTCCAAACTTGGTACAAGGAGATTTTGATAACACTTTTTAAAGACCCTGGTGCTCAGTCACCCGTGGCAGAAATATTATGAATAGGATATCATTGGACAGAAAACAAGTTACACTTCATCGTGAAAAAGATTTTAAAGTCATATTGGTTATGACTTTTTAACTAGGAGCTACCAAAGTTGGGTACACTTTATTGTGATACACACTGTATTTATATTTAGACTCTAAACACTGGCTCATGGATGGCATCTCAAAGTGCTTTGTATCCAGTGAAAAAGGCACTACCAGTATATAAATTGCTACTACAGGTATTTTTGTTATTATAATGTGTACATTATTAGAATCATATCAGGGTTGGGAAGGCAATCATTCAACCTGTTTGAATGAAGCTTCATATAACTAAACATTTGGAAGGTTCAATTAAAATCATATAACATTAACAACAAGGTGCAGAATTTGAAATTGTAATGTACACCAAGAAACTTCAATACAGCTTAACATCACATTGAATTCATGCTCTTAATTTAGTACAGCAATTGTGTGAATTAGATTTTCAAAATCAATTTCAATTTATTAGAGAGTGAATTAACTCCACAAATCTATTTCCCCTTTTAAATACACCATCCTCATTTGGGGATTCAAATTTGATTTATGTTCAGATTACCAACACAAATAGACTGACCATCACAGTGGATTCCATTTTTTTCCTTCAACTGTTCTGACAGAATTTAATCTGCGAGATATTCATAATAAAGCAAATCAGCGTTTGAAAAATTAAGCAACCGAGGATGAAAGACATACTCGCTTCTCCTTCTTCTCCTAGGTGATGGAGTGCGGGACCTTCTCCTTCGAGGTGATCTGGATCTTGACCTAGAGGATATGGAATATGGAAAGCACTGTCAAACTCAAAATCACTGAAAACTTAACAATTTACTATCACTCGATACAGGATATGGAAACTGTCACAGTTACAAATATTTTTCATGAATAGAACTATAGTGACGTCAAAACGGTCAAATATATCTCTAGATATCTCTTTCAAAATTTGTCTTGAGAATTAACATGACAGGTCTACCAGGGAGTATTTCACAAAGACTAAGATCGACTTTAAGTTGGACTAAATTATGGCAGGCCGTTCATGCCACTGTTTGCTCTCACCATTATGATCTTTAGATAATATTTTTTCCTTCAATAATGAATTATCAAAAAATGTACATTCTGTAGATTTGTGACCATGATTTGAAAGTCCCTTGAGAGACCAATGCCAGTAAATGGGGAGAGCAAACAGTGGCATGAACAGCCTGCCATAGTTAAGTCCAAATTAAAGTCGATCTTAGTCTTTGTGAAACACTCCCCTGGCCTCTTGTACTTACCGAAAAATTTCAGTTTCAATGGGTCTTCCAAGCCTGCACATACATGTAGGCTATGACTATAGGAATGTAATTAAAGGGGAAACCCAACCTTGATAGCAAACTACTCTAGAGGAAAGCTGGACAATCAGAAGTAGACAGGTGAAAGTTTGAATGAAATCAGACAAAAAATTAGAAAGTTGTGAATTTTTTAAAGTTGTAATCACTATAGGTATAGGGTCTTCAAATTGACTGAATCGGTAAAGTCTCTGTGATGTAGTAGCAGACAACTTTCCCATTTGTTCCAACACACTAAATGACAAATATTTCAGTTTTTCACAGATGTATAACTTGAAATGGTCTTTTCTTTTTAGAGGACCTGTGATAATATATCCACCATAATATATTTTGAGTAGTGCCTAAAGGGTGAAGGCACATGGGAGAAAAACAGAAATTAGTCATATTTCTGTACACAGCAAATGGGACAGTTATCCGTCACTACATCACAATCCACTGATAAAATTGGCAATTTGAGATTCGCATAGCTGAAGTAATCTCATATTTCAAACATTCACAACTTTCTTATTATTGGTCAGATTTATTTCAAACTTTTGCCATACCGTTACTTAGACTTTTCTGCTTTCATTCAAATGAACTTATTACTAGGGTTGAATAAGAATTGCCCTTGAACGTCTGACTTACTGTAACATCCTATTTGCAATATCAACCTTATCTAAAAAGAAAGGTACTTTGTTTCTTGAAGAAAGGTTCAACGATTAAAATTAAAAAAACTAGCAAAATGTAAACCAGTTAGAACCTTACCTTGATCTCCTGAACCTCCGTACAGGTGATCTTGATCTTGAGTGAGAACGACGTCTCTCTGTTAAAAACAAAGACATTCATGAATGTACCGATGACCTCTAGATCTATTGACCTCTATCATAAACAATACATTTCCTCTTACAAGACTGACAGTAAATGCAGAGGCTAACCTCCACAAAAGTAACTTGCATGTGCAAAATACATGGGGCTCCTCACCTCCACATTATGAACTAAAATGATAAACGAAAATGGGTCGTCTTATACAAATATACACAATAAACTGAAAATTGAGCTATTTCCATGTTTTGAATGAATTCCAGATGTAGACAAGCAATCAGACCTACATTGTAAGCTGGCATTTTCTCTATAAAGGTTAATCAGTAATGAGTAGACTATAAGGGTTTACAATGTACATGTAGTTAGACATTTTATAAAAGATGCAGTGACTTTGGAAAAGGCTAGCAGCAGCTATGGTTTTGGTTCAAGAGTCTTATACTTTTATATAGAATAAAGCTATTATTATTGTTGTGTTAACTTAAACTATCCTGTTTGAAGTCTTGTTCTTGGTCAGGTGTATTCTCCCCTTTCATTTGGCGTAATCGGCAGGATTAGATGTTACCAGGCAAGGAAGATTTTTATGGATTGTTTATGGTTGACAGTGTTCACTTTCTCCATTGGATTGTGTATTTACACTGATACACTGGGATTGTGTATTGTTTGTGTATGTGTAGCTCCACATAGCTACCCTCCAGCTCAGGTCAGTTTTGTGTCTGTGTCTGCTCACAGGTAGGCCCAATATTGCTCTGTTGGTATGTTTTGTCATATTAAGACTGGAATTTGAGAAAGTCTTCATGAAAACATTTGTATGTGCTAATGCTATAGACCTTAGCCTTGTCTAACAAAGTTACTTGGTTTGTTTGGACTGTAGAGGTCTAGATCTAGTCTACATTGGAGTAGACCTAGATCTAGATTGGATTGGATAAATTGGATTAAAAGTTAACAAGTAGTCTATAGCTAGGTCCCAATTTAGCATTATATAGCAACTAAAACTTTAAAACTTAATCTACAAGTTAGAGACTAGGATAAGGGAATCACAGCAACAACAAGAACAAATTAAAAATAAAATAAAATAAAATGAAATAAAATACCTAGATACCAGTACATTTTTAGACAGATAAAATAAAGTTAGAAGGATCCTATATAGTCTACATACTTTAAGTAATAAAGTTGCCCAAACGAAAGTCAATGAAATACATGTATTGACTAAATGTGAAATAATCATAGATTTAATCATACCGGTAATCATTATACAAAAAAACACAACAAATTTAATTCAATTTTGGATTAAGGGTAGAGCTACGTTTCCGCAATGGATCGAAGTACATACCTGAGTCACTTCACTGCTGAATACATTGGCAGGTTGTGCGAGTTGAATCACATTGACGTGAATAAAGTTAAAATAAAAGAAGAAAGAATCATCTGCTTAAGTCAGTTACCACAGATGATTGAAGAGACTACTCCATCTACTGCTCAGCCCAGTCAGTCGGGTATGAGTGCGGAGGATTTGGCTCGCTTGATGAAGGAGATGGAGATTTCTCGTTGCCAAGAGACCAAGCAGCTATGTGAGTCTCTGATGAAGATGAATGTCGGTCCACAGCCTAGGGTAGAGCATAAGTTACCCGGGCTCCATAGACTTACCGGAGATGATGATATCTCTTGTTATCTCAGCACATTTGAACGTATGGCTACAGCGGAAGAGAGGCCTAAACATGAATGGGCTAAATTGCTGGAACCATATTTGACAGGGAAGGCCCAACAGGCTTTTCATTCTTTGAGTAATGCAGAAAAGCAAAACTATGATGCTGTTGTACAGGTTATCCTCCGTAGGTATCAGCTTACCCCAGAAGCCTATAGGGTTAAATTCAAAACTGATACTAAGCAGAGTGAGGAAACCTTTGAAGAATTTGCGAACAGACTACAGGACAACTTCTACAAGTGGGTAGAAGCAACACCCTCTAGCATCGAAATCCCTGATGTGAAGCGATGCTTTGATCTGGTCATGGTCGATCAGTTCCTGAGTACTGTGGTTGATGAGACACTACGACTGAAACTTAGGGAGCGCAACGAACGCTCACTCATTGCCGTAGCCTGCACAGCGGATGAGTTGCTCCTCCATAGGCGTGCTAATTCGGTGGCTCGCAGAGACGAAACAAATTTCAGAAAGAACCAGGGTCAAGGTGGTATGGCTGATAGACGTCCAAATCCTAGGCCTACTGGTTATTTCCAAGGTCAAACTGCCTCGAATCCTAACCGCAGAGGGCGTTTAATCAGAATTGCTACCGCTGTGGACAACTAGGGCATAGGATGGTAGATTGCCCCATGCCACCTACCCTGCAAAGTCACCATTTACCCAACAGAATAGTGCCTCCAACACACCAACACCCACATCAACCACAACACAACATATTACAGACACAGGGAAAGTCAATTTCATAGCCCCAGTACATAAGGAGATTCCTCAAATGCTCGATGTTCCAGAGCAGGGACTACTACCCATGATGGAACTTGTTCTGAAAGGGGAACTGATTTAACCGAAGCATGTGTAAAGACGTATGGGCTGGTGGACTCTGGGTCTACAGTGTCTCTCCTCCCGACAGACCTCTGTGAAAAGTTGTCTTTACCAGTTACCCCTTGTAGTGAGGGAACCACTTTGAAGATATTAGGCGAAATTACCGTAGTTCCACATGGTGTGACAAGGGCGGAAGTAGAGTTTGGAGTCAGTACCATACAAGTCAATTTTCAGGTAGTTCAGACCTTGCCAGCTCCAGTTCTCTTGGGAGCAGATTTTGCTCATGCAGTAAAATTGGTGTTGGATTTCGGTGAAGGGTGCTTCGGCACCAGCTTTGGGGTTGAAAAACCTGTTAAGTTTCCTATGTTGGGAATTCAGTCAGGAGAGCCAGAATACCCAGACTATGAACTGGACATGGAGGGCAGAGATACTATTGCTGTGCCTTCTGGAACCAAGTTAGATGTTTCCTCCACCGAACAGGCAGAACTTGAGACTCTGTTGGATGAGTTCCAGGATGTTCTTTGTGACGTCCCAGGTTTCACAGATGTGGATTCTCATCGCATCGATGTGGGCGATGCCGCTCCATCCCGTTCGCACCCCTATAGAATGGGTCCTGAGCGAAAGAGAGCCATGGATGAAGAAATATCAAAACTCTTGGAAAGTGGGAAAATAGAGCCCTCGTCATCCCCGTGGGCCTCCCTGTTGTCATGGTGCCTAAGAAAGGAGGCACTTATCGCATGTGTATAGACTACCGAAAGTTGAACTCGGTAACAAAGATTGATGCTTATCCAATGCCGTCAGTAGATGACATTCTCCAGTCATTGCATGGAGCTCAGGTGTTCTCTTCTTTGGACCTTAAAAGTGGTTATTGGCAGATGGGAGTAGCTCCAGAAGATCGTGAGAAGACTGCGTTTGTGTGCGAACAAGGTCTGTTTCAGTTCAACGTACTTCCTTTTGGGGTTGTCAATGGGCCAGCGAGCTTCCAAAGATTGATGCATACTGTACTTGGTGATCTCGTTGGAAGGTGTTGCTATGTCTACTTGGACGATATTGTCTGTTTTTCTGGTAGCACACAGGACCACTACAAAGACTTGAGGGAAGTCTTGGGTAGGTTAAGAACTGCGGGGCTTACTGTGAATGTTGAGAAATGCCAGTTCTTACATAGGGAGATGAGGTATCTTGGCCATTTCATTGGGGCTGATGGCTTGAAGCCCGACCCAGACAAGGTGTCTGCCATCAGAGAGTATCCCGTGCCTACCTCTGTCAAGGAACTAGAGATTTCTGGGAATGATTGGATGGTATCAGAAGTTTGTACCAGGATTTGCAGATAAGGCTGTCCCACTGTATGCCTTGAAGAAAAAGGATGCCAAGTGGAAGTGGACAGAAGAGTGTTCCATTGTGTTTGACAGCCTGAAGGAGGCTCTTATGTCTGAACCAGTGTTAGGTTACCCAAACCGGGCTTTGCCATTTGTTGTACACACAGACGCTAGTAATGTAGGTTTAGGGGCTATTCTAACACAGAAACAAGACTCCCAGACTAAAACCATAGCATATGCGAGCCGGACCCTGTCAAGTGCGGAACGGAACTACAGTACTACCGAGAAGGAGTGCCTTGCCATCATCTGGGCCTTGGAAAAGTGGAGACCGTACTTGGAAGGCAGACCTTGTAAAGTAGTGACAGACCATCAGGCCCTGTGTTGGCTCTTCCGGAAGAGGAAGCAAGGGGGCAGACTTGCTCGTTGGGTATTACGCTTACAGGACTTCAACTTTCAAGTGGTGTATCGTCCTGGATCCCAACACCATGTCCCAGATGCCCTATCCAGATGTGGTGGAGAATCTGCATTGGTGGCAGCTGTTGAGGAAATCCATGCAAACCCACGCAGTGACGATGAGGAGAAGTGTGCTGACCCTAACTGCAGTCAACCAGAAGATGACTTAGTAGACTGGGTGTACTGTGATCGATGTAAACGTTGGTACCATCAAAGCTGTGTTGGTATCACTCAGGAGGAGGCTGAGATGATAGATATCTACATCTGTCCGTCCTGCCAACCAGATGAAACTCCGGGACCTGAGGATTTGGACTGTCCCATTCCGATTTCAGGACTCGATGCAAAGTTGTTCCGCGAAGCCCAGCGACGTGACAGTCAACTTCTTCCGATTATCCAGGCGTTGGAGAAGGGTAATGCCAACTACCCAGCTGCTGGTCCATATGAACTTAAGAACGAGCTATTGTGGCGAAGGGATGGCTGTTTGGTTGTTCCTGGTGAGTTACAGAAAGTCGTCATGATGGAGTGCCACATGAAACCCATAGCAGGCCACCTAGGGCGAAGGAAAACTCTTGCTCGCTTGAAGTATTCAAGATTATGTTGGAGAGGAATGTCGCAAAGTGTTCGCAGTTTTGTCAGAGCATGCAAGGTCTGCGAAGAAACGAAGCCGGTATACCAGAAGAAACCGGGGAAAATGCTGTCAACATCATCGTCTCATCCATGGGAAATAGTTGGAGTGGACTTGATGGGACCCTTTCCCAAGAGTTATGGGGTCATGAATATATCCTCGTGGCAGTCGACCACTATACGAAGTTCACCAGTGATACCACTTGAATCGTCCAGCAGCCAGAGGGTATCATGTGCGCTAGTCCGCCAAGTGTTCTGCCGCTATGGACCCCCCAAGAAACTTCTATCTGACAATGGGCCCCAGTTTCGGGCAAAGGCGTTAGCAGCAGTTTGTAAGGAGTGGGGATAGAACAAGTCTTCATTACCCCTTACCACCCTCAGACCAACTGGGTGGAGAGAGTCAACAGAAATCTGAAGGCCATGCTTCAGTCCTACGTGTCAGGGACCATCGCTCATGGGATGTACACTTGGCAGAATTCGGCTTCGCATTGAACACTTCTACTCATGACACTCTGGGAACAGAACCAGCACTCCTCATGTTTGGGAGGCGACTAAACACTCCTCTCAGCAACAGACTTGCGACTAACGTTTCTGATGGTGTAAGTCAACCCAGTGTGGAAGACATCACCTTGCGTAGCAGACTAGCGAAGGATAAGGCCAAGCGACACTATGACAAACGGAGACGCGAGGTTCAGATGAAGGAGGAAATCATGTGCGAATCAAAACCTTTCCCATATCAAATGCAAAGAAGTGCTTCATGGCAAAACTCGCTCCCGCTGGTCAGAGATGTATGTTGTGACCAAACAACTGACCCGGTAAACTTTGAAGTCGTGAATGAAAAGAACAGAAACATAGTTCGCATTGTCCATGTGGACCAGCTCAAACTGTGCCAATGACTCTAATGAACACATGTACAACATTTGGAGAGAGACTTGTGAAGTTTATGAGACATTGAGTATTTACATGTATTTAATGTAAACTGTTGAACTTACTGTCGTTTAAGTCTATGATTGAATACTTCCTGAACACTCAGTGACAAAAAAAAGCGAAACAACTCACAAACAGATAAATTTACATCCATAACTGTGTTGACCGTATGATTAAATAAGAACAAACATAAATAAATACTGCGCTTTTCATTATATATGGTATGATTACATTGTCTCAGGTCAAAATTCACCTGCTAGCATCTTGAGAGTTTATTTCAAGACAGTCATATATGTTTAATACTTGTTATACCAAAGCTTCATGATAACAAATGTGGATGAAAAATTGACAGGGTGGTGTTGCATTTATACTTAACCAAATATGTAAGTGTTGACGGTAGTTGATATTCTGTTTTGGCCCTTGCCTGTGTTTCCAGGTCGTGTTAGTGCTCAGTGTTTGTTTTGTCATCCTCCAGCTGTGCTGGGATGTTTCAAGATGTTATTTCCTTGAAGGTGTAAATAGGCATAATAGTGGACAATATGGTAGGGTCTGTGAAGGTAGCGTTTTGTGCTACAAGTGTTTAAACTGTATTATTTTTAAGAGGAATTAAGATGCATCTGCTTGCATACCTGTTTTAGATTTCCATGTAAGTGGAGTTTGTTTGCATGTTTTATTGTTTACTGCAATCGTCATTTGACCATAGGACGCATCTGACGTAATGATGATTTTATGTTAATCAGTAGCCTGTCAACGAGAGCTTTATGCTAGAAATGGAATTTAGAAAGAAAGAAATATTTAAAAAAAACCCATAGGGTTATTTTGGTGGGGGAGAGTATAAGGGTTTACAATGTACATGTAGTTAGACATTTTATAAAAGATGCAGTGACTTTGGAAAAGGCTAGCAGCAGCTATGGTTTTGGTTCAAGAGTCTTATACTTTTATATAGAATAAAGCTATTATTATTGTTGTGTTAACTTAAACTATCCTGTTTGAAGTCTTGTTCTTGGTCAGGTGTATTCTCCCCTTTCAAGACTACTCTAACAAGTTATTGTTGTTGTGTTTTTTTTTTTTTTGGGGTAGTCTTTTTTTACAGGTATAATGTACACAACCTGAAATGATCATGGTCATTTGGTCATAAACCTTAAAATGAACCATTTTAATACAGGTTTTTCTGGTTTAGTATATACTGTAGTCTGTAGTACTAATAATGTAGAGTCTATGTGTTGCACTCACTGACACAGGAGAGCTCTGAATGTTTAAAAATAAAAGCACACATGTATGCAACTATGCATGAGGATTTACTGCTCATTTACCTGTGAATCTCCTGCGCTTATCTAGGTCTCGATCTCGATCTCTGGGTGAAAGTGACCTTGAACGTCTCCTCTCTACAGTGAAAATAAACAAGTGTATAATTTTATAAACAGTAATTGATATTCAAGTTTGCAATTGCAAGCACAAATACATATATAAACGCTCAGGGGCGGGGTTGGGTGGAGTGATGGGAGGGATATGGCGCACTAACGTACAGATGCTGATAATGCTTGAAATAAAGTTGACACTCTCACAATGTGTCACGAGTGACTGCTTGTAATTTTATTTTATAATTCTATAGAATAACTGAATAAGTAGCCCCGAAATTTTTTAAATATTTTTTTCCCTGGAATTTGGTGTGACTTGCAACGAAAAAAATACACGGTGGCGACGGGCGATTCGCCCTCTGAACCTCTAAAATCGCCACGGTAAACATCAAGACGAGGGCGAGATCTAGTGAAGCGAATGCTACATGTATATGTACGGGGAGTTCGGGGGAAGTGAGCTGGTCCAGGTAAGGTAGCCTAGGCTAATGTAGGGTGTCTTTCCCGGAGTTAGCCTAAAAAATGAAAAAAAATTATCAGCAGTAGGACAATCCATGAAATGGGATGTCAGAATCTTACCTCTTCTCTTAGGCGATCTGGACCTACTCCTACTTCTACCCATAATTTCAGTGACTACGGTGCTTCAGAAAAAAGTTAATTTCTTGTCAGCAGTCAAGATCGAGAGCAATAACAATAGACTACCGTATATATTTATGCAACCACGCTTTTAAGCAGTATAATGCGCAGGTTCATTTTCACCAAAGAAAAACTCGGCCACAATTAGTTTGGGTCGAATTTGTTTTGAATGTAGGCATACGTACGGTATAAATACATTTAAAAAAAGATCTATTTTCAGTTCAGTGATGAAAACTCATCTCTATCTCTCCCCCATCCCTGAATTCTTAGAGAAAGTTGTTCAAAATTGACATCTAGTCTGGGGATAATTAAGTATTCATAAAAGGAAATGTATGTACATGTAGTTGCATGTTTCTTGCCTTATGCGGTTTGTCTGTACGGTGGATATGTATTTGTTGATTTGTGGGTCGATCACAACGTCAACGAAATACAAGTAAGGTGTATTTCGTTGGTCGATCAACGTACTATAACTTTTATAAGGCTATTTGCGCTTGTTTGTTGACCCCTCAGGGCCCTCACTCTCATTATTATTATTTTTTTTATTGCAATGCATTGTTTTCTATTGAGTGATATGCTCCATTGTTTATATATTTGTATGTTGTTTTTATTGAGAGTGAAAGAAAGACTGATTACTGGAAAGCAACTAAAGTAGCTAGACTACGATAGAAGCAAATGTATACCCTACGATACATTACCAAAATGCAGAATTTCCGTACGTGGAGGGCCTCGATAATTAAGGCCCCTCACTGCGAGCCATTTTCTGAAGAGAGGTGGCATATGTAGATTTCCAGATTCTCCCCACCTCCCCCCCCCCCAAAAAAAGTATATATTCTCTCTCTCTCTCTCTCTAGCCAAAAATCATGCTCCGCTCTCTCTCTCTCTCTCTCTCTCTGGTCCCCCTCTCTCTCTCTCTCTCTCTCTCTCTCTCTCTCTCTCTCGTTCCTTATCTATACCCCGATCCTCTCCCTCTCATTAGGCCATATTATGTATATAATGTATGACTGATCACTTGGCTTGAGAAAGTCCACAGGAGTGGACGAAAGCTTGCCGACACAGTTCAAGGTTGGTAGAAAGGCTTTAAAAATTACATTATATATTACAGATGTTTCTGCATTTATTACAAATCAAATAGGGGAGAGCGGGGCTAGTCCGCCCACTACGTGATTCTCAATCACAGCCTTGAGGTGATTGGATAAAACTTTTGCTAATGATGTAATGACAAACTAGCCATACCGCACAACAGAGGCCTACAACGGCACGAGGACAGTCATGATTGTGCTCTTTGATAAATGAAATCACGCTGAAATGTCCATTTCAAGGCCACGTAAGTAAAACATTTAGTAATTACATTTCTTGTATTTACCTGTAGACATTGATGAAGGTGTTTGCGGTAGCTTTTGTTGTTAAAAGGGTAATGTTTCTATTGAAAAATGCGGAAACAAGTCAACATTGGTTGTACATTTTGGCTAGAACGAGATAAACGACGAAAACAGCCCCATGGGTCTAGTTCCCCTGTTTTTTGACGGGTCATGTTCACCCAGATGCGGACTTGCCTCGTATTGAAGGGGCGATATTAACTTACCCCATGCATTGTGGTAAGTTCCTCAAAATTATTAGATCTTATATCAAAAGTGAAAATATAGGACCAAACCTGGCATTTTCTGTAAGGTTTAGCGAGCAATTGTGTCTATCCAACTTGCTCTGATAGTTCATAAAACTTACGACGTATAATATAATTAGTTTGACATCATTTTTGTTTTCCTTTTTCAGAATGGTACGAAATGACCGAAGAAAAAAGACCGTGCCACGCACGTTAGACAAGATGTAATGAGACAGGCCTTAGATCATTATCTTTCAACCACTGGCGTACTGATGGGGGGCAGTTCCCCCAAATAAAATTAAAACGTGGTTTATTTCTAATTCGATACCAGTGATTTACAAATGTTGCTAAAAATGACATGATTTTCGGCGATTTTTTTCTCACTTTTTTGTAAATTATATACTTTTGTATTACGGTTTGCTGGGAAGTGACAAGTTCCCAAATTTACAGTCAGGCAAAAAATATGCTTATTTAGAAGTATGTTAAAGAAAAAAAGAAAGAAAGGTGACCTTTCAGTGTCACAAATGAGGTACTGAGTATATCAAAATATTCTCATCTGACCGTATAATTAAATGCCTACAACCCCTGAACTTGCAGGGGCTCTAAGGCGGGCCCCTGGATGCTCATCTGACCGTAATTAAATGCCTAAAACCCCTGAGCTTCCGGGGGCTCTGCCCCCTGTACCCCCACCAAGGGCCATAAGGCGGCCCCCTGGATGCTCACCTGACCGTAACTTAATGCCTAAAACCCCTAGGCTTCTGACCTTTCTGGGGGCTTTGCTCCCTGGACCCCACGCCAATTAATGACCTGCCAGTGTCACAAATACGGTATCAAATTAATGCTCATATGACCGTAATTAAATGCCTAAAAACCCCTGAGCTTCCATTGGCTCTGCCCTGAGACCCCACCAATGGCCCTAAGGCGGGCCCCTGGATGCTCATTTGACCGCAATTTAATGCTTAAAACCCCTGAGCTTCCGGGGGCTCCGCCCCTTGACTCCCACCAGTGGCGGATCCAGGGGGTGGCGGTGGAAAAAAAATCACCCTTCCCGTAGGAAAAAAAAATTTCGGGTGCCAAAAAAAAAAATTGTGCTCACTACCCCCCCCCCACTAAGCGAAAAATCGACCGGCACGATTTTCAAATTTTCGCACGAAGTGGGCCCCTTTTTAGGCCCCTTGCCGCCGGCTGGATCCACCCCTGACTCCCACCGGGGCTTTACCCCTGGATCCCACGCCAATTTACGCCCCACTCGCTTGGTGCGCTCTACCTGATCATAAATACTTTAGCCCCACTTTGAAAAACGTTCCGCGGGGCCTGCATGTAAGAGTGGTGGTGATGCGGATTTTTTTTCTGCCCCCCAAACGTTTTTGCTCATTACGCCACTGTTTTCAACTGACGACGGCACCAGAAAGACTGCCGTACTATTTCGCATTCCACGTTCCAGATTGAGTATTCTCAATTAACGACAAAACTACATGCTATTGGAAAGCGCCTCATGGGAAATAAAGTTTTCCTTTCTTTTTCTGAATAACGATTTGGTCGCACCACTACAGGAGCTTACTATGAGCATTGTCATGATAAATGTTACTGTGAGGTGAACGAAAATTTGCACTAACATATGAATTGAAGAAGTAACAAGAAGCTTCTCGAAACCTGCTCTTAGGAACCATTCCGGTGTTGTCTGCAATAAACGTTCCGGTGTTCAGTGCTAGAATATAAAAAAAACATTCTATCACACGTATTGTGTAATTGCAATTGGTACTAAAAGTCGTATGGCATGAATTTCTGGTGTTTTTTTTCTCTCTTCCAGGAAATTACAAAAAAAAGCATTATCCTATATACCCAACATTACCAATCACGCAAAATGATTTTACTAATTTGTTTTGTGAGAAAACATTGAAAGAAATGCCAAGAAAGTTATGATATTATGTAATATATCGTTTTATATTGGCGTGGTCACACGATGTGACCGGGCGACGTGACATTGGACGTGACCCCTTTCAATATAGGCTTATGGGTTTGTTATAGTAACTCTTTACGTTATTCAACTTCAGTAGTAGCAATGTTTAAGCGCATTTCATTCAAATTGTTTGAGTGGTATTTTTATTAATATTATTGCGTTAACAAATACTAAATTTGTACAGACATTAAAATCTGATGGGATTGTATTGTTTCATTTGCTATGCCCTGCACTGCCATTTTGAAGAGTAGGTCAAGAAAATAGTTGTGGATATGGTTAGTTGTAGTCGTTGGTCAGGTAAATCCGTTTAATGTTAACATCAATTGTTCTGCGCCCAGTATACGCCTGGTACAGCTTATTATTGTTCTCCATGGCTATGTTGAAAATTATTTTGTTGACTCTATAGTTACTTTTGGATAAACATTTTGTTGAATTGAAAGACAATTGGGTCTTTGTTTGCCGCAAGCAAAGTTGAAACTATACGTTCTGGATGAGTGAATCCGCCTAAAGTTATCAACAATTCTACGCCCATGCAATACACTTTGTTCCCATTCTTTGTCAGAAATTGTTTCGTGGGCTCTCGTTCCTTTTAAATAAATGTTTTGATGTTTTAAAACACAATATTTGTTTCATGTATCATTGTTTTCCTTACAGGGCGTACCTACCCTGCCAAACGGACGAATCAGCCCCCGGGTGGGGCAGTTTCGCCCTTTTGTCGTAATTGACTTTATGGTTCGTTTTGTGAAAACTATGTGCTTGACCCCAGTGAGAATGGGATATTAGCTAGAAATTCCCTGTATACCTTGATACATGAAAAGGCATGGTCTTCCTGCTTATGAAATGACGGCTCTATACAGTGCGTCCCAGAAAGAACGAAACCGAGAACTATCGATTTTTTATCATAACTTAATCACAATTATAATTAATAAATGACACATATATGTAAAGCTTAGATCCTCCTCTTTCATTTGATGCAACTCATATGATGCATATTTCACGCATGAGTAATTAAAAACAATTTGAGGAAAGGGTACCAAAAAGTCATTAGGCGAACGGTATCTGAATTTCAAAGAGAAAATCATATTTCTAGAAAGTTCATTTTCTGCCCTTTCAGATGACACCTCAATCAGGAAAAATGAGCCAGGAATAACAAAGTTCTGTTAGTTTAAAGTATTGCTTGCATTTCCATAATTTTAGTAAACGAATTCGTTTTTGATGTTATCCTAATATGTGTACATTGTTTAATAAGCAGAAGTAATTCTTTTACAACTCTGGGATATTTTCATGCTTCGTAGTATAGAGGAGCTCGCTCAAAGAGTATTATAAAGGGTAGGAATTTAGGGTAAGAATCATATACGGAGAGGAGGAGAGACATGAGAAGCCAGGCATCACGACTATATATATATATATATATATATATAGGTATACCTACTCGGCCCATTTCGGGGCTGAGGTAGGGGGCGGCGAATCCGGAGGCAGCGGCCCAACCTATATACATGCAGAGAGGCTACACCCTGGGTCCGTGGGCGATGAACAGGGAAAGAAACTACTTGTTTGCAGAGTAAAGCTCGCATAAACCAAACAGTTCCCTTTGTCTCACATTCATGTCATCCCTCCTCGGCCTCGGTGTTTGAACTGTACCCCACAGGACTAATTTATAACAAGTACGTGAACGCAAAGCGTAGCATCCCTTCGTCGGGTACACGGCCTATATATTTAGCAATTTTTGCATATTTAATGAGGTGTGACCTTTGACCTTTGACGTGCATACTCAACAACATTACTTACGTTATCAAATGAAAACCACATTTTCGCATAATATAGATAGGTATTTTCGATATTTAATGAGCTATGAACTTTGACCTTTGACCTACATACTCCGAAATCGAACTAAGGATGTGTTTTGATACCATGTACCTTCATATCAAATTTCATTAACATCCGTCAAACATTACTAAAGCTATCGAGCAGAAACCAGATTTGTTACGGACAGAAGGACTGACGGACGGAAGGACGGACGACCCAGCGTATATCTATAATCCCTCCGACTTCATAAAGGGGCGTATAGCTTGTTTGAGGATGGTGTGCAGAGAGAAAACTACTTGGGGGTAACTTGTTTGCAGAGAAGAGCTCGCAATACCAGTTCCTCTTCTGTCTCTCCTGCTACCTCCTCTTTCAGTGGCGTTTGCCGAACCACCCTATAAAATACAGATTAATTAGGGACAAGGGATCTTATCTAAAAAATGCAGGGTATAACTTGTTTACAGAGTAAAGCTCGTATAAATTATGACGGCCCCGTAGCTTCTTGCTCGTCCCCATCCCCTCGATCCCTTCAATGTTTGCTATTCAGCTCTAATCAAATGGATTATTTAATTCAGATAGATTAACAGTTAACAATAATTAACATAGGTAAAGATAATTTACAGTTATATACAGTTTGGGGTCAAGGGTCACATTATATAGTCCAAAACAATAACATTGGATGCCTGTGCTTACTCCAGTTCTCCCAGTATGTTTGTAGCACTTTTCAGACTAATTAGGATTCTAACGTACCAGGCACTACGATGCCCATCATAAAATAATGTGTATGAAATTAGTTATGTCATTATATATATTAGTACGAATATAGTCACCGGTATAAAAAGATGGATGTATCAGTCAATGCACAATAAAAAGGAAGTTTTAAGCAGGCTCCAATATAGTTGCACCGTAAATCAGGCTCTCAGAAATAGTCTGTACGTTTCACTAATCTCCGGTCCATTGTTGCTACGGACCGCTCGCTACCAAGAAAGAGAGAGAGAGAGAGAGAGAGGGGGGGGGGGTTGTTGATCGAGAACAGAGACATGAGAGCGGGTAAATGAGATGAGATGCGTTACCCAGGTTCAACCACAGTGATTCTACCACAACATAACTCCACCCTCTCATGTCACGAATCGATAGCAGCCGAATCTTTTGTTGATTTTTTTTTTCTCCTTCATTAATTTTGAAGTTTCAGCGTCCTCACATGTTATGAAATTTATTCAGCCACTCTCCTCTCAGAATTTGGGATTGGATAAAACCTGTAATATTTCTATATATTTTTAGATCACTAGTTTTATCCTTCTTTCATTCGACATGTGCCTCCGTGGCCTAATGGATAAGGCATCGGTTTCCTAAACCGGGGATTGTGGGTTCGAGTCCCACCGGAGGTGAGCTTTGTGTCTCATGGGCCTTTTTTTTTTAACCACCACATACAATACTCCGTTCGAAGAAAGATAACTCAAGGAGGAGAAAAGAAAGAAAGAGGGTGCAAATGGGGATGGGGATAAAGGGGCTCAGTGCAGCATTTATCGATTATTGTATCAATTAATTTTACGTACAACTTGGTTTTATATAGCAGAGGAGAGTTGCTGTTGTCCCTAAAAGTGTCCCCCCTCTCTCTCTCTCTCTCTCTCTCTTTCTCTCCCTCTCTCTCTCTTTTCTCTCTCTGTCCTCTCGCGCTCACTCTCTCTCCCCCTCTCTCTCTCTCTCCTCCCTCCCTTCCTCTATTCTCCTATATCATTTATTCTCGATCATAAGAATCCAGTTACACCTATTTCTATTTCTCGTTTTTATCATTTTTTTTTTTTTTTCAATAGTTTTTTTATTGATTCCAAACAATACAAATCACTTTTAGAAATAAAATACAATTGTTTTGTCTTAACATAATTTCAAAACATTTTCATAACAAATTGTACGATTGATGAAAACAAAAATGAAATCAATTGTAACATAAAACAAATGACCCCATCCAACCAAACACACTACTAACCCCCCTCCCTCCCCACCATTTTTTTCTTTCTATTATCTTTATTTTGATTTCACTCAATAATACATGATTTTTCCTTTTTTCAAATCATTTTCATTGAATTACATAACAGAAATACAGTAAAAATCACAACTAACATATTTCAATGACTTATATGATCCTATAATGAACAATAGATGATTAAGCTTGACACACTGAAATTATACATTACCAGAAGTACAATTAATCATCACTAAAACAATTTCAATGAATAACATAAACATACAAACATTAGAAGAAAAAGAAACCTTAAACAATTTTTTTAAATTAGAGAAATTGAGTGAAATCTTTCTTCTTTTACCCCTTGACTTCCCCAAACCCCCTCCCTACAAAAACAAAACAAAACAAACACACCCGCACACACGCACACACGCAGCCACAACACACACATACACACGATGAGCACACATTCACACATCCTCTCTTTCACCCCTCTCTCCCTCACTCTCTCACTCTCCCTCTCCTTACCCCTGGATATCGCCCCCAGTCCTGCCATTTCGGTGCAATCTCTCCCATTTTAACAAATGCTTATCTAACTTATTCCTTTTAATAGCTATTGCTTTTTCTTCATTTTGATATTCTAACAAAGTTTGAAAACATCTTTCCTGAGTAGGAACTCTCCTCTGACCTTGTCTTAAAAATAATATATTTCATTAAGAAAATCACAGTATTGCAAAATTTAATTTCAGGTTCAGATCCAGTGATTCCCACATGTATTTCTTTCCACTCTGCCTTCCGAAGACTTCCTAAACCTAGTTTTTCAATAACCATTTGCCATAAGGCCTTTACATCACGACAAACCCAAAATAGGTGTTCGTATGATTCCGGTGCTTCCTTGCAGAATGAACAGTAATTGTTATCAACAAACCCAAATTTAAAAAGATGTTCATTGGTATATATTGCACCATGAAGTAATTTATACTGAAATTCCCTGACTTTCGGTAAAATTGTTGTAGTTCTGATTCTTATAAATATTTGTGAAATTTCTTTTTGAAAAATCAAAATGGTTGTGATCATCTTTTATTCGGAAAGTATACAGGTGCTGGAGATTAGTTACAAAATTTTCGTAGACCTTTCTAGATGGTACATCTTTCAGTAAAATGACTTTTCCAAACATCTTCAAAGAAATATTATAATTGTCTACATCATATGAGCATAAATCCTGGAAGTTCCCTTTATGTTTTTCGCTTTTCAACACGACATCACTTATCTTCCAAATTTCCATAATATTTTCAGCACTCAAGCCTTGTCTATGAAAATAATTTACTGTTTTCACCTGTTCTCTCTCAAGAACGTGATCGACAAGGTATATATTATTTTTAAACAAATCTTCATCAAAAATCATTTTACCTTTCAAAAGGTAATCTTTATTGTTAAAAATAATTGGATTGACTTTTCCTGCAAAATTCCTGTTTTCCTCAATATCTTGCCAAGCCTTTAAAATCTCTAAATAGAACTGTGGGGCTTTCAATTTCAATAACTTAATATCATAATTACAAAGCGAGATAAACCTTCCACCCACTTTTCTAAAGATGTAATCAAAATAAAGTTTCCAGCCCATATTTGTTTCCCATAAAGTAGTCGTTTTAACCACATTACCCTTTGGGTTTTCACAAATAAATCAAAATCTATCATCCTTAAGCCACCATCCATGTAATCTTGATAACAAATATCTCTTTTAATTCTATCTTTTCCTTCCATATGAAATCAAAGCAAATTTTCTTAGTTTCTATTCCTACCCACCTTGGAACAACTAATGACGACGAAACGTAGTTTAATTTTGACAAGGCATATGTTTTGAGCAAATGTACTTTCCCCATCACTGTTAAATCTCTCTGTTTCCACCACCCCAAAAGTCTTTTAATTCTACTCAAAATCTCTTTATAATTCAAATCTTCCATTCTCATTGTATCCAAGCAAAAATATACGCCTAAAATCTTCATTTCCGTTACAATATTACCAAAAGGTAAAGTTCCTGACTCTCTTCTGTTTTTACCTATTCTCATTACATTGGTTTTTTCAATGTTAACCTTTAAACCACTTAATTTATAGAAAGCTAGGAAAATATCTTGTATTCTTTTAATCGATGATTCATTCCTTACAAACATGGTCATGTCATCGGCATACAGAATTTGTCGAATTTCAGAATTATCGAATTCCACTCCTTTAATAGCCCTATCATTTCTAAGGGCGTGAGCCATAGTTTCTATAACTAGCAAAAACAAATACGGTGAAAGCGGGTCCCCCTGCCTTAACCCTCTCTTAATATCAAAATAACCTGTAGAGAAGCCTCCATTCATAACACAACTACTAATTCCATTGTACATGGTTTTAACCCAAGAACAAAAATACTGTCCAAAACCAAACAATTCCAATACTTTGAAAAGAAATTTGTGTGAGACAGAGTCAAAAGCCTTTTGAAAGTCGACTGCTATAAGGAAAATGTCTTCCTCACAATGGTTATTACAGTGAAAATTACATCATCTATCAAACGTATAGCTTCACCAATATGTCTACCATTTATATAGCCTACTTGATCAGCAGAAATAACATCATTCAAGACATCCTTTATTCGTTTTGCCATTACTTTTGATATTATCTTATAGTCGGTGTTCAACAACGTAATTGGTCTATAATTTTTAGCATATAAAGGATCCTTACCGTCTTTTTCAATTAATGTTATGACACCTTGTTTCTGAGAAGTCGATAAACAACCTTTTTCAAATACTTCGTTAAAAACATCAACCAGTAACCCTCCTAACTGCGGCCAAAATGTGAGATAAAATTCTACCGTAAACCCGTCATTACCAGGATTTATTAATTTTCATACTTGTTAGTGCTTTATAACATTCTTCTCTGGTAATTTTTCCTTCGCATGTATTCTTACTTTCGACGCTAAGGCGCGGTAAATACTTACAAAACATACTATCATCTTTTAAAACAGCCTCCACATCTAAATTTTCTGAATACAAATTGTTATAAAAGCCTCTCAGTATTTGCAATATTGTTTTCATGTCTGTCACTACTTCCCCATTATCATTGGCTAGTTCCCTTATTTGAGTTTTCTTTTATTAGAACGAAGTAACTGCTCAAAGTACTCTTTATTATGTTCACCATCTTCATACCAATCAGCTCTTGACCTGACCTTGAGTCCATCTACGGATATATCATATAATTTCTTCAGCTGGCTTTTTTTAGCTTCTATATTTTTGATAACTGAGGTACTATGGGAAGAGAGGACAAGGTCTTCCTCGAGTGATGTTATTTCTTTTTCAAGTTGTTGTATATTGTGTCTCCTTTCTTTCGATTTCTTCCTAGAGTAATTCGAAGCATAATTTCTCATTTTCATTTTAAGAAAGTCCCAATATGAAGATACATTGTTGAATTCTTTCAACCACTTTATTTCCACCGCTCTGATTTCCTCACTCATCCCCTGTACAAAGTCTTTATCTAAACATAAACTATTATTAAATTTCCAATATGATTTTCCACGCATATCATGACCTCTTAATGGTTTCAGTTCTAAAAGATTCCCGAGTGGTCAGGGGCAATTGAAGTTATAATATCACATGTATTTATTTTATTTTCCAAACTTTTGAAATAAACCAGTAGTCGAGGCGACTTTGCACAAGTGGAGTATTCTGTCTAAAAGTAAATTTCTTTGTAGTTGGGTTTTGTTTCCGCCATATGTCAATTAATTCAAGTTTACTTAAAAACATTTCTAATTTGTTCACAAAATTCGTTTTAACAGTCACACTAGTTCCTATGTAGTCCAGATCTTTATTTAGTATTACGTTAAAATCTCCCCCTAAAACAAGTGAATAATTCTGAGAATAAAAGTTTGAAATACACTTGTCCAAATGTTCTAAAAAGGTTATTTGTTGCTGTACCTTTCCCCTAGTTGGAAAATAAACATTTCCCAATAGCAGTTTATACCCTAATAAATCTCCTTTTAAAAGCACGAAACGCCCATCGTCATCTTTAACTACTTGATCAAGTTTAAAATTCAGTCCTGGTTTTAATAGAATAAGTACACCTTTACTGTGATTAGAACCATGGCTGTAAAAAACCTGCCCTCCCCATTCCTTTCTCCACTTTTCCTCAATGTCGTACGTACTGTAAGTTTCCTGTAACATAACTACATCCCCTTTTCTCATTTTGACCCACCCTAAAATTGCTTCCCTTTACTTCTATCCCTCATGCCCTCACATTTAGTGAAATAAAGTTTAAGCCCTCCATACCAAATGGGTATTGCTAAAACAAGTTTTCCAATATTTGCAGTGCATATACACTTGCAGAGAAGTAGGAAATGCAAAATGATAACTACTATAACGGTAACCGATGACCCGTGATCACCACTGCTATAACTACGAAACAATCTATGAATAAACTTGATGATTAAAGAATAGCAGGAATGAAGGCGGTAACCAACACACTTCACACATCCACATACACGCAATCCCATCCTAATCCTAACACACTTCAAACATCCACACACACACACACGCAACCCCATCCACCCAGACCCGTTCCCCTACGAAAAACCCCAAAGAAGTAAGACTGTTCATCATTTCTAAAACACAAATGCAATTTTCTAAGATTTCGAGGCCCCTCCCATCACATCTTATGCTATGGCTTTTAAACTCAAAGTATTAATCTACTTTTCTTAAAGAGGACCCAAAAGTTTGTCTACTTATGTGCAGAAGATAATACACCCTTATACTTCGAGGAAAGATGAGAACAAAAAGACAGATATAAAATTAAAAGATAAACATTGAATTAAAATTGGGTGAGTGTTAGAGAGCATTTGCATGCTTTCTAAAGGCAAAATAATGAGAATTACATTGATTTTTTTGTTGTTGTTGTTGTATAATCATGAAGAACTGTATATAAATACAATTCCTCTTTATAGCATCCTTAAACTAAATTTTAAAAATATTAAATAGTCTTTTGTAATGTCCTTATGCTTAAATTACTTTGATATCTACTTGTGAAAGGAAATAAATCTTTTCATTTGCGTTTGTAAAGAAGAGAAGGGGAACTCTATTATGTTATTTGATTCCCTATGTTCTCGATCCTCTGAAGATGGCCGAAGACCAGCTGGGGACGAGTCTTGTTTAAAAGCACAGCTCGCCGTCCTGCCGTCGCCAGACCATTGACCAGCTGCGTTGGTGACCACAAGAAGCCGGTGACGAGGTCTCAAACAATAATTATACTCGCCTCCCAGCTTTCCGGGCCAATCAGAGCCAAGAAAACTGATCGTGACTTAGAAAAATAATTACGTCATCCCGATTCAAAGACCACCACGTTCAGTCAGCTCTGGCCACGAGAAGCCAGTGACGAGGTCACCCAACAAAATGAACTCTCGCCACCCAGCCCCCGCTGACCAATCAAAGCTGATGAAAACAGCTACGTCACGACTACTGAATAGCTAATTATCTCGCCTAATCCAGGGTCTGACATCATATGAATTTGACAAAGCTATTTTGCCTTCCCTATCTTAACGAAATGGTCTTTACATTCATTTCGTAGATATTCTAGCCCTCTAAATATTTCTCATCCTCTGACAACACTTAGGAATCCCTAAACTATTGGGGAAGAAAAGTCCTGTCCCCTGAAAAAATTCATTTGCAGGGTGTCAGCCAAAGACCCCTTATAAATATGAATGGTACATATTTTCACTTACGTAATTCAATCTGGTGACCAATCTGTGCATTACCCTAGTGCACCCTATTGTCTATCTTGACTAATTCGTTAAAGTGCATTCCTTCCAATATTTCGTAGACAACCGGGCCCTTTGAATATTTGTCATTGACAACACTCTTTTTCGTAGGCATGTGAACCTCTTAAATATTTATCATCAATTGACAGCCCTGACAAGTCATGAAACTGTAGAAAAATGTCTTTTGTTGCGTCAAGTAAAATGTCTGACCCTGACGATGCTTTGTATATGCTATTCAAATGCATGGTGTCAGACAAAAACCTTATAAACATGAGTGGTGCATATTTTCGGTTACCTAATTCCGCCAGGATATTATCCTGGCGGAATTAGGTTGTAGTCCTAATGACATTCAAGGAACAGATATACATACAACAGATGATAATACGACTTAAACGTTTTCATTTTACCTCCCTGAC
Organism: Mesocentrotus franciscanus; assembly: GCA_037976565.1. NCBI lineage: Eukaryota > Metazoa > Echinodermata > Echinoidea > Camarodonta > Strongylocentrotidae > Mesocentrotus > Mesocentrotus franciscanus. Next base: position 5,953,129 of record CP137677.1, on the reverse strand, counting down.
CTCCCTGACCTCCCTAATTTTTGAATAAATATTTGTCGTGGAAGAAGAGAGTACTGACCTCTTCCCAGGATTGATCTTCATTCTCCAAAAACCTCTCTTTTTAGTACGACATTCCTTTATGGGAACAACGAGAATATCGACCTCTACCTACATTCAAGCACTTTTCATTCAGGAATATTTTCCTTTTCTTTTTTTTTTTTTTTTTTTTACTATGGACTGTGTTGAAGAACTATAAATATTCCTTCCCAATTTTCAGTTCACAGTTTAATGGCACTGCAAATTCTATATTTTTCATGAAAACAAACCTAATGAAGAATATAAGCATGTGAGTTTCAGTTTAAGGAAACACGAGGAAATAATTTTTTTCTGACTACTCCTAAAACAAAATACCAATGTAACATGATTCATGCACCTTTTTAATTCTTTTTCTTTTCTTTTCAGCATTACTAAACCCTGTTGGCATGAGCATTTCTAAAACATCATATGGGCTCAAAATTAATCTCGTGTTTTCTTTTGTTTTGTTTTGTTTTACTACAAGACATATAAGCATCCTATAGTTACCTAAGAAATCAAACGTTTTGCATCCATCAAGTCATTATTAGTTATAACTTTACTTGAATCTCTTGCAATTAGAATGAACTTTAACAGAAAAAATAAAAAACAAACAAACAAACAAACAGCATATTTCAATACACTGATCTTCGCTAGCTTTGTATTTTTTTTTCTTTTCTGTCAACAGAAATTACAAAGAAATATGACAGTACCTCGTCTGTTGGGTGTTCTTACAGTGTTTTTGTTGTTGTGATGAATATATTTATCAATTCCTCCTTCAGCAAACAGTACACTCTAGATCGCTTGCTCTCCCTAGTTCTGTTGATGTTCATAGGTTGACCATATCTGCAATCCTCAGGAGTTAAAGTTGCATTCCTTCTGTTAAGCTAATGCTGATTGCATTATATCATCAGAGTGGTAAAATGAATTCCACTCATTGAACATTTACAAGGAGAAGAAGAAAAGAAAAACACTTCATATTATCATTATCGTGAAGAAGAAGGGGGAAAACCCCCTCTAAACCTTTATTTCACGCTAATGTATACGATGATCCCGGATCCAACAGACGAAACCAAATTCAACCAAACACTTGTCACTTCCATGGTTGATGATAACTTGTGAACATTTTTCAAAGTTTCATATATCGTCGATCCAGTGGACGAAACACAATTTTAACAAGCACTTGTCACTTCCATGGTTGATGATAACTTGTGACAAATTTCAAATTTTCATATGAGCACCCTGGATCCAAGAGACAAAACAAAATTTAACGAAACACTTGTCACTTCCATGGATGATGATAACTTGTGACAAATTTCATAGCGATTCTTTCTCCATCTCCATCAATGCTTTCTCCAAACTCTGCGCTTAAATAAGGATGTGAAAACTGCTCTGGATTCAACAATTATGCATCATAATTTTGTTGTTATTCACAATACCTTTAAATTGTGCTCTGCAGCTCCAGCTGTATCTCCCACAACCTCTCCACCAGTGGCAGCCGCTGCGGCTCCTCAGTGAAACTCGGTATGACTGCTGTGACTGTCGCCGCGGCTCCCGCTGTGGTTGTCGGAGTTGCTCCTCCTGTGGTTGCTGGAGTAGCTCCTGCCATCGTTGTCGGGATCCTCGTGTTAGGTGATTTCTTTCTCGCTTCCTCGCCTTTTCCTCGTTGGCTTTCGAAGTTTCGAACAAATTCTTCCTGTTGATTTGGGGGCATGTAGACATTGTTTATGAAGAGCTTTGCTGGCTCTGCCCGTGAGAAGAAAGCCAACTTTCCCATGCGTCTAGCAACTTTTAAAGCTGCGATTCGGGGTTGCCGCGCCTTTCTAATTCTCTTCGGCAAATCTTCCGATACGTACATATTTGTCCCTTTTAAGTTCTTGGCATGTTTTTGTACCAACACTCTGTCCGTGTATTTGACGAAGCGGGCCTTAATTGCTCGTGGTCTCCCTCTAAGTGCTTCCGCACTTCCTGAAAGTCGATGTACTCGCTGATATTCAAAACTGTCTGCCAGCGCCGCAGGGATTTTTAGTAAGTTTACGTGTAAGTCCCGAAGAACTTGCTTAACATCTTCGCCTGGCTTCTCTTGAATCCCACTGTAGATCAAATTTTCCCTTGCAACGTAGGTACTTAGTTTGTCAATTTCATCCTGTAGCAGCTTTTCCTTTGATCTTAAGTTCTCTCCTATAACTTTCACTTTCGCCTTCACCTCCTGAGCATCATGACTTTGGAATTCTACACTGTCCTTTAGATCATCTATCGTCTCTTCTATTTTCTTCCATCGCTGGCCAAAAGTCTCTTGCAAAGTGTTTAATCTTGCATCAAATTTCTCCCACTGATTGTCGAGGAGTATCCTAATCGATGGTAACAGACTAGTGTCCGGGCTGGGCGGCGTCCCCGATCTAGCTCGCTTCGCTGTGTTTGACTTTCCTCCCTTACTCGCGTAATTAGCCATGCTTCTACGTGTTACGTAATGAAGATGAGAGAGGCCTCAAAGAACACGTCTTACTCCTTCGAGCACATCGAGCACGCACCGATGAGCACGCACCAACTGACGCACACGCGCACACACACACCCACACGCACACACACATACATACATACACACACACACACGCACACACACACACACACACACAAAAAAAAAAACATTCTGCTCCAATCAGGACAAGTTTTCCATCCCTTGTAGTTTTCCCAAATGATCCTAAAAGAACAAATCTAAAAATGTTCACTCCAGTATCAGTCTTTATTTCTACACACGAACGTGACATGTTTTTAAGTGCCAGATATAGCATTTAGGGCAGTTCAACATTCACCAATATAAAACATGTAATGCTCAAATATAGAAGTCAGAAGGCTACGAGAGGACGGTTTCAAGAGCAAATTCTGCTTTGCCGCCACAAACGTAATGTTATTTGAAGAAAAATACAAAGAAATTTACATGATTTCTTTGTGAAAATGATTATATCATGAGTTCGTTTTTAAATAAATCACATTGCTTATAATTTTGGACTATTTCATGGACTCGAATTACTAGTTATCTGCAAGGAAATTTGGATTTAGTGAAGTCCAGTTAGAATACCGTCGGCATTGCAAAGATATCATCCATCACCCAGATGACGCCATTGGACACAGACTGGTCGGCAAGTGTCACTGCAGCCTCGTTCATGAAGAGCGTGCCTGTCAGTCCAAGAAAATAATAATTTGAGGAACAATTAAGACATAAAGATCCGGTACAGAGTCTTATTATACCATGATAGTAGATAAACGGGTGGTATTCAAGAGAACAATCTCACTTCATCCTATAAACCAGATCTTCCAGTACGTACACTTCGATTATCATCACAACATGGTCATAATGGCTGTTAATCCTGTAAAACATGCATGAGAACATATGGAAACCGAGCCTTCATGGTATCAGCTCCTGCACTGTGGAATTATTTATACCCTTTGAAATTAGGAATATATCTGCTCTAGATACTTTAAAAAATCCACAAAGACCTATCTTTTCTTGCAGTAGTGTAATATACTTATGTTATCCAATGTTATCATGCGTATATTGTAATTATTATGCGCTGAACAAAATTAATACACTCAGAATAATTATAGTCTGCGAGCAGGCACGGGGAGCGGATGTGTGATGTGTGTATGGGTGTGTGTGTGTGTGTGTTGAGAGGGGGGGGGGTATATTATAGATTTAAAAAAAATGATGATCTCCATATAAGATCACGTTAGTTGTAGTGTTGTTTCAATCCTCTTACAAGGATAGTCCTATTCACATATGACCAAATAAATAATCCCACCTATACGCTCAAACTTCATCTTTGCGCTCAGCTATTCCATTTGAATATAATGACCAATTTGTCAGCATTAATTTTGTGGAAATAGAATGTTTGTAAATTCCCAAATTTAAGACTTATTAAACATCATGAAATATCCTTTCGAAGCTTACCTTGCTTGACTATCTTAGGATTAAAGAGGACTTTCTGGCCTTGTACAGTGGTAATGAGAGTACCAGGTCTAATGACGGTGGAGTAGAAAGCACCAGGAGCGACGTGATATGTCAGGATCTCCGTAAGCAATGTCACATTTGCTTTCAAAGCTGTAATGTTCTTCTCTGGCACCTTCAGCCAAGCAGTGTTATCAGGAGCGAAGATGGTGAAAGGGCCCTCACCTGGAAAAGCGTACAAATAACAATAGACAGAATCTTTACCCCGGTGATGTAAATTGGTATCCCTTAGGGGGTAAACTGCTTGACAGATAGAGCCCCCCCCCTTCCGTAGGTAACTTGGCTAAACTGGGGTAATAATTCGTACAGCTCTTACTCGAGAGTGTCTTACGATTTTGTTTGGCCATAGTTGGCACATCAATGCTTCTGTATATTGCGTCAAAACTTTGGGGTTTTTTCGGGGGTCGACATTTTAATTAATTTTGTTCTCTTCACATATAGACAAAATGTAGTTCATGTACACAACAGATACTGTTTTTAAAAAATGAATAAAAAAAGTTATTAAAAAGTATTTATATTTTAGCACGCACCTGCGAGCGTTGAATCCAACCCAGCCATCTTGATTAATTCTAGCGTGAAACTCAGACCAGGAATCATCTCCATAGCCTCTATCATGTTCCCATAAGGGATTGGGTAGATGACCTTTTCCATTCCATGGATGACGCCATTCTTGGCTATCTTGTCGAATAAGGTTATCTCGGCTCCATTAGCACCGATAGTGGTGGACTGTCAGGAAAGAAGGATTTTCAACAATATTATTGATGGCAATAGTCAAAGAGAAAGTGGGATTTATACTATAGACATGATGGAGAATATGAGCATCGTGTAAAATGTGAAAAGGAGGGCATCCCATTCTTTCAAAATTATCAATAATTAATCACCTCCAGATTGAGATCGCTTCCAATCAGCCTTAATACATGTATATGTGAAATGTGAGAACCCTGAAGTAATTTTTACTCTTTGAAAGCTCTTGTCCATGAAGGCATTTAATATTTATTTAGTATCATAGTTTGGCTTAAAAATCTTTGAAAAAAATTTGTATGACCATTTTCAAACATATTATTTATGCGAAGTTCAACCAGAGGCGTACTGTGCGTCCAGCTCTTGGGGGCGTCGTCGTGGAGGGACATCAGTCTACTTGAAATAATAATTCCACCGATTAAGAGGAGGTTATGGTATAGGGTATTAGCATCTCCTTACCCTTCTTCCTTTTCTTTTAATACACTCTCCTTTTCGAAGGGGATGCCCCTGTACCCCCTATAGCTAGGGCACTACCCGTGTTTCGCTTTTGAAAGTTATCATATTACGTCATGATTTTATTTTAAATAAACCATTTGATTTAATTTGATGTGAATAATTTGTACCTGCCATCCAGTGACCACGTTGATACGGATAGGGACACCCTTGATGAGGGTTGGAGCCACCAAGTTATCTTTGATCATAGTCGACATCACTTTGCCTTCAATGACGTGAGCCTTGAGGAGGTTGACGAGCACAGTCATGTTCTGCAGATTGACGGGTCCTAGCATAGCGATGGCTTCGTTGCTCGGTGCGAAGACGGTGAAAGGACCTGTACGAGTGAGTTTAATTCATCATTAATGCCCGCTGCACTCAAGGCGTAAGTTTTCTGACGCAAGGCTGCGTCAACGACGCTATCATGCTTTGACGCGTCAAAGGAGAAATCGCAAAAATAGGTGAAAAATGATCACTGATAAATGAAGAGTGTAAACATTGCGATGAATTAGTGGCACATTTGCTAATTGTCTTCACAGGTTAGATTAGCGTAAGTCTTAACACATACTAAATGACACCGCGTTTGCAACGGGCAAATACGTGTGATGTAATTATACTTTCTCAACGTAACATCAGCACTCCTTATTGAAAGTATCTCAATACTGATGTTACGAATGCCTGGTACCACGAAGAGCTTTATCCGACTCTACGCTAAACTTAATTTTAAATATAATATTCTTCAGTTAGGGTTCATGTTCCAAGACACGACATCTGTTAAACCTTCTCTGTTTATAACAGACGATGTGCAAATTATTAGCATCGGTGAAATTCCCTCATTTTCAGTAGCGGTTGTAGATTGGTACTCAAGTCCCGCCTAAATGTCTGCAAGCCTCTTCTCCCCCCCCCCCTTCCAAAAAAGTTGTTTATCATTTAATTTAGGAGAGTCACATGTATAAAATGAATAATATGCCGTTCTTGTATAGCGCTTATCTCATTATCATATAACGTCTCTATAATAATTATGCGCTTCCAAAGAACTATTCCCCGGATTTAGCACTCGGTGCATTCAACGAATAAATCTTACCAGGTACCCACTAATGGCGTACACCCCCCCCCCACAAGTCTTATTCTAGATCCGCGCTAGCATATTTTGATTTAATGAATAAAAGGAGAAAATATACCTCCAGTGTTGAGTGTTTCCTTAAGTCCAGCCATCTCAATCAATTCAACCAGCTTGGTGAACCCCAGAGTATACATCTCATCGACAAGTCCTCTAGCTTCAGATTTTCCCATGTAGGCTGCCGAGTCGAAAGGTACGGCCACGGCCACTCCGCAAAGCGCGGCAAAAAACATCAGCATCTTCATCTTCTTGGAGGAGCTTATACCGACCCAACCGAAAGTCAAGACTGATTCGATGAGGATTTCAAATGTGCTTTTATAGAGACCCGCTGTCCTTTAACTCGTTGTATTGACGATCGCTGATACAAGCATTCTTGACTGACAATAACAAATATTTGTCCTCTGCCGGTAATTTCGACAAACATAGATTAAGCTCCCACCTTCAATGACACAGTATTGTACAGTAACAGAGATTGATTTGTCGTCTTTATTTGTGCTGAGTTACATGAGTTTGTGAATTCAAAGAAACTTCGGAAGATTGGATCATGTTCTCTTAGAAACTCGAAATAGTTAGGGCATTCTAAGAGGGTGTACAGGGGTAACTATATTATTTGAAAGAATCTTGGGTCACATGGAAAACTTTTGTTCATCACCACCATTGGCGTATTCGCAGTATTCAACAGTGTATTGTATGTAATTGTAACTTCAGCTTTATAGAATGGAAAGATAAGATAAGAACCAGTGGCGTAGTATTGGGGGGGGGTTGAATTTGATTTGACTTGATTTGATTCATTGATTTCTGAATTTTTCATACAATAATAATCAGTAACAACATAAGCATGTTTTACATAGTGGTAATAATTGTTTTCAAATCACAATGGATAACACAATTTGTGAAACAAAATGTTGGGAACGACTGACATAGCAAATGCAGAAGAGCTGCGGCATTAGCGAGCGCTTGAAGTGCATGCAGCTCTTTAACTTATGATTACAGTGACAGCAAAATATGATAATACAAAAAAGGCAAAAAACAATAGGAATTCAATGGCAAAAAGAAATGACAAAAATGATAAAAACTGACTTGCTTCAGGGACAGAGAGATAGATAGAGAGGGATAGCTAGAGGAACAACTGGTATGCGGCTATACTTCTATTCGTATGCTGAGATATAGTTAGAAAAGGATTACATGTCTGTATACGTGGTAAAATACCACCGATTAGAAGGATAGTGCGCACTTTAATTTGTTTTGTCATTCGATCTGGGGCACGTGCCCCGATGCCCCTACCGACGCCACTGGAAGGACTGTACTTATTTTCGGGCGGTTTTACATCAAAGTCTAGTCCCATGACTTCGCTGTTTATCAACCACCTCTATCTCTGATGAACGTGATGAAACAGCAATGTGTTCACGTGATGCCATAATCAACATCTTAACGAGACGATTTTATCATCGTTAAGATGTATGAGGATGATTATGGCATCACGTGAACACATAGCTGTTTCATCACGTTCATCAGAGAGAGAGGCGGTTGATAACCAGCGAAGTCATGTGACTAGACTTTTCTGTAAGTCAAAGTTAGAAACAAATGGTTTATCGCACGAAAATAATAATGTGAGTGGCCTCGATCTGTTGACCTATTTGGGGGTTTATGTTTGGGGTTTTTTTCAAAACAGACTACACATACATCTTATAGGGCATAATTTGGAATTTTGGGTAAGCATGTACATTACGACTACATCCGGGATATCACCACCGGACACCGGACAACAATCCCCAGAAATTTCAATTGTTACTCTCAAAAAGATCACCTGGAATATTTTTATTTACTAAGGGACCGATCCCAAGGGACAAACGTTTGAGGGGAAAGCAGTCCGATATGATATAGGTCGAAGGTAATTGTCCTAGGAGGGCAGTAGTCCGGAGATGTTGTCCTAGGGATAGTTTTTCAGGGGTAGTTGTCCGCGAGTTGTTGTAATCGGGGAATTTAGTGTCCAGAGCCGAGAATGTATTTTTTTATTTAAACATATTTGCTTGTCAAACTGATGGTGCCAAATTAAATGTGTAAGGCCGAAGGATTTCTTCAGATATTTTTTAAAAACAATATTTAGATTCCTCGCCCCCCTCTCTCTTTCTCTTTTCTGTTGGAGTCGGGGGGGGGGTCAAAACATGGCTCATGAATCTGGATTTAGAGGAGCTGTTGAATCTCGTCTGCGATCCACGGTGGTATTAGTGTGTTTAGAATTATATATTGATTCACACATCAGGATGGTGTTAATTAACTAGATATTTAAAAAAGTGAATCATCCGCATCACATACAAGTCATGTACATGTATATCATTTGAAGTGTTTATAAGAAAACATATTCTAACTACATCTTACATCTTTCAAATTTACAATTTATTAATTTCAGTCTGCAATTTTCACTTTCTTAAAGGTAAAGACCAGTTTTGGAAACGCCCCTCTCTCAAAAAATGAAAGTGGAAGCTCTCATTACCAATCATGTGAAAGAATATTTTGACTAATACGTGATGATACAAATTTTGCCGGGAAACCGCCTACTAATTGATATATTTGGTAAATTATTATATCTATTGGGACCAAATAGATATCGCGCACGTGGTCGCGTAGTCCCATATACATCTTTCTGTGTACAGTGCTTGTAACTTTACCAAGACTAGGCCAAATTTCTTATCATTTTGATGATTCCAGAACCTTACAGTACACACCAATACTTATATGCTAGTATTGCTAGATGATCAACCTTTTCTGATCGATTCCAAAACGTTTCTTTCACAATGCAATCGCATGACCAGGACTGGTCTTTATCTTTAACAATCAAAGGTGTCAAACATTTTCTTTGATAAATCTCTGTACTTATGAAATTACAAAAGGAAGAATAAACGACACTGCAACATGTTCTTGTAATGTGTAAACTTGATAGTTTTAAATCCCACTATTAATCTTTACTTGCTTTTTATCGTTAAACGCAAGCTACATATGCAAATACAATGAGATTAAACCGTTCTTGTACATGTATATAGCGCATATCGCTATCGCGAAAGGGCCGTCTTTGACGGCCTTTCGCGCGCTTTGTGTGAGCGATATAAGGTGTTGAAAGGACGTACTTGAGAGTTGACTTGTTGAATGGTGGATTGGAAAAACAAAACAAAAGATTTAGAAGTTGGTGAATGCTATCCTATACAGAATTATAATAATAATGATATGTGCTTATATAGCGCCTAACACTTACTTCGTTGGAAGTCTCTAAGCGCTCTACAATAATGCAGCATAATTACCCTGCGTGGCTTTAGCAGAGCAGATGTCACGCGCTCTGCGTTTCAAGGAATAAACTCCTACCAGGTCCCCATTTACTTCACCTGGGTGGAGTGCAGCACAATGCGGATGAATTTCTTGCTGAAGGAAATCAACGTCCTGGGCCCTGTCTTACAAAGAGTTGCGATTGATCCAAATCAATCGCAAGTCCTCTTATCAATTGTAAGTTTGCAGTCTCCTATCTCTTATGTACATAGTTGTGATTGATATCAATCGCGAATAAGTTGCGATTAATATCAACTCTTTGTAAGACAGGGCCCTGAGTGGGATTCGAACTCACGACTTTATGATTGAAAGACGTGAGTCAGAACCACTACGCTATGACGCTTCCAGATCGTGTGCACCTAATACATGTACAATAATAAATCCATTCTTATTTGTAGGTGATTTGATGCCGTCTATACTATTACAAGTAAAAGTAACGCATTTACACCCCCCCCCCCAACAAAAAATGGAGTAAAATAGACATAAATAGTGAAAAAATATATCAGATATTTTTTTTGTATTTTCATGGATTTTTTTGTTGAAATTTGCCTAAAAGAAAAATCATTTGAATGAGCCAATCTGTTTGAAGGTAGTAACACTACATTTACATACATGTAAATAGAACACAAAAAGTAATTACTAACTACCCCCTAAAGAACTGCTCATAATTTCGAAACCCTTAAAATGTATCAAGATGTCATCTTACCACAATATTGGTAGAGTCGTTAGGTACATTTTGTGTGAAAATCAGAGATATTCATCACTGTATGGCTGAATGAGCACAGATTAAAGACAAATGGCCCAATTGAAAAGTCACAAGACATTGTGCGTGCCTGTACATTGCTGTAAAACAGCACATGACTGAATGCATTGTTTATGAAACAATGCTTTTTGATATTCCATCCATTTTTATTTGTAAATGGCACATGTGGTTAAATGCATTATTTGCAATTGTAAAACAGTGCATTTTGAAATTTGTTAATACTCAGTGAACTGCAATGGTAATATTACTTTTGCGAATTTTTAAATATGAATATTTAAATATTTTAAATATTTTTATATATGCTTACTCAACCATGCATTAATGATAACCTCTTATTGTTACACATTGTTTTCCTAACTACAATAGAAATATTTTTGCAAGACGAAATCTTGAAACGGTTTTACGTTATAAAATTAGGAGTAATTGTTTAGGAGCGTAGTTACTTTTGTTACAATCAACCCTCAATTTTTTTCCAAGGGGCTCTTTTTTATTTACTAAAAGAGCCACCGTCAGGTTTCTCATGGGGTTCTTTTCATGATGGGTGCTACTTTTTGGAATGTAATTTGGTTTCTTAATTTTAGCCCGGCCGTATCGTATAGATACAGCATTCATAGAATCTTACATTTCAGATAACGATTCCATCCACTATTACTCAAATGGTAATGTTCTTATACTATTAGATATTACGTCGTGTCAAGATATATGTCGTGTAGTCACTATTTTTTAAATTTATCATTTTGAGCTCTGTCAAAAAAATGTCTCAATAATAACTTTGGAAAATTATGAATTTGCTGATAGATATTAATTGGTATACGACTATTTGTTCATGTAATCTTGAAAGCATGATCAAATTAAAAAGGAAGACAAATAGAGAAACTTAACCTGTTTTATGTGCCTTTCATTTTAAACTTTTGTCCTTTTTGTTGAAATGTTTCTAATCATTAATCATGTTACTTCATTTTTCACGTACATTCAGCACCTAAGAAATATAGAACTACCAAATTTGCAATACAGTACGAGACTCTGCTTAATAAAGAAGTTAAGAGGACACTGATCAACTGATGTGTAGAACGCCCCAGGCGGGGTCGTGCTTTTTAACTTGACGATCTCACGAGGAACAAACCACACTACCAAACAATAAGATTATATAATCAATATCAACGATTTAATATAGATGATCAACATTCAACACAAATATCAAGGGTCGTATAATTGTTCGTGGTGTACACAAAAAATACACACAATAATCAAATGTCGCGGGAGTGAACTCCCTCAGACGGCATATAATTTACATAAAAATAACAGTGATCATAGTAAACGGAATCGTCTCGAGAGCGTACTCCGGAGGTTAATCTCCGTCACATTCAAAAATGAAGTACAACAATATAATCAATCACCAAAAACAACGAATGTCAATCATCAGAAATCAAGTACAAGAAGGATCGTTAATTAGTTCAGCAAAGCGTTCAAGAATAAGAAATTACAATCAACCCACATCAGCATTGACGAGGTCACGCAATGACGATGCTGACGTGGCGACGAAACGTGATGACGAAGACAGCGGTGATGACAGATACGAAGATGAAGACAACGAAGATGACAGAGACGATGAGGAAGACGAAGACGATGGTCTTGTTGATATAGATGAGACAATAAATCGATGAATGCGATGATGGTCATGCAGATAATGTCAATGATGCGGTGTTGACGATGACGATAATCAGCGAGTCAGCACAGCTCAACGGATGACGGTGAGGTGATGACGATGATCAACGTGTCAACACAACACAATGGATGGTGGCGATCGAAAAGACAGTAGTCGATATAAGACATTAGGGACTTTTAGATTTACACGACGAGAACGTGGACCGCCACGTGTGACATCCTTTTAAGGTAATGTGACGTCCTTTTAAGGCACTGCCGGGCACGGCCCAGTGCCTTAACACAATGTCACACGCGGCAGTCCACGCTCTCGTCAGGTAAATCTAAAAGTCCCTAATGATTCGATGATGGTGAGCCTGATGACGAAGACGACAATCGACGTGTCAACACAACAGATGATGGCAAGGTGATGACGATGACGGCAATCATCGTGCCAACACAACACAGCGGATAATGGCGAGGTGATGACGATGCATGACGATAATAATCGTGTCAACACAACGAAGAGCAAGTCCACCGGGAGAGGTCCGGGAACGAAGTCGTGACTCCATGTTGGACGAAAATTCGACCGGTACGATAAACAAAAACACAGTAACGACCTGTGTGTACCGATGAAAATAATTCCTCTGATTTCCACACGGAATTACCGGAAAATCAATGCGAAGCCCCAATCGCTGGTGCAGCGTGATTGGTTGAAACACGCGCACAAAATTAATATGCACGTATACGCGCTGTATGTAACAATGAAAAATCTACATAACAATAGAATATATTAACGAACCAGACGGAACCGGTTGGGACATGTCTGCAAAGCCAGACAGCGGACCACGCAAGGGAAATTAACTCTCCCTACCCGCCATTTTGAAATAGGAAAGCAGTACGTATTAAACACGTACAAATCAATGCATAAAACGTTATTATACATGCAAAAGTTAAAAATCGTGACATTTGGTCACTACAGATGTAACAAAATCTTATCCTGTCCCAGAAAATCAAAATATATTTGTAATTTCACTAATTTCCACAACTGGGAATTTTCACAACTGTATAATTTTCACATGATCAGATCAACGCGAACGAAAAAGTAGATTAACCAAATACATAGATACGGCGCAAACAATCACAGCTTTCGTGTTCGCTTTCCACGTAGATGAAGGCACCAGCGAACGCAACGGTACTATGAAATTGTTGCTTATTTCAGTTATCGGTGAAAACGTTGCGAGAAGAAATCCCATAGACCAGTACAGACATTTTCTCTTCGGAACCATTTTTTTTATTCATGCTGAAGGTATCGCTAATTTTATTATTCTCAATTTGAAGAGTGTACATTTGCTGTACAGTGCAAGTACAGGTATCCGTTGCCATCCTCTTTCAGGGACTATTTTGAGTTTTTATATTTCATTTCGAGATTTCAAACAACTTATTAAAATAATCCCAAGCTTTAGAACAATCTGCAGGCAAAACGAAAGACACGTGGAGTTTTTAAGTCCGAGGCGTGCAAAACCCTAAAAGTTTTTAAATTTCAAAAGATTTCCTTACTCAAATTATAATATAAATAATATAAATAACGTCCTGATGCGTTTCCAGGTAAGTCTGGATAATGATTACCTGTAGCTGAGGCAAGAGTCATTACTCGTTTGTCAGTGCATTGTATTATGATAAAACAACTAGACATAAAAATATGGTACAATGACTAAAATACACTGTTATGAGTTGAGTACACCCAGTGGCGGATACAGGGGGGGGGCCCGGGCCCTCCCTAGCAAAAAAAAAGGTAAAAACACCCTTTTTTGAAAAAAAAAAGATGGGCCCCCTCCCCTGGCGTCCAAGGGGTGGCGGTGGAAAAAAATCACCCTTCCCGTAGGGAAAACAAATTTCGGGTGCCAAAAAAAATTGTGCTCACTACCCTGGCGCCCCATGGGGGTGGCGTTGTAAAAAAAGAACCCTTCCCGGAGGGAAAAAAATTTCGGGTGCCAAAAAAAAAAAATTGTGCTCACTACCCCCCCCCACTGAGCGAAAAATCGACCGGCACGATTTTCACATTCTCGCACGAAGTGGGCCCCTTTTTAGGCCCCCTCCCTTGCCGCCGGCTGGATCCGCCCCTGCGTACACCCATTTCATTTTTCTTGTATTTTCATGTTTCATTATCATCCATTAAAAAACTCTTGTCTGAATAACATTATCAAAGAAGTGCATCTTTTCCTGCCATGCCTGTTTAGCTACCGTTACACCATAGCAGACAGGGTTGTGGTTTTGATTGCGTTGTTACGTGCACTATTTAATCATGTAAAGAAAATAGTCACATATGCCAGTAACTTAAGGCAATGGTTGCACTTTTCTTTTGCATGTACTTTCAGTATGATATCGCTCATATACATTGCTAGTTAAAATGATGCGCTAATCGCCGACGCAGTTGTTTGACGATATGACATTCCAAAACAAATACAATGATATTATTGAAAACTTGAAAGATGAAGGTAAATTAAAGAATCAAGATAAATTCAGAGGCAGACTATCATCAACATGAACACTTTAGTTGATAGCAGCCGAATATGTTGGTGAACTTTTTTTTTTTATTCATTGTGAAGTTTCGTTCTCGCATCCATAATTATGAGATGTATTCAGCAACATGACTCTCCTCTCAGAATTTGGGATCGGATAAAAACCTGTTATAGTTCGAGATCTCTCGTTCTGAACTCCCTTATACGACATGTGCCTCCGTGTCCCAATGGATATGGCATTGGTCTCCTAAACCGTGGATTGTGGGTTCGAGTCCCACCGGAGATGAGCTTTGTGTATCCTCATGAGCCCTTTTTTAACCACCACATACAATACTCCGTTCGAAGAAAGATAACTCAAGGAGGAGAAAAGAAAGGAAAAAAGAGTGTGCGAATTGAGATGGGGATAAAGGGGCTCAGTGCAGCATTTATCGATTATTTTATTTATTAACTTGTATGTACAACTTGGTTTTATATAGCAGAGGAGAGTTGCTGTTGTCCCTAAAAGTGTGTCCCCTCTCTCTCCCTCTCGCTCTCTCTCTCTCTCTTTTTCTCTCTCTGTCCTCTCGCGCTCAATCTCTCTCTCCCCTCTCTCTATCTCCCTCCCTCCCTTCCTCTATTCTCCTATATCATTCATTTTCGTTCATAAGAATTCAGTTACACCTACTTCTATTTCTCGTGTTTATCATCTATCCTTTCTCGCAGGCCTGTATGAGTTATCCATCTAGTCTCATTAGAATTAAAGTTTATGTAGGCATAGCAAATGACCAAATTCAGACCTATATAAGGGATCTTTTTTTTTTTTTTTGAAGAAAAAATATTATTAGTTTCGTGATACAAAAAATACACACACATACACACGCACACACACAAAAAAACATTCTGCTCCAATCAGAACAAGTTTTCCATCCCTTGTAGTTTTCCCAAATGATCCTAAAAGAATGGAACAAATCTAAAAAAGTTCACTCCAGTATCAGTCTTTATTTCTACGTACATGTTTTTGAATGCCAGATATAGCATTTAGGGTAGTTCAACATTTACCAATATAAAACATGTAATGCTCAAATATAGAAGTCAGAAGGCTACGAAAGGAAGGATTCAAGAGCAAATTCTGCTTTGCCGCCACAAACGTGTCGTTATTTGTTTACGTTTATATTTGAAGAAAAATACAAAGAAATTTAAAGTTTTAACAGTACATTTTTACATGATTTCCTTGTGAAAATGATTATATCATAAGTTTGTTTTTAATTATCACAATGCTTATAATTTTGGTCTATTTCATGGACTCGAATTACTAGTTATCTGCAAGGAAGTTTGGATTTAGTGAAGTCCAGTTAGAGTACCGTCGGCTTTGCAAAGATATCATCCATCACCCAGATGACGCCATTGGACACAGACTGGTCGGCAAGTGTCACTGCAGCCTCGTTCATGAAGAGTGTGCCTGTCAGTCCAAGAAAATAATAATTCGAGGAACAATTAAGACATAAAGATCCGGTACAGAGACTTAATATACCATGATAGTAGATAAACGTGTGGTATTCAAGAGAACAATCTCACTTCATCCTATAAACCAGATCTTCCAGTACGTACACTTCGATTATCATCACAACATCATGGTCATAATGGCTGTTAATCGTGTAAAACATGCAGGAATATATATGGAAACCGGGCCTTCATGGTATCAGCTCATGCACTGTGGAATTATTTATACCCTTAGCAATGAGGAATATATCTCCTCTCGATACTTAAAAAAGCCACAAAGACCTATATTTTCTTGCAGTAGTGTAATATACTTATGTTATCCAATTTTATTACGTTAGTTGTAGTGTTGTATCAATCCTCTTACAAGGATAGGCCTATTCACATATGACCAAATACATAATCCCACCTAGACGCTAAAACTTAATTTTTGTGCTCAGCTATTCCATTTGAATATAATGACCAATCTGTTAGCATTAATTTTGTGGAAATGGAATGATTTGTAAATTCCCAAATTTAAGATTTATTAAAACATTATGAAATATCCTTTAGTAGCTTACCTTGCTTGACTATCTTAGGATTAAAGAGGACTTTCTGGCCTTGTACAGTGGTAATGAGAGTACCAGGTCTTATGACGGTGGAGTAGAAAGCACCAGGAGCGACGTGATATGTCAGGATCTCCGTAAGCAATGTCACATTTGCTTTCAAAGCTGTGATGTTCTTCTCTGGCACCTTCAACCAAGCAGTGTTATCAGGAGCGAAGATGGTGAAAGGGCCCTCACCTGGAAAAACGTACAAATAACAATAGACAAAATCTATACTCGCCGCTCTTTACCCAGGTGAAGTAAATTTGTATCCGTTAGGGGGTAAACTGCTTGAAAGATAGAGCCCCTTCCGTAGGTAACTTGGCTAAACTGGGGTAATAGTTCGTACAGCTCTTACTCGAAAGTGCCTTACGATTTTTTTTTGTTGCCCATAGTCGGCGCATCAATGTTTCTATATATTGCGTAAAAACTGGGGGGGGGATTGGGAGGGTCGAAATTTTAATCAAATACAATTTTCACATATAGACAAAATGCAGTTCATGTACACAACAGATACTATTTTTTTTAATGACTGCAAACAAGTTATTAAAAGGTGTTTAAATTTTAGCACGCACCTGCGAGCGTTGAATCCAACCCAGCCATCTTGATTAATTCTAGCGTGAAACTCAGACCAGGAATCATCTCCATAGCCTCTATCATGTTCCCATAAGGGATTGGGATGATGACCTTTTCTATTCCATGGATGACGCCATTCTTGGCCATCTTGTCGAATAAGGTTATCTCGGCTCCATTAGCACCGATAGTGGTGGCCTGTCAGGGAAAGAAAAGTTTTCAATCATTATTGATGGTAATAGTCAAAGAGAAAGTGGGATTCAAACTATAGACATGATGGAGAATATGAGCACAGGCGCGGATCCAGGGGGGCCAGGGGGTCTTGCCCCCCACCAAAAAAAAAAAAAAAAAAGAGAGAGAGAGAGAAGGAAAAGAAGGGAAAGGGAAAGAGGGGAGAAAGGGAAAGAAAGAAGAGGAAGCAGAAAAGAAAAGTTGGAAAGAAGGAGATCGGGGGGGGGCGAAAGGGCCTTGCCTCCCAGGCTGTTGCCTTACCCCCCAGCAAACAAACAAAAGAGAAGGAAGGAAAGGGAAAGAAAAAAAGGAAAAGAGGAGATAAAGGGAAGGGAATAAAGAGGAAGAAGAAAAAAAAAGAAGGGGGATATCAGTTGCGATTTTCCCACCAAGAAGTTTTAAGCAAACTTAAAAGAGTGAGAAGGAAGGGAAGGGAAAGGGGAGCCCACGCCAATTAGTAACCTGCCAGTGTCACAAATAAGGTGTCAAAATAAGCTCATCTGACCGTAATTAAATGCCTAAAACCCCTGAGCTTGCGAGGGCTCTGCCCCCTGGACCCCACCTAGGGCCCTAAGGCGGGCCCCTGGATGCTCATCTGACCGTACTTTCATGCTTGAAACCCCTGAGCTTCAGGGGGCTCCGCCCCCTGGACCCCACGCCAATTAGTGACCTGCCAGTGTCACAAATAAGGCATCAAATAGCTCATCTGACCGTAATTAAGTGCCTTAAACTCCTGAGCTGCCGGGGGCTCTGCCCCCTAGACCCCACCTAGGGCCCTAAGGCGGGCCCCTGGATGCTCATCTGATCGTAATTTAATGCTTAAAGCCCCTGAGCTTCAGGGGGCTCCGCCCCCTGGACCCCACGCTAATTAGTGACCTGCCAGTGTCACAAATAAGGTATAAAAATATGTTCATGTTACCGTAATTAAATGCCTTAAACCCCAGAGCTTCCGGGAGCTCTGCCCCTGACCCCACCTAGGGCCCTAAGGCGGGACCCTGGATGCCCATCTGACGTTAATTTAATGCCTACAACTCCTGAGCTTCTGGGGCTCTGCCCTGTACCCCACGCCAATTAGTGTCCTGCCAGTGTCACAAATAAGGTATAAAAATATGCTAATCTGACCATAGTTAAATACCCATACGCCCTAAGCTTCAGGGGCTCCGCCCCTTGACCCCCGCCGGGGCTTTGCCCCTAGGCCCCACGCCAATTTACGCTACGCTCTACCTGATCGTAAATACTTTAGCCTCCCCCCATCACTTTGAAAAACGTTCAGCAGGGCCTCCATGTAAGAGTGGTGGTGATGCCGATTTTTTTTTCTGGCCCCCCAAACGATTTTGCTCATTACGCCACCGCTTTAGTGGTCGCCATTACGTACCAATATTTGGCTTGCACAATTTCAAATTTGGGCCCCCTAAGAAATCCTGGATCCGCGCCTGTATGAGCATCGTGTAAAATGTGAAGAGGTGGGCATCCCATCTTTTAAAATTCATCAATAATTAATCAACTCCATATTGAGATTGCTTCCGATCAGACGTTATATTATATGTGAAATGTGAGAACCCTGAAAGCTCTTCGATTCAAGGTATTCAATATCATTATACTGTTAAAAAAAAAATGTATGACCATTTTCAAACATATATATGCGGAGTTTAACCAGAGGCGTAGCGTGCGTCTAGCTCTTGTGGGGGGGGGGATCATTGTGGAGTGACATCGGTCTACTTGAAATACAAATTAACAATACCACCGATTAAGAGGAGGTTACGGAAAGGGTCTTAGCATCTCCTTACCCCTCTCCCTTTTCTTTTAATACACTCTCCTTTTCGAACGGGGATGCCCCTGTACCCCTATAGCTAGGGCACTACCCGTGTTTCGCTTTTGATAATTATCATATTACGTCATGATTTTATTTTTAATAAACCATTTGATTTAATTTGATATGAATAGTTTATACCTGCCACCAAGTGACCACGTTGATACGGATAGGGACACCCTTGATGAGGGTTGGAGCCACCAAGTTATCTTTGATCATAGTCGACATCACTTTGCCTTCAATGACGTGAGCCTTGAGGAGGTTGACGAGCAGAGTCATATTCTTTGGATAGACGGTTCCTAGCATAGCGATGGCCTCGTTGCTCGGTGCGAAGACGGTGAAAGGACCTGTACGAGTGAGTTTAATTCATGATTAATGCCCGCTGCACTCAAGGTGTCAGTTTTCTGACGCAAGGCTGCGTCAACGACGCGATCATTCTTTGACGCGTCATACGAGAAATCACAAAAATAGGTGAAAAATGATCACTGATAAATTAAGAGTGTAAACATTGCGATGAATTATTAGCACATTTGCGTATTGTCTTCACAGGTTAGACAAGCGTAAGTCTTAACGCATACTAAGTTATTCTTTCCCAGCACTCCTTATTGAAAGTATCTCAATAGTGATGTTACGAATGCCTTGTATCATGAACAACTTTATCCGACCCTACACTAAACTCAATTTTAAATATAATATTCCTTAGTAGGGTTTATGTTCTAAGTCACGACATGTTTTAGACCTTCTGTGATTAGGGACTTTTAGATTTGCACGTCGACGTAGTGGACTGCAACGTGTGCCATTCTTTCAAGGCACTGGCCCGTGCCCGGCAGTGCCTTAAAAGGACGTCACATTACCTTAAAAGGATGTCACCGTGGCAGTCCACGTTCTCGTCGTGTAAAATCTACAAGTCCCTATTATAACAGACGACGTGCTTAGTATTGGGATAGGTGCATGGAATTCCCTCATTTTCAGTAGCGGTTGTGTATTTGGTGGCTGGGATAGGTACTCAAGTCCCGCCTAGATTCGACAGGGATTCGAACCCCGACCTTGTGGCTCCCAGTCCAGAGACTTATCCACTAGACTCCAACACCTGTACCTCTACATGCAAGTACCCCATGCCGCCCCACCCCCACAAGTCTCATTTTTTTATCCGCGTCAGCATATTTTGATTTAATGAATAAAAGGAGAAAATATACCTCCAGTGTTGAGTGTTTCCTTAAGTCCAGCAATCTCAATCAATTCAACTAGCTTGGTGAACCCCAGAGTAGTCATCTCATCGACCAGTCCCATAGCCTCATATTCTCCTATGTAAGCTGCCGGGTCGAAAGGTACGGCCACGGCTACTCCGCAAAGCGCGGCAAACAACATCAGCATCTTCATCTTCTTGGAGGAGCTTACCGACCCAACCGAAAGTCAAGACTGTTTCGATGAGAATGAATTCCAATCTTTCAAATGTGCTTTTATAGAGACCCGCCATCCCTTAACTCGTTGGATTGAAGATCGCTGATGCAAGCATTCTTGACTGTCAATAACAAATATTTGTCCTCTGTCTGTAATTTGGAAAAACTTAGATTAAGCTCCAATCTTCAAGGACACAGGATGGTACAGTAACGTTTATTTGATTACAGGAGTTTGTGAATTTAAAGTTTGTGAATTTCGGAAGATTGGATCATGTTCTCAAAAGAAACTCGAAATAATTAGGGCTTTCTAAGGGGGGTGTACTGGGGTACATATATTAATATTATTTGATAGAATCTTGGGTCACATTGAAAAATTGGGTTTGATCACCACCATTGGCGTATTTGCAGTCTTCAACATTGTAGAACTTTATAGAATGAAAATATTAAATGAGAACCATAGTAGGAGACCAGCCTGTAGGTCCCGTGACCAAATTCTGGGAACAAAGGTTTGAAAGTGTTTTTGTGTTCCCTGATGAATACCGAACAATTTTGACTTGGGTTGCCCCCTTGAAAATTTCAGGCATTTCCGGGAGAGGTCAACAAAGGTCAAACAGGGTCAAAATTCAGATATATTTCAATCGTGTCGATATGCATGTCAAATTACTTGTCTAGTCATGAGGATTCCAAAATGTATAGTTTGTTATACCTGCGACCTTAAATATCCATCAGAATCAGAGCTTGCGAAAGGGCAAATTTTTGCCCATACGGTATTCAGAGCTGGCACTACCTCAACGTCCAAGTGATGCCAGAACAAACCGCACTGTAGACTCTGATACAGATTCAGATACTGATGATTGTAACAGGTAGCGATTCTGACTCTGATTCTGATGGATATGACACTGAGTAGGATGATGAACTGTACAATAAAGCAAGATAAGCATCATTGGACAGTGTGTTTAGAAATAACTGTGTTATTGTTGGCCAAGGATCCCGATTCAAGTCTTTCGGTAGCCCTTTTGGCAGCCAATTTGAATGGTCATGGTCAATATAAGCACTTTTACTTTTGAAAGTTGTATAGTTGAATTTGCCATGTCAGAAAACATATTATTAGACACTAAAATCATTAGAATCGGAAAATGTTAATGGTGTTGGTGAATTTGACTAATAGTCAAAAGTGCGTTGACCTTTTGACGTGTTTGACCATAGCGCCTTCATTTAAGGTCGTAGGTATAGCAAACTATACATGTTTGTATCTCATAATCCTCATAACTTTACGAGTAATTAGATATGCATATCTACACGATTGGAATATATTTGAATTTTGACTCCTTGCCTGACATTTTCAAGGGGGCAGCCCAAGTCAAAATCGTTTGGCATTCATCAGGGAACACAAAAACACTTTCAAACCTTTGTTCCCAGAATTTGGTCACGGACCTATAGAGGCTGGTCTCCTACTACAAGTGGCGTAGCGGGGTTTGCTGTCAATTATTATTATTATTTTTTTGTGGGGGAGGGGTACATTTCTTACCTGGTAAAAGACCACCAATTAGAACCAAAGAGCGCATTTTTACTTTCTTTGGCCATTCGATCTGGGCCACGTGCCCCGATATCCCTAGTCTAGTTCTGGACCCTTTTTATTGATTGTTTTATTCGCCGACTATACGCGTTAAGCCGAGTGGTGGCGCGATCCCGAGAACCGACCGGTTCTCGGGATCGCGCCACCATCGCGCCACCATGCACTCGGCTTAACGCGTATAGTCGGCGAATAAAACAATCAATAAAAAAGGGTCCAGAACTAGACTACGATATCCCCTGCCTACCCCCCAGGAAAGACTGTCCTTATCTTCGGGCAGACTTTCAGCAAAGTCTATGCCTCTGGTTATCAACCGCCACTTTCTCTGATGAACAGGAGGAAACAGCAATGTGTTCACGTGATGCCATAATCAATGATAAACTGGTAAAATGGTTTATCGCATTAAAAGATTAATGTGAGTGGACTAGATCTGTTGACCTTGATGATGATGATGAACTAGTTCCTAATTCCCGATATAACCATGAAACATTATCGTTTACCCCATCACATTTGAAACAAAAAGACATTTTATAGGGCATAGTTTAGATAAGCATGTTAACTTTAAAAGAATGTTTACTCTTAAAAAGATAACCTGTGACAATTTTATTTATTGAGGGGCCGATATTAACGGCCGTTCGTCTTAGAGGAAATCCGCCTGATATGGGTCTATATAGGCTTATTGGCCTAAGAGGGCAGTAGTCCGGCGATGTTGTCTTAAGGGTAGTTTGTCAGGGGTAGTTGTCCGCGAGTTGTTGTAATATGGTCATTTAGTGTCCGGAGCCGAGGATGTATTTTTTTATTTAGACAAGTCATATTTGCTTGTCGAACTGATGATGACAAATTAAATGTGTAAAGCCGAAGGATTTATTCAAATAATCTTTTCAAACAATATTTAGATTACTCCCCTCTCTCTTTTATGTTGGGTTCGAGGGGTCAATACATGGCTCATGAACAGGCGCGCCGGAAGCAGTTTGGGATTGGGGGGGGGGCAAACATTCCAGGGGGGCTCACCTTTCAGGGGCAGTGGCGAAATGAGCAAAACGGTCAAGAGGCGGAGCCCCCGGAAGCTCAGGGGTTTTAGGCATTGAATTACGGTCAGATAAGCATACTTAGATACCTTATTTGTGACACTGGCAGGCCACTAATTGGCGTGGGGTCCAGGGGGCTGAGTCCCATGAATCTCAGGGGTTTAGGCATTTAATTATGGTCAGATGAGCCTTTAGGGGCCGCCTTAGGGCCCCTGGTGGGGTCCAGGGGGCGGATCCCCCGGAAGCTCAGGGATTTTAGGCATTTAATTACGGTTAGATGAGCATAATAGATACCTTATTTGTGACACTGGCAGGTCACTAATTGGCGGGGGTCCAGGGGGCTGAGCCCCATGAAGCTCAGGGGTTTTAGGCATTTAATTACGGTCAGATGAGCATCCAGGGTCCCTCCTTAGGGCCCTTGGTGGGGTCCATGGGGCAGAGCCCCCGGAAGCTCAGGGGTTTTAGGTATTTAATTACGGTCAGATGACCATCCAGGGGCCCGCCTTAGGGCCCTTGGTAGAGTACAGGGTGGAGCCCCGTAAGCTCATGGGTTTTAGGCATTTTATTACGGTCAGATGAGCATATTTTGATACCTCATTTGTGACACTGGCAGGTCACTCATTCTTTCTTTCTCTCTTTCTTTCTTTTTCTCTTTAACATACTGTTTCAAAAAAGTGAGGGGGCTCGAGCCCCGAGCCTCCGGCGTTCTGCAGATCCTGACATGAAGGCTTCTAAATAAGCATATTTTTGCCTAACTGTAAATTTGGGAATATGTAATTTTCCAACAAACGCATAAAAAAGTATAATTTACAAAACTGAAAAAAATCCGGGAAAATCATATTATTTTAGCAACATTTGTAAATCACTGGTATCGAATAAGAAATAAACCAAGTTTGAATTTTATTTGATGGGGGCAACTGGTTGCCCCCCCCCCCCATAAGCAGTACGCCAGTGTTCAGGGGCTCATGTCTTCTCACCCCTATCACATAAAACACACACGCTTTCCAATCCTCTCACAATATTTCCACGATATGCGCGTATCGCTATTATAAAATTCTCCATTAATTGATAAATATAGGGACATGCGGAATGTTTAGGAAGTTTAATTCCTGTTTACTCTCCTTTTCTTTGAATGGAATATAATTGTGATTGGGATCAATTCATTTTTTTTTTTTTTTTACTCCTTTACTGCTGATTTTATGCGTTTTGCCCCCACTTTTAAATTGGGTGGGGCGACCGCCCTGCCCCACTTCCGGCGCCCCAGCTCATGAATCTGGATTTAGAGGAGCTGTTGAATCTCGTCTGCGATCCACGGTGGTATTGGTGTGCTCAGAATTGTATATTGATTTACACAGGATGGTGTTAATTAACTAGATATTAAAAAAAGTGAATCATCCGCATCACATACATGTACAAGTATACAAGTGTTTATAAGAAAACATATTCTAACTACATCTTACATCTTTCAAATTTACAATGTGTTAATTTCAGTCTGCAATTTTCACTTTCTTAACAATCAAAGGTACCAAACATTTTCTTTGAGAAATCTCTGTACTTACGAAATTACAAAAGGAAGAATATACGACGCTGCAACATGTTCTTGTAAGGGCTACAAATAAAGATGTTGTATTGCCTTTTGCGACCGACCCCAAAATCTTGAAATCTACGGTCGGCTTTTTAAAAAGTTTTTTTTCTTCACCGTTTAAAAAAAATGTTCTAAAGCATTCATAACTGAGAAATATCAGCCCAAAGATGGAGGAAAAAGAGAGAAAAAAAAAGATTCCAAAAAAAGAAGATTTCCGACCGACCGACCCATGTTTTGGCACCTAAAGGGCAATACAACATCTATTTTTGTTAGGCCTAGTGTGTAAACTTGATAGTTTTAAATCCCACTATTAATCTTTACTTGCTTTTTATCGTTAAACGCAAGCTACATATGCAAATACAATGAGATTAAACCGTACATGTATATATATCGCTTTATGATGATAACGTCCTGAAGCGTTTCCAGGTGAGTCTGGATAATGATTACCGTAGCTGAGGCAAGAGTCATTACTCGTTTGTCAGTGCATTGTATTATGATAAAACAACTAGACATACAAAACATGGTACAATGACTAAAATACACTGTTATGAGTTGCGTACGCCCATTTCATTTTTTTGTGTATTTTCATGTTTCATTATCATCCATTGAAACTCTTGTCTGAATAACATTATCAAAGAAGTGCATCTTTTCCTGCCATGCCTGTTTAGCTACTGTTACACCGTAGCAGACAGGGTTGTGGTTTTGATTGCGTTGTTACGTGCACTATTTAATCATGTAAATAAAATAGTCACATATGCCATTAACTTAATGCAATGGTTGCACTTTTCATTTGCATGTACTTTAGGTACGATATCGCTCATACACTGTGAAAAGGTTGGGCAATATTTTTCCAACACTTTGCCCAACGTTGTGCCAATATTCAACCCACTCATCTATTGGGCAACATTTATCGATTATTGTATCAATCAATTTTACGTACAACTTGGTTTTATATAGCAGAGGAGAGTTGATGTTGTCCCTAAAAGTGTGCCCCCCTCTTTCTCTCTCTCTCTCTCTCTCTCTCTCTCGCTCTCTCTTTGTTTCTCTCTCCTCTCGCTCTCCCGCGCCCTCTCTCCCTCTCTCTCTCTCTCTATCTCCCTCCCTCCCTTTCTCTATTCTCCTCTATCGTTCATTTTCGTTCATAAAAATTCAGTTACACCTATTTCTATTTCTCGTGTTTATCATCTATCCTCTCTCGCAGGCCT
The DNA here is from genome assembly GCA_037976565.1 of Mesocentrotus franciscanus. Classification (NCBI taxonomy): domain Eukaryota; kingdom Metazoa; phylum Echinodermata; class Echinoidea; order Camarodonta; family Strongylocentrotidae; genus Mesocentrotus; species Mesocentrotus franciscanus. The sequence continues at coordinate 5,927,010 of CP137677.1, read as the reverse complement.
GTATGAGTTATCCATCTAGTCTCATTAGAATTAAAGTTTATGTAGGCATAACAAATGACCAAATTCAGACCTATATAAGGGATCTTTTTTTTTTTTTTGAAGAAAAAATATTATTAGTTTCGTGATACCAAAAATACACACACATACACACGCACACGCACACACACACAAAAAAACCATTATGCTCCAATCAGAACAAGTTTTCCATCCCTTGTAGTTTTCCCAAATGATCCTAAAAGAATGGAACAAATCTAACAAAGTTCACTCCAGTATCAGTCTTTATTTCTACGTACATGTTTTTGAATGCCAGATATAGCATTTAGGGTAGTTCAACATTTACCAATATAAAACATGTAATGCTCAAATATAGAAGTCAGAAGGCTACGAGAGGAAGGTTTCAAGAGCAAATTCTGCTTTGCCGCCACAAACGTGTCGTTATTTGTTTACGTTTATATTTGAAGAAAAATACAAAGAAATTTAAAGTTTTAACAGTACATTTTTACATGATTTCCTTGTGAAAATGATTATATCATAAGTTTGTTTTTAATTATCACAATGCTTATAATTTTGGACTATTTCATGGACTCGAATTACTAGTTATCTGCAAGGAAATTTGGATTTAGTGAAGTCCAGTTAGAATACCGTCGGCATTGCAAAGATATCATCCATCACCCAGATGACGCCATTGGACACAGACTGGTCGGCAAGTGTCACTGCAGCCTCGTTCATGAAGAGCGTGCCTGTCAGTCCAAGAAAATAATAATTCGAGGAACAATTAAGACATAAAGATCCGGTACAGAGTCTTAATATACCATGATAGTAGATAAACGTGTGGTATTCAAGAGAACAATCTCACTTCATCCTATAAACCAGATCTTCCAGTACGTACACTTCGATTATGATCACAACATCATGGTCATAATGGCTGTTAATCGTGTAAAACATGCAGGAATATATATGGAAACCGGGCCTTCATGGTATCAGCTCATGCACTGTGGAATTATTTATACCCTTAGCAATGAGGAATATATCTCCTCTCGATACTTAAAAAAGCCACAAAGACCTATATTTTCTTGCAGTAGTGTAATATACTTATGTTATCCAATTTTATTACGTTAGTTGTAGTGTTGTATCAATCCTCTTACAAGGATAGGCCTATTCACATATGACCAAATACATAATCCCACCTAGACGCTAAAACTTAATTTTTGTGCTCAGCTATTCCATTTGAATATAATGACCAATCTGTTAGCATTAATTTTGTGGAAATGGAATGATTTGTAAATTCCCAAATTTAAGATTTATTAAAACATTATGAAATATCCTTTAGTAGCTTACCTTGCTTGACTATCTTAGGATTAAAGAGGACTTTCTGGCCTTGTACAGTGGTAATGAGAGTACCAGGTCTTATGACGGTGGAGTAGAAAGCACCAGGAGCGACGTGATATGTCAGGATCTCCGTAAGCAATGTCACATTTGCTTTCAAAGCTGTGATGTTCTTCTCTGGCACCTTCAACCAAGCAGTGTTATCAGGAGCGAAGATGGTGAAAGGGCCCTCACCTGGAAAAACGTACAAATAACAATAGACAAAATCTATACTCGCCGCTCTTTACCCAGGTGAAGTAAATTTGTATCCGTTAGGGGGTAAACTGCTTGAAAGATAGAGCCCCCTTCCGTAGGTAACTTGGCTAAACTGGGGTAATAGTTCGTACAGCTCTTACTCGAAAGTGCCTTACGATTTTTTTTTGTTGCCCATAGTCGGCGCATCAATGTTTCTATATATTGCGTAAAAACTGGGGGATTGGGAGGGTCGAAATTTTAATCAAATACAATTTTCACATATAGACAAAATGCAGTTCATGTACACAACAGATACTGTTTTTTTAATGACTGCAAACAAGTTATTAAAAGGTGTTTAAATTTTAGCACGCACCTGCAGCGTTGAATCCAACCCAGCCATCTTGATTAATTCTAGCGTGAAACTCAGACCAGGAATCATCTCCATAGCCTCTATCATGTTCCCATAAGGGATTGGGAGGATGACCTTTTCCATTCCATGGATGACGCCATTCTTGGCCATCTTGTCGAATAAGGTTATCTCGGCTCCATTAGCACCGATAGTGGTGGCCTGTCAGGAAAGAAAAGTTTTCAATCATTATTGATGGTAATAGTCAAAGAGAAAGTGGGATTCAAACTATAGACATGATGGAGAATATGAGCACAGGCGCGGATCCAGGGGCCAGGGTCTTGCCCCCACCAAAAAAAAAAAAAAAAAAAGAGAGAGAGAGAAGGAAAAGAAGGGAAAGGGAAAGAGGGAGAAAGGGAAAGAAAGAAGAGGAAGCAGAAAAGAAAAGTTGGAAAGAAGGAGATCGGGGCGAAAGGGCCTTGCCTCCCAGGCTGTTGCCTTACCCCCAGCAAACAAAAAAAAGAGAAGGAAGGAAAGGGAAAGAAAAAAGGAAAAGAGGAGATAAAGGGAAGGGAATAAAGAAGAAGAAGAAAAAAGAAGGGGGATATCAGTTGCGATTTTCCCACCAAGAAGTTTTAAGCAAACTTAAAAGAGTGAGAAGGAAGGGAAGGGAAAGGGGAGCCCACGCCAATTAGTAACCTGCCAGTGTCACAAATAAGGTGTCAAAATAAGCTCATCTGACCGTAATTAAATGCCTAAAACCCCTGAGCTTGCAGGGCTCTGCCCCTGGACCCCACCTAGGGCCCTAAGGCGGGCCCCTGGATGCTCATCTGACCGTACTTTCATGCTTGAAACCCCTGAGCTTCAGGGGGCTCCGCCCCCTGGACGCCAATTAGTGACCTGCCAGTGTCACAAATAAGGCATCAAATATGCTCATCTGACCGTAATTAAGTGCCTTAAACTCCTGAGCTGCCCCCTAGACCCCACCTAGGGCCCTAAGGCGGGCCCCTGGATGCTCATCTGATCGTAATTTAATGCTTAAAGCCCCTGAGCTTCAGGGGGCTCCGCCCCCTGGACCCCACGCTAATTAGTGACCTGCCAGTGTCACAAATAAGCTATAAAAATATGTTCATGTTACCGTAATTAAATGCCTTAAACCCCAGAGCTTCCGGGAGCTCTGCCCCCTGGACCCCACCTAGGGCCCTAAGGCGGGACCCTGGATGCCCATCTGACGTTAATTTAATGCCTACAACTCCTGAGCTTCTGGGGCTCTGCCCTGTACCCCACGCCAATTAGTGTCCTGCCAGTGTCACAAATAAGGTATAAAAATATGCTAATCTGACCATAGTTAAATACCCATACGCCCTAAGCTTCAGGGCTCCGCCCTTGACCCCGCCGGGCTTTGCCCCTAGGCCCCACGCCAATTTACGCTACGCTCTACCTGATCGTAAATACTTTAGCCTCCCCCCATCACTTTGAAAAACGTTCAGCAGGGCCTCCATGTAAGAGTGGTGGTGATGCCGATTTTTTTTTCTGGCCCCCCAAACGATTTTGCTCATTACGCCACCGCTTTAGTGGTCGCCATTACGTACCAATATTTGGCTTGCACAATTTCAAATTTGGGCCCCCCCTAAGAAATCCTGGATCCGCGCCTGTATGAGCATCGTGTAAAATGTGAAGAGGTGGGCATCCCATCTTTTAAAATTCATCAATAATTAATCAACTCCATATTGAGATTGCTTCCGATCAGACGTTATATTATATGTGAAATGTGAGAACCCTGAAAGCTCTTCGATTCAAGGTATTCAATATCATTATACTGTTAAAAAAAAAATGTATGACCATTTTCAAACATATATATGCGGAGTTTAACCAGAGGCGTAGCGTGCGTCTAGCTCTTGTGGGGGGATCATTGTGGAGTGACATCGGTCTACTTGAAATACAAATTAACAATACCACCGATTAAGAGGAGGTTACGGGAAAGGGTCTTAGCATCTCCTTACCCCTCTCCCTTTTCTTTTAATACACTCTCCTTTTCGAACGGGGGATGCCCCTGTACCCCCTATAGCTAGGGCACTACCCGTGTTTCGCTTTTGATAATTATCATATTACGTCATGATTTTATTTTTAATAAACCATTTGATTTAATTTGATATGAATAGTTTATACCTGCCACCAAGTGACCACGTTGATACGGATAGGGACACCCTTGATGAGGGTTGGAGCCACCAAGTTATCTTTGATCATAGTCGACATCACTTTGCCTTCAATGACGTGAGCCTTGAGGAGGTTGACGAGCAGAGTCATATTCTTTGGATAGACGGTTCCTAGCATAGCGATGGCCTCGTTGCTCGGTGCGAAGACGGTGAAAGGACCTGTACGAGTGAGTTTAATTCATGATTAATGCCCGCTGCACTCAAGGTGTCAGTTTTCTGACGCAAGGCTGCGTCAACGACGCGATCATTCTTTGACGCGTCATACGAGAAATCACAAAAATAGGTGAAAAATGATCACTGATAAATTAAGAGTGTAAACATTGCGATGAATTATTAGCACATTTGCGTATTGTCTTCACAGGTTAGACAAGCGTAAGTCTTAACGCATACTAAGTTATTCTTTCCCAGCACTCCTTATTGAAAGTATCTCAATAGTGATGTTACGAATGCCTTGTATCATGAACAACTTTATCCGACCCTACACTAAACTCAATTTTAAATATAATATTCCTTAGTAGGGTTTATGTTCTAAGTCACGACATGTTTTAGACCTTCTGTGATTAGGGACTTTTAGATTTGCACGTCGACGTAGTGGACTGCAACGTGTGCCATTCTTTCAAGGCACTGGCCCGTGCCCGGCAGTGCCTTAAAGGACGTCACATTACCTTAAAAGGATGTCACCGTGGCAGTCCACGTTCTCGTCGTGTAAAATCTACAAGTCCCTATTATAACAGACGACGTGCTTAGTATTGGGATAGGTGCATGGAATTCCCTCATTTTCAGTAGCGGTTGTGTATTTGGTGGCTGGGATAGGTACTCAAGTCCCGCCTAGATTCGACAGGGATTCGAACCCCGACCTTGTGGCTCCCAGTCCAGAGACTTATCCACTAGACTCCAACACCTGTACCTCTACATGCAAGTACCCCATGCCGCCCCACCCCCACAAGTCTCATTTTTTTATCCGCGTCAGCATATTTTGATTTAATGAATAAAAGGAGAAAATATACCTCCAGTGTTGAGTGTTTCCTTAAGTCCAGCAATCTCAATCAATTCAACTAGCTTGGTGAACCCCAGAGTAGTCATCTCATCGACCAGTCCCATAGCCTCATATTCTCCTATGTAAGCTGCCGGGTCGAAAGGTACGGCCACGGCTACTCCGCAAAGCGCGGCAAACAACATCAGCATCTTCATCTTCTTGGAGGAGCTTACCGACCCAACCGAAAGTCAAGACTGTTTCGATGAGAATGAATTCCAATCTTTCAAATGTGCTTTTATAGAGACCCGCCATCCCTTAACTCGTTGGATTGAAGATCGCTGATGCAAGCATTCTTGACTGTCAATAACAAATATTTGTCCTCTGTCTGTAATTTGGAAAAACTTAGATTAAGCTCCAATCTTCAAGGACACAGGATGGTACAGTAACGTTTATTTGATTACAGGAGTTTGTGAATTTAAAGTTTGTGAATTTCGGAAGATTGGATCATGTTCTCAAAAGAAACTCGAAATAATTAGGGCTTTCTAAGGGGGGTGTACTGGGGTACATATATTAATATTATTTGATAGAATCTTGGGTCACATTGAAAAATTGGGTTTGATCACCACCATTGGCGTATTTGCAGTCTTCAACATTGTAGAACTTTATAGAATGAAAATATTAAATGAGAACCATAGTAGGAGACCAGCCTGTAGGTCCGTGACCAAATTCTGGGAACAAAGGTTTGAAAGTGTTTTGTGTTCCCTGATGAATACCGAACAATTTTGACTTGGGTTGCCCCCTTGAAAATTTCAGGCATTTCCGGGAGAGGTCAACAAAGGTCAAACAGGGTCAAAATTCAGATATATTTCAATCGTGTCGATATGCATGTCAAATTACTTGTCTAGTCATGAGGATTCCAAAATGTATAGTTTGTTATACCTGCGACCTTAAATATCCATCAGAATCAGAGCTTGCGAAAGGGCAAATTTTTGCCCATACGGTATTCAGAGCTGGCACTACCTCAACGTCCAAGTGATGCCAGAACAAACCGCACTGTAGACTCTGATACAGATTCAGATACTGATGATTGTAACAGGTAGCGATTCTGACTCTGATTCTGATGGATATGACACTGAGTAGGATGATGAACTGTACAATAAAGCAAGATAAGCATCATTGGACAGTGTGTTTAGAAATAACTGTGTTATTGTTGGCCAAGGATCCCGATTCAAGTCTTTCGGTAGCCCTTTTGGCAGCCAATTTGAATGGTCATGGTCAATATAAGCACTTTTACTTTTGAAAGTTGTATAGTTGAATTTGCCATGTCAGAAAACATATTATTAGACACTAAAATCATTAGAATCGGAAAATGTTAATGGTGTTGGTGAATTTGACTAATAGTCAAAAGTGCGTTGACCTTTTGACGTGTTTGACCATAGCGCCTTCATTTAAGGTCGTAGGTATAGCAAACTATACATGTTTGTATCTCATAATCCTCATAACTTTACGAGTAATTAGATATGCATATCTACACGATTGGAATATATTTGAATTTTGACTCCTTGCCTGACATTTTCAAGGGGGCAGCCCAAGTCAAAATCGTTTGGCATTCATCAGGGAACACAAAAACACTTTCAAACCTTTGTTCCCAGAATTTGGTCACGGGACCTATAGAGGCTGGTCTCCTACTACAAGTGGCGTAGCGGGGTTTGCTGTCAATTATTATTATTATTTTTTTGTGGGGGAGGGGTACATTTCTTACCTGGTAAAAGACCACCAATTAGAACCAAAGAGCGCATTTTTACTTTCTTTGGCCATTCGATCTGGGCCACGTGCCCCGATATCCCTAGTCTAGTTCTGGACCCTTTTTATTGATTGTTTTATTCGCCGACTATACGCGTTAAGCCGAGTGGTGGCGCGATCCCGAGAACCGACCGGTTCTCGGGATCGCGCCACCATCGCGCCACCATGCACTCGGCTTAACGCGTATAGTCGGCGAATAAAACAATCAATAAAGGGTCCAGAACTAGACTACGATATCCCCTGCCTACCCCCCAGGAAAGACTGTCCTTATCTTCGGGCAGACTTTCAGCAAAGTCTATGCCTCTGGTTATCAACCGCCACTTTCTCTGATGAACAGGAGGAAACAGCAATGTGTTCACGTGATGCCATAATCAATGATAAACTGGTAAAATGGTTTATCGCATTAAAAGATTAATGTGAGTGGACTAGATCTGTTGACCTTGATGATGATGATGAACTAGTTCCTAATTCCCGATATAACCATGAAACATTATCGTTTACCCCATCACATTTGAAACAAAAGACATTTTATAGGGCATAGTTTAGATAAGCATGTTAACTTTAAAAGAATGTTTACTCTTAAAAAGATAACCTGTGACAATTTTATTTATTGAGGGGCCGATATTAACGGCCGTTCGTCTTAGAGGAAATCCGCCTGATATGGGTCTATATAGGCTTATTGGCCTAAGAGGGCAGTAGTCCGGCGATGTTGTCTTAAGGGTAGTTTGTCAGGGGTAGTTGTCCGCGAGTTGTTGTAATATGGTCATTTAGTGTCCGGAGCCGAGGATGTATTTTTATTTAGACAAGTCATATTTGCTTGTCGAACTGATGATGACAAATTAAATGTGTAAAGCCGAAGGATTTATTCAAATAATCTTTTCAAACAATATTTAGATTACTCCCCCCTCTCTCTTTTATGTTGGGTTCGAGGGGGTCAATACATGGCTCATGAACAGGCGCGCCGGAAGCAGTTTGGGATTGGGGGCAAACATTCCAGGGGCTCACCTTTCAGGGGCAGTGGCGAAATGAGCAAAACGGTCAAGAGGCGGAGCCCCCGGAAGCTCAGGGTTTTAGGCATTGAATTACGGTCAGATAAGCATACTTAGATACCTTATTTGTGACACTGGCAGGCCACTAATTGGCGTGGGGTCCAGGGGGCTGAGTCCCATGAATCTCAGGGGTTTAGGCATTTAATTATGGTCAGATGAGCCTTTAGGGGCCGCCTTAGGGCCCCTGGTGGGGTCCAGGGGGCGGATCCCCCGGAAGCTCAGGGATTTTAGGCATTTAATTACGGTTAGATGAGCATAATAGATACCTTATTTGTGACACTGGCAGGTCACTAATTGGCGGGGGTCCAGGGGGCTGAGCCCCATGAAGCTCAGGGGTTTTAGGCATTTAATTACGGTCAGATGAGCATCCAGGGTCCCTCCTTAGGGCCCTTGGTGGGGTCCATGGGGCAGAGCCCCCGGAAGCTCAGGGGTTTTAGGTATTTAATTACGGTCAGATGACCATCCAGGGGCCCGCCTTAGGGCCCTTGGTAAGTACAGGGGGTGGAGCCCCCGTAAGCTCATGGGTTTTAGGCATTTTATTACGGTCAGATGAGCATATTTTGATACCTCATTTGTGACACTGGCAGGTCACTCATTCTTTCTTTCTCTCTTTCTTTCTTTTTCTCTTTAACATACTGTTTCAAAAAAGTGAGGGGGCTCGAGCCCCGAGCCTCCGGCGTTCTGCAGATCCTGACATGAAGGCTTCTAAATAAGCATATTTTTGCCTAACTGTAAATTTGGGAATATGTAATTTTCCAACAAACGCATAAAAAAGTATAATTTACAAAACTGAAAAAAATCCGGGAAAATCATATTATTTTAGCAACATTTGTAAATCACTGGTATCGAATAAGAAATAAACCAAGTTTGAATTTTATTTGATGGGGGCAACTGGTTGCCCCCCATAAGCAGTACGCCAGTGTTCAGGGCTCATGTCTTCTCACCCCTATCACATAAACACACACGCTTTCCAATCCTCTCACAATATTTCCACGATATGCGCGTATCGCTATTATAAAATTCTCCATTAATTGATAAATATAGGGACATGCGGAATGTTTAGGAAGTTTAATTCCTGTTTACTCTCCTTTTCTTTGAATGGAATATAATTGTGATTGGGATCAATTCATTTTTTTTTTACTCCTTTACTGCTGATTTTATGCGTTTTGCCCCCCCCCCACTTTTTAAATTGGGTGGGGGCGACCGCCCCCTGCCCCCCACTTCCGGCGCCCCAGCTCATGAATCTGGATTTAGAGGAGCTGTTGAATCTCGTCTGCGATCCACGGTGGTATTGGTGTGCTCAGAATTGTATATTGATTTACACAGGATGGTGTTAATTAACTAGATATTAAAAAAAGTGAATCATCCGCATCACATACATGTACAAGTATACAAGTGTTTATAAGAAAACATATTCTAACTACATCTTACATCTTTCAAATTTACAATGTGTTAATTTCAGTCTGCAATTTTCACTTTCTTAACAATCAAAGGTACCAAACATTTTCTTTGAGAAATCTCTGTACTTACGAAATTACAAAAGGAAGAATATACGACGCTGCAACATGTTCTTGTAAGGGCTACAAATAAAGATGTTGTATTGCCTTTTGCGACCGACCCCAAAATCTTGAAATCTACGGTCGGCTTTTTAAAAAGTTTTTTTTCTTCACCGTTAAAAAAAAATGTTCTAAAGCATTCATAACTGAGAAATATCAGCCCAAAGATGGAGGAAAAGAGAGAAAAAAAGATTCCAAAAAAAGAAGATTTCCGACCGACCGACCCATGTTTTGGCACCTAAAGGGCAATACAACATCTATTTTTGTTAGGCCTAGTGTGTAAACTTGATAGTTTTAAATCCCACTATTAATCTTTACTTGCTTTTTATCGTTAAACGCAAGCTACATATGCAAATACAATGAGATTAAACCGTATATATCGCTTTATGATGATAACGTCCTGAAGCGTTTCCAGGTGAGTCTGGATAATGATTACCGTAGCTGAGGCAAGAGTCATTACTCGTTTGTCAGTGCATTGTATTATGATAAAACAACTAGACATACAAAACATGGTACAATGACTAAAATACACTGTTATGAGTTGCGTACGCCCATTTCATTTTTGTGTATTTTCATGTTTCATTATCATCCATTGAAACTCTTGTCTGAATAACATTATCAAAGAAGTGCATCTTTTCCTGCCATGCCTGTTTAGCTACTGTTACACCGTAGCAGACAGGGTTGTGGTTTTGATTGCGTTGTTACGTGCACTATTTAATCATGTAAATAAAATAGTCACATATGCCATTAACTTAATGCAATGGTTGCACTTTTCATTTGCATGTACTTTAGGTACGATATCGCTCATACACTGTGAAAAGGTTGGGCAATATTTTTCCAACACTTTGCCCAACGTTGTGCCAATATTCAACCCACTCATCTATTGGGCAACATTTATCGATTATTGTATCAATCAATTTTACGTACAACTTGGTTTTATATAGCAGAGGAGAGTTGATGTTGTCCCTAAAAGTGTGCCCCCCTCTTTCTCTCTCTCTCTTTCTCTCTCTTTCTCTCTCGCTCTCTCTTTGTTTCTCTCTCCTCTCGCTCTCCCGCGCCCCCTCTCTCCCTCTCTCTCTCTCTATCTCCCCTCCCTCCCTTTCTCTATTCTCCTCTATCGTTCATTTTCGTTCATAAAAATTCAGTTACACCTATTTCTATTTCTCGTGTTTATCATCTATCCTCTCTCGCAGGCCTGTATGAGTTATCCATCTAGTCTCATTAGAATTAAAGTTTATGTAGGCATAACAAATGACCAAATTCAGACCTATATAAGGGATCTTTTTTTTTTTTTTGAAGAAAAAATATTATTAGTTTCGTGATACCAAAAATACACACACATACACACGCACACGCACACACACAAAAAAAAAACCATTATGCTCCAATCAGAACAAGTTTTCCATCCCTTGTAGTTTTCCCAAATGATCCTAAAAGAATGGAACAAATCTAACAAAGTTCACTCCAGTATCAGTCTTTATTTCTACGTACATGTTTTTGAATGCCAGATATAGCATTTAGGGTAGTTCAACATTTACCAATATAAAACATGTAATGCTCAAATATAGAAGTCAGAAGGCTACGAGAGGAAGGTTTCAGAGCAAATTCTGCTTTGCCGCCACTAACGTGTCGTTATTTGTTTACGTTTATATTTGAAGAAAAATACAAAGAAATTTAAAGTTTTAACAGTACATTTTTACATGATTTCCTTGTGAAAATGATTATATCATAAGTTTGTTTTTAATTATCACAATGCTTATAATTTTGGACTATTTCATGGACTCGAATGACTAGTTATCTGCAAGGAAATTTGAATTTAGTGAAGTCCAGTTAGAATACCGTCGGCATTGCAAAGATATCATCCATCACCCAGATGACGCCATTGGACACAGACTGGTCGGCAAGTGTCACTGCAGCCTCGTTCATGAAGAGCGTGCCTGTCAGTCCAAGAAAATAACAATTCGAGGAACAATTAAGACATAAAGATCCGGTACAGAGTCTTATTATACCATGATAGTAGAGACGGGTGGTATTCAAGAGAATAATTTCACTCTTTCCTATATACCAGATCTTCCAGTACGTGCATGAACATGCATGGAACATGCATGAATACATATGGAAACAGGGCCTTCATGGTATCAGCTCATGCACTGTAGAATTATTTATACCCTTAGCAATGAGGAATATATCTGCTCCGAATACTTAAAGGGATTGGTTAACTTTGTCTCAGATTCTGAAACAAAATCCTGGACTTAGCTCATGCTGCAATGATAATTATAAACCTTTAGGTCAGTCAGGAACCCCATGACTTTTACAAGCCGAGCCCCTGTCTGATTATCAAGATATTTATGATTCGAAATCGAAATTTAAAAATTCGTTTTCCTAACGGTTTTGATAATACTACAGTCTATTGGAGAAAATGAGTATGGTAAAACTGGTCACTCAAAGATTTTTCCCTTTTTGAGGCACTTCATGATCATTTTGACTTCAATATTACACCATATCACAGACACTGATAACACGTAGGGCCATGCATCTCAGATTTAACATTGTTAAACGATGCCTTTAAAAAGCCACAAAGACCTATTTTTCTTCCAGTAGTGTAATATACCAAGTTTATCATGTAAAGCGCACAGAGAATTATAATGTAATTATTACGCGCTGAACAAAATTAATACACTCAGAATATAGACTGCGAGCAGGTACAGGGAGCGGTTGCGTGCGTGCGTGCCTAGGCCTACTCACATACGACCAAATATATGTACAATCCCACCTAGTCGCTAAACTACATATTTGTGCTCAGCTATTGCATTTCTATCAATATTGGCTTATGTCGTATATTCGGTTTATATATTTGAATATAATGACCAATTTGGTGGCATTATTTTTGTGGAAATGGGATATTTTGTAAATTCTCAAATTCAAGACTTATTAAAATATTATGAAATATCCTTTAGTAGCTTACCTTGCTTGACTATCTTAGGATTAAAGAGGACTTTCTGGCCTTGTACAGTGGTAATGAGAGTACCAGGTCTTATGACGGTGGCGTAGAAAGCACCAGGAGCGACGTGATATGTCAGGATCTCCGTAAGCAATGTCACATTTGCTTTCAAAGCTGTGATGTTCTTCTCTGGTACCTTCAACCAAGCAGTGTTATCAGGAGCGAAGATGGTGAAAGGGCCCTCACCTGGAAAAACGTACAAATAACAATAGACAAAATCTATACTTGCCGCTCTTTACCCAGGTGAAGTAAATTTGTATCCGTTAGGGGGTAAACTGCTTGAAAGATAGAGCCCCCTTCCGTAGGTAACTTGGCTAAACTGGGGTAATAGTTCGTACAGCTCTTACTCGAAAGTGCCTTACGATTTTTTTTTGTTGCCCATAGTCGGCGCATCAATGTTTCTATATATTGCGTAAAAACTGGGGGGGGGATTGGGAGGGTCGAAATTTTAATCAAATACAATTTTCACATATAGACAAAATGCAGTTCATGTACACAACAGATACTGTTTTTTTAATGACTGCAAACAAGTTATTAAAAGGTGTTTAAATTTTAGCACGCACCTGCGAGCGTTGAATCCAACCCAGCCATCTTGATTAATTCTAGCGTGAAACTCAGACCAGGAATCATCTCCATAGCCTCTATCATGTTCCCATAAGGGATTGGGAGGATGACCTTTTCCATTCCATGGATGACGCCATTCTTGGCCATCTTGTCGAATAAGGTTATCTCGGCTCCATTAGCACCGATAGTGGTGGCCTGTCAGGGAAAGAAAAGTTTTCAATCATTATTGATGGTAATAGTCAAAGAGAAAGTGGGATTCAAACTATAGACATGATGGAGAATATGAGCACAGGCGCGGATCCAGGGGGGCCAGGGGGTCTTGGCCCCCCCCGCCAAAAAAAAAAAAAAAAAAAGAGAGAGAGAGAAGGAAAAGAAGGGAAAGGGAAAGAGGGGAGAAAGGGAAAGAAAGAAGAGGAAGCAGAAAAGAAAAGTTGGAAAGAAGGAGATCGGGGGGAAAGGGCCTTGCCTCCTAGGCTGTTGCCTTACCCCCAGCAAACAAAAAAAAGAGAAGGAAGGAAAGTGAAAGAAAAAAGGAAAAGAGGAGATAAAGGGAAGGGAATAAAGAGGAAGAAGAAAAGAAAAGAAGGGGGATATCAGTTGCGATTTTCCCGCCAAGAAGTTGTGGATCGGGGGCAAAGACCTCCCCCTCCAAAAAAGGGAGGAAGGGAAAGGGAAAGAGGAGAGCTAAAAGGGAACAAAAAGGAGGAAGAAGAAAAGAAAAGGGAGATCAGTTGCGATTAATTCGGCCAACATCCTCCGGATCGGGGGACCGAAAGGCCCTTGGGCCCCCTGCAAACTTAAAAGAGTGAGGAGGAAGGGAGGGAAGGGAGCCCACGCCAATTAGTAACCTGCCAGTGTCACAAATAAGGTGTCAAAATAAGCTCATCTGACCGTAATTAAATGCCTAAAACCCTGAGCTTCCGAGGGCTCTGCCCCCTGGACCCCACCTAGGGCCCTAAGGCGGGCCCCTGGATGCTCATCTGACCGTACTTATATGCTTGACACCCCTGAGCTTCAGGGGGCTCCGCCCCCTGGACCCCACGCCAATTAGTGACCTGCCAGTGTCACAAATAAGGCATCAAAATATGCTCATCTGACCGTAATTAAGTGCCTTAAACCCTGAGCTGCCGGGGGCTCTGCCCCCTAGACCCCACCTAGGACCCTAAGGCGGGCCCCTGGATGCTCATCTGATCGTAATTTAATGCTTAAAGCCCCTGAGCTCCGCCCCCTGGACCCCACGCCAATTAGTGACCTGCCAGTGTCACAAATAAGGTATAAAAATATGTTCATCTTACCGTAATTAAATGCCTTAAACCCCAGAGCTTCCGGGAGCTCTGCCCCCTGGACCCCACCTAGGGCCCTAAGGCGGGCCCCTGGATGCTCATCTGACGGTAATTTAATGCCTACAACTCCTGAGCTTCTGGGGGCTCTGCCCCTGTACCCCACGCCAATTAGTGTCCTGCCAGTGTCACAAATAAGGTATAAAAATATGCTCATCTGACCATAATTAAATACCCATACGCCCTAAGCTTCAGGGCTCCGCCCCTGACCCCGCTGGGGCTTTGCCCCTAGGCCCCACGCCAATTTACGCTACGCTCTACCTGATCGTAAATACTTTAGCCTCCCCCCATCACTTTGAAAAACGTTCAGCAGGGCCTCCATGTAAGAGTGGTGGTGATGCCGATTTTTTTTTCTGGCCCCCCAAACGATTTTGCTCATTACGCCACCGCTTTAGTGGTCGCCATTACGTAACAATATTTGGCTTGCACAATTTCAAATTTGGGCCCCTAAGAAATCCTGGATCCGCGCCTGTTTGAGCATCGTGTAAAATGTGAAGAGGTGGGCATCCCATCTTTTTAAATTCATCAATAATTAATCAACTCCATATTGAGATTGCTTCCGATCAGACGTTATATTATATGTGAAATGTGAGAACCCTGAAAGCTCTTCGATTCAAGGTATTCAATATCATTATACTGTTAAAAAAAAAATGTATGACCATTTTCAAACATATATATGCGGAGTTTAACCAGAGGCGTAGCGTGCGTCTAGCTCTTGTGGGGGGTCGTTGTGGAGTGACATCGGTCTACTTGAAATACAAATTAACAATACCACCGATTAAGAGGAGGTTACGGGAAAGGGTCTTAGCATCTCCTTACCCCTCTCCCTTTTCTTTTAATACACTCTCCTTTTCGAATGGGGGATGCCCCTGTACCCCCTATAGCTAGGGCACTACCCGTGTTTCGCTTTTGATAATTATTATATTACGTCATGATTTTATTTTTAATAAACCATTTGATTTAATTTGATATGAATAGTTTATACCTGCCACCAAGTGACCACGTTGATACGGATAGGGACACCCTTGATGAGGGTTGGAGCCACCAAATTATCTTTGATCATAGTCGACATCACTTTGCCTTCAATGACGTGAGCCTTGAGGAGGTTGACGAGCAGAGTCATGTTCTTTGGATAGACGGTTCCTAGCATAGCGATGGCCTCGTTGCTCGGTGCGAAGACGGTGAAAGGACCTGTACGAGTGAGTTTAATTCATGATTAATGCCCGCTGTACTCAAGGCGTCAGTTTTCTGACGCAAGGCTGCATCAACGACGCGATCATTCGTTGACGCGTCGTACGAGAAATCACAAAAATAGGTGAAAAATGATCACTGATAAATGAAAAGTGTAAACATTGCGATGAATTATTGGCACATTTGCGTATTGTCTTCACAGGTTAGACAAGCTTAGGTCTTAACGCATACTAAGTGACGCCTCGTTTGCAACGGGCAAATACATGTTATGAAATATCACCGAAGTTATTCTTTCCCAGCACTCCTTATTGAAAATATCTCAATAGTGATGTTACGAATGCCTTGTATCATGAACAAATTTATCCGACCCTACACTAACTTAATTTTAAATATAATATTCTTTAGTAGGGTTCATGTTCTAAGTCACGACATGTTTTAGACCTTCTCTGATTATAACAGACGACGTGCTTAGTATTGGGATAGGTGCATGGAATTCCCTCATTTTTCAGTAGCGGTTGTACATTGGGTGGCTGGGATAGGTACTCAAGTCCCGCCTAGATTCGACAGGGATTCGAACCCCGACCTTGTGGCCCCCAGTCCGGAGACTTATCCACTAGACTCCAACACCTGTACCTTTACATGCAAGTACCCCATGCCGCCCCACCCCCACATGTCTCATTCTTGATCCGCGTTAGCACATTTTGATTTAATGAATAAAAGGAGAAAATATACCTCCAGTGTTGAGTGTTTCCTTAAGTCCAGCAATCTCAATCAATTCAACCAGCTTGGTGAACCCCAGAGTAGTCATCTCATCGACCAGTCCCATAGCCTCAGATTCTCCCATGTAGGCTGTCGAGTCGAAAGGTACCGCCACGGCTATTCCGCAAAGCGCGGCAAAAAACATCAGCATCTTCATCTTCTTGGAGGAGCTTACCGACCCAACTGAAAGTCAAGACTGATTCGATGAGAATGACTTCCAAACTTTCAAATGTGCTTTTATAGAGACCCGCTGTCAATTAACTCGTTGGATTGACGATCGCTGATGCAAGCATTCTTGACTGACAATAACAAATATTTACCCTCTGTCGGTAGTTTGGACATTAATGTTGTTAAAGTTTACAAACTTAGATTAAGCTCCCTACTTCAATGACACAAGATGGTACAGCAACAGAGATTGATATGTCGTCTATATTTGTGCTGAGTTAGGTGAGTTTGTGAAAGAAGCTTCGATAGATTGGATCATGTTTTCTTAGAAGCTTGAAATAATTAGAGCATTCTAAGGGGGATGTACTGGGGTAACTATATTATTTGATAGAATCTGGGGTCATTTTGAAAAAATTGGTTCATCGCCACCGTTGGCGTATTTGCAGTATTCAACATTGTATGTATTTTAACTTCAGCTTTAAAGAATGAAAAGGTAAGATAAAAACCAGTGGCGTAGCGTGGGTTTATCATGGGGGGTGTGATTACATGTCTTACGTGGTAAAAGGCCACCGATTAGAAGGAAAGTGCGCATTTGTACTTTTTTGCCATTCGATCTGGGGCACGTGCCCCGATGCCCCCTACCTATGCCACTGGAAGGACTGTACTTATTTTCGGGCATACTTACAGCAAAGTCTAGTCCCTTGACTTCTCTGGTTATCAACCGCCTCTATCTCTGATAAACGTGATGAAATAGCAATGTGTTCACGCGATGCCATAGTCAATCTCACACATCTTAACGATGACAAAATCGTCTCGTTAAAATGTAAGACATAGTTAGAAACAAATGGTTTATCGCATTAAAAAGATTAATGTGAGTGGCCTCGATCTGTTGAACTTTTCGAGGTTACATGATCGTGATCTAGTTCCCAATTCCTGATATTACCATGAAAACTTATCGTTTACCCCATCCCTTAAAAAAAAGACTACACATTATACATTTTATAGGGCATAGTTTGGATAAGCATGTTCAGTAAAAAAAAAAAAAAAAAAAGTTTCGCAATTGCCTACTGAAGGATCTGTAACAGTACGACTGCATTCGGGATATCACCACCGGACACCAGACAACATTCCTCAGAAATTTCAATTGTTACTCTCAAAAAGATCACTTGGGATAATTTTATTTATTAAGGGGCCGATCCAGTAGCGTACCTACAGGGGGGGGGGGCAGGGGGCAGTCTGCCTCCCCCCCCTGACGAGTGACAAGCAAGCAAAAAAAAAAGGAAAGGAAAGGAAAGGAAAGGAAAAGGGAAAATGGAAGAAAGAAGGAAACACGAGTTAGAAGTGGACCCAGGGCACTCACTTATCCGTATATAGGCCAAGGCCCCGCGGTTCAGCTAGCCATGCTCCGAGATTTGGGTCGTTTTCAGGTCAGAACTAGCCCTAACTCGTGTTTTAGGCCTATAAGATTAAAACAAAATGCCGATGATCGCTCTACACTAGGGCGTACAAGTTACAACGTTGAAAAGTATGTCAGGACTCAATTTTGTTTCAGGTCCATCTGTCAAATCATCATGCCGTTACACAATGTACAGGGCCCGCGCTACGGCGGGGCTCGAGGGAGCCGCCCTCTTTTTGAAAAAAGTATGTTAAAGAAAAATAGAAAGAAACCAACCAAGAGCAAGGACCCGGCAAAAAACTTTCCTACAAAACCACATTAAAGCGCGAAAAAATAGCAAATGCGAGAAGTAAAAACACGGAGGCATCGTCAAGCATGTCGGCAAAGTTTCCGAGTTCGGCAGTTTGCGGATTCATAAAATCAGTCTTTAAAAGCCTAATTCGTTCAGAAAATTACACACTTTTATCGTCAGAATCTGGGTTAAAACACTTCATTCAGTTGTACAGGTGCATAAAAGACGAACTGTCAGTCAAAAATTTTCTTTTTCAATCTGCGCATAATTATATGCAAATTATACCGAACAAAATCAGTCTCATGCACATCGTTTTAGTGTCACAGATGAGTCGTTACTGTTACACTATATAGACAGATTGGATAGATGTGTAAATCATTAAAATTATAATCAGTGTACGATGCGAAAACGATTCATCTCCAGCTTCCGGAAATAATAATAATATTCCGCTTTTGTATGGCGCTTAATACATCTACGATGTCTCTAAGCGCTTCACAGATATACTAACCTGGGAATTTTTGTTGTGTCCTGCGGGACGCAATTACTCACCGCTTTTGCATAATTTGTGCGTGAGATTTGTTTTTTTTTCTATTAAGTGCCCCTTTAAAAAAAAATCTCCGATGAGTGCCCTTATTCATATTTGTGAGGTGCCCCCTTTAACCCTGTAATAAGTGCCCCTTTTCATCTCTGATAGTTGCCCCTTTTATTTTGACACGTGCCCCTTGATGTAATCAAATTGATTAATGTACTATTACCAGTCTTTTTTGTTGTGAAAGATTATATCATGTTTTTGTGTTTTCATGTTGCGGTTTTGAATAAAATGAACTTGAACTTGAACTTATCCTTTCTAAATAGTACCATTTTCCTTCTGATAATTGCACTTTTTCCTTTATCATAAGTGCCCCTTATTAAGTGTGAGAGTGCCCCATTTTCACCTCTGATAATTCCCTTTTACTTTGACATGTGCTCTTTTTCTTTTCTAGTAAGTGTCCTTTTCCCTTTGGATATGTGCCCCCTTTTCCTTTCCCCATAAAAAGTGCTCCTAATTTAAAGCGATTAAGAGCAATTTTTTTCTTTAATTTCACCTAAATCTGTCTCGCTACGCTCGCTCGTATTTAAAATTGATATAATTATGTTTCTTATTAAAGATCTTTTCAGTCTTTCATGATTAGATTGTGCTTAAAACCCCATCAGGATTGTTTTTCCTCTTTATAAGATGTAATTTTTTGCACTGCGACCTCACAAATCTCTGATAGTTCGCTCGCAAATAAATATTCTAACCATCACAACCAACTGCTAAGTACATGTATGATGCTTAAAGTTAAACAGTATCTAGGACCATGTAAAGAGAGAAACAAACATTGAAATCATCCCTGATAATGTACTCACAATGTAGGGGTAAATACCAATGTCTAAAAAGTTGTATATTCTCGCTTTGAGGTTTCCCTTTATAGGTGCCCCTTTTCCCGGAAAGCGCCCTTTATTGTTGGTGCTCCCCCCCCCCACTATGAATGACGCTCCGCCGCCCCTAGCCTGCGAAAAACCTCTGAATTTCCGGGGGCTCTGCCTCCTGGACTCCACGCCAATTTACACTCCGCTCGCTTCGCTCGTTACGCTCTACCTGATCGTAAATACTTTAGCCCCCCCCCCTCACTTTGAAAAACGTTCCCCGGGTCTGATGTAAGGTGTTTGAAGCTGAAGCCCGACGCAAGTGATTGCTGTCTGCCCATCCCAACTGCTGTCCTAGTCTTGTACTGACTGGTTTTGACAAGCAAGTGATACCTGAGATACTAGGAAACTATACACCAAATCGCACGAATTGAGTTTGAAAATTCGATTTTTCTTCAGCTTCTCAGGGGCACATCCCCCTGTCCGTGCAAGCGCGGAACGCCCCAAAATATTTTCTTACGAATCGGGCCCCCCCTCGCCGCCGGCTGGATCCGCCTCTGTATGTACCCTCCCAGTGCATGATTTCTCCTTATGATATATCATTTTACTGTTACATTTTTTTCTCACTTTACTACATTTATTTTTATTGAGTGAATAGATGCATATTCTGAATATTCATTAGTTTTAATTGTGCATGTGGAAATGAAACAAATGCAAATCAATACAATTCAATTCAATGTCAAATACACTTTTTACATCTCCAAATATGCAGAATTGGGAACATAATATGTCAATAGCTTCTTCAAAGAGGAATAATAGAAGTACGTTAATAGAAAACCACTGATTTTGTCAAAATTCAATACATTTAACTTTTTTTTAATAATAATTTTTTCTTTTAAATCAAAATAGACCAAAGATATGAAGTCGCCCGATCGCAAATATTGATATCGACAAGATCCCTACTGTGTCATTGGGACAACCCCTAGTCCCCCTTCACCCCCTTCCACACCCCAACACCCCTTGCTCGTCCAAATCGCTTCCCCCTGACGAGGTATGCCAGGTACGCCACTGGGCTGATCCCAAGGGATAAACGTTTGAGGGGAAAGCTGTCCGATATGATGTAGGTCTAGGGTAATTGTCCTAGTAGGGCAGTAGTCTGGAGATGTTATCCTCGGGGTAGTTGTCCGCAAATGGTTGTAATGGGGCAATTTATTGTCCGGAGCCGTAGATGTATTTTTTTATTTAGACATATTTGCTTGTCGAACTGATGGTTACAAATTAAATATGTAAAGCCAATGGATTTCTTGGAATAATCTTTTCAAAACAATATTTAGATTTTTTCTTCCCCCTCTCTCTCTCTCTCTCTCTCTCTCCCCTCTCTCTCTCTCTCTCCTCTCTCTTATCTGTTGGGGTCGGGGGAGGGGGGGGGGGTCAATACATGGCTTATGAAACTGGATTTACAGAAGCTGTGGAATCTCGTCTGTGATCCACGGCGGTATTGGTGTGTTCAGAATTATATATTGATACACACAGGACGGTGTTTATTAACTCGATATTTTAAAAAGCGAATCATCCGCATCACGTAGATTACTAAAAGTGTTTATAAGAAAACATACTCTAACTACATCTTACATCTTTCAACTGTACAATTTGTTAATTTCAGTCTGCAATTTTCCCTCTCTTAGCAATCAAAGGTGTCAAACATTTTCTTTTATACATCTCTGTACTTACGAAACTACAAAAGGAAGAATAAAAAAAAAACACTGCAACAGGTTCTTGTAATTATTTAATCTTGATTATATTTTTGTTTTTAATCCCACCAATCTTTACTTGCTTTATATCGTTAAATGCAAGCTACGTATGTAAATACAGAATAATGAGAATAAACCGTTCTTGCGTATAGCGCATATCGCATCACGTTAATAACGTCCTAATGCGTGTTTACAGATAAGTCTGGATAATTACCGTAGCTAAAGCTAGAGCCATCATTTATTTACCAGTGCATTGCAATGATAAAACAACTAGACATAAACAATACGGTACAATGACTAAAATACACTGTTTTAAGTTGCGTACACCCATTTCATTTTTCTTGTAATTTTATGTTTCATTATCATCCATTGAAAACTGATGTCTTGTCTAAATAACATTATCGAAGAAGTTCATCTTTTCCTGTCATGCCTGTAGTTACTGTTTAGCCGTAGCACACGGGGTTGTCGTTTTGATTGCGTTGTTACCTGCGCTAATTAATAATGTAAAGGAAATAGTCACATATGCCAGTAACCTAAGGCAATGGTGGCACTTTTCATTTGCGTTTGCTTTAAGTACGATATCGCTCATACATGGCTCGTTAAGATGCTGCGCTAATCGCTGACGCAGTCCTACGTCAGAAAATTGACGCTTCGTGTGCAACAGGCGAAAAACGGTGATGTACACATACTACACACGCGGTGAATTAGACTCAAACTGTGTATTTGTTCTCCACATGATAAACAAAATAAAAACTCCTCGTTTGAGGAGAGTGTACCTCCCTTCCCCATCAACCTTGGATAATACGAAGAAAACAATGTTTGACAATTGAAACGATCTGACATTCCAACGGCCCCAATGTTAGACACTCATGGGCGTCGTTAGACCATTTTAATGGGGGAGTATTGGCAGACAAAATTAAAGGTCAGTTTGAAATTGTATACAAACAATAAAAATAGTTCCCAAATTACCGACAAGTGATTAAACTACAGTACACGCCGAAAATCTCCGCAACACGATTACACGATTCAAAATTTACACGATTCGATTGCTCGCTGGAATCGTGTAACCATTTATTTTTACACGATTCGTCTTT
Source organism: Mesocentrotus franciscanus (assembly GCA_037976565.1). Taxonomy (NCBI): domain Eukaryota; kingdom Metazoa; phylum Echinodermata; class Echinoidea; order Camarodonta; family Strongylocentrotidae; genus Mesocentrotus; species Mesocentrotus franciscanus. The sequence continues at coordinate 5,904,562 of CP137677.1, read as the reverse complement.
TGCCACTTAAGCGAAATTTGAATCGTGTAAACGTGTAATCGTGTAAAATTACACGATTCCTCAATTCAGGTCGAATCGTGTAATCGTGTAATTTGCACGCCGAAAATCTCCGCAACACGATTACACGTTTCAAAATTTACACGATTCGATTGCTCGCTGGAATTGTGTTACAATTTATTTTCAGTGGTGATGGTGAGCAGGTTAGGAAGTCTTGTTCAGTAGAAGCGGGAATAGCCAAGAGCTGAGAAGGGAGGGAGGGTTGAACGAGGACAACGGGGACGAGGGGATATTACTCTTTCTGTCTCTCTTACATATTTTTAATTGCGGTGTGTGTATATAGTTTTATTTTTAGACTGTAAAAAATAGTCAGTCCACTTCCCGAAAATTACTCTCGGATTTAATCCTCGGTGAGAAAAAAGAAAAAAGCGATGAACGACGATCGAAGGAAGGGGGGAATTTTTTTATTGCTAAATTGTAAATAAACAAGAATTATTACAAAACTTAAAGGAGGGCTAACATAACTGAGTATGTTGTGATACTTTTACAATACAAGGCAGTACCAACTAGAATTATGTTCACCAGCTCATTCGTTACTATAATATATTTATCGATATATTATGTATTTTATTCCGTCATTATCCATATGAGAGGGCGAGGGGCGTCATTTTTTCCCACGAGAGTTCCGGGCCTTGGCTGATATGTTTTACGTCATTGGCAGCTTGAAAAGGGTCACAAACAATTATACTTTGATTACTTATTGCTTTTTTGGCTTTCCTCATTTTCATAAATTACCTTTTACAACATTGCATTCAGCTACATGTATGAAGAGCTACGGTCAAGGCTTAATGGCACACTTCCTGTCACATACAAAAGAAGCTTACTCTGAATGTAGCCTGCCATTGACCCTCGCCGGGGACAAAGGTCGTTGCCCTAGCTACAGGCAGTGTTGTAGATCATTACATCTATATATTAATACGCAAAATCGTCGCGGGGGGTAAAAACGGTTCATGAAAAACGTCTTTCCTCGACCGCGCCCCCCTTCGCCGTAGCGCGGGAACGGCGACACAATTATACGAGGCATGTCTCCCGTACCCCGCGTGCCACGTCGACCCCGCGGTCGCCGTCGATGTCGTTAAAGGTGGTTTCGGGGTCCCGGGGAGGACGAGCGGACGAGAGCACGGCCGTCGTTGTCCGTGCAAGAAGGCGACGAACCCGCGAGTGAGGCAGCAAGGCGTGCACCCGCCCTCTGTCTAATCAAGGAGATACACTTTTAGAGACGATCCACTCTATAATGTGTTGTAGCAGATACACGCTGCAACAGAGCGGGCCTACCCGTGTTAGGCATCTTGCTTATGATATGCTTTGTAGGCACTTTACGGGCATGCCAGAGAAATACACAGCATACGACAATCCACTCAAGTCATGTGGCGTAGCAAGTACAAGGCGCAACGGGTTGGGCCTGTCCGGTGTTAGGCATCTTGCTATAATAGGCCTTTGCAGCAGCCAAACTGACGATCGAGAACGTATTATGTTGGTTCTACGCCCAGGCCACACACACACACAGTTCAGTTAATTCGTGCGACAGCTGCGATATATGGCACAAACCGTCCGATTTTTCGCGTAAAATCTTTACTTTGAAAATATTTATACATATTCTGTGAACCACGTCAACATAATCATAGTCCAAGCTTCTGCTTTATTGGTCTTTTCATGAAAACTACATTAAAACCACAACAACAATAACGCAAATAGATTGTAATTATCGAGACCATATAACTGACGAGAAGGTAAATTCAGCGAGCTCACGTAATATCAAATGCCTCCGCACGGGCAACTCCGCGGTGCCAGTCACGGCGCTCACGCCATGCAATTTACTGTACCCTGTGCGGTAACTGCAGCACTCTACTGCTGTACCTGTAATACTGGCTAGTATAGCGTGTCTTTAGATTCTTCAATGTTTCGTGTTTGAGCCGTGCAATGAATTGTTGTTTTCTTTTATTTCTTTATTGAATGTGATGTGAATGTGAGTACGGTACATGCTATTACAGAAGTGTCCAAGGAATGATAGGCCTACAGGTGGAAGGGATATAAAACAATTATACAATGACTCATTCTCGGAACAAGCTAAAACTATTCGCACTCGGGACATCAATGGTGTTCTCTCTCGGGCCGCCATGGCCCTCGGGATAATACGATTTGATGTTCCTTCGATGCGAATAGTTTTAGCTAGATCCTCGAGTCACTTCGAGTGTCATTGTATATTTGTATATTTGTATATTATTTTCATTGTAGGACTAAATTAACTTAGTAATGTGTGAAAATAACCAAAATGATAATGGGAGTGAAGTGCATGAGAACAATATTCGTAGGCCTATCAGGGCGTCAATCCATTATCCTTCGAGTGTCATTGTATATTTGTATATTATTTTCATTGTAGGACTAAATTAACTTAGCAATGTGTGAAAAAACCAAAATGATAATGGGAGTGAAGTGCATGCTGAGAACAATATTCGTAGGCCTATCAGGGCGTCAATCCATTATCCTGGGGGCACGGGGGACACGTCCCCACAATTTTCAGGTGGTGAAATGTCCCCCACGATTTGGGGTTAAAATCTTTCCTTTTTCTTTCTTTCTCTCTTTCTCTCTCTGTTGACTTCGCGCGGGGAAACTTTATTCAAACAGTCGAGAACGGTACTATGAAACGTCTTCTTTCTCTAAAAATTTAATGAAACAGGGATTAAGAGTCGAGAACGGTACAACGAATCGTCTTCTTTCTCTAATAATTATGAAACGTCAAAACTTACGCGCTTCGCGCGGGAGGTGGAAACTGAATTCAGACAAAGATTAAGAGTCGAGAACCGTACAACCAATCGTCTTCTTTCTCTAAAAATGTAATGAAACGTCAAAGATGAAAAAGACAATAAATGAACCGGTCACCAATGAAAGTACATGCCGTGAAACAGCGTAACTAGAGAGAGAGTGACATGTAATTGTGTCCCCCATGCTCAAACTCGGATTGCAATGACGCCCTTGATTCGTATAGATAACGAGTGAGGATCCGGGAAAGGGATAGTGAGAATAATAGGAACGAAGTGACGACAATAATCGTAAATAACGAAAGTGAAAACGAAAGTAAAGTCTAAAATATCTGCATCAATTTTGATTACAAGTTATTGATTTCACTGTTTTCTTCCAGTTTTCAAGTTTTATTACATAATTCAGATAAAAATTTTAAAAAATCAAAACGATACATGATGCGACAGCAAACAAAAGGTTGTATTCTAACGAATAAAATATTAATGAAAAGAAGAAGAAAAATTATAAAATGATAAAAAGTAGGCCTATAGGCCTACAATGAATAGAAATAATATCATCTAGCACAGAAATATCTTCTTTTTATAAATATAATAATAATTATAATTGAAAAATTATTATTAAAAAAAAAAAAAAAAATCGATAGCACATATCTATTTTAAAGTATTTACAACCCCCTCCCACCCTCCCTAGAATCCCGTGGATTTTCCACGGGCCCTGCTAGTAATACCTATTGTTCAGGGGGGATCCTATGTTCAAGGGGATAAAAGTAACACGGGGCAAATGTAACAGCGGCTCCTACCCCTAGTAGAAACGCGCTGTACGTATACGCCCTGAACGGAGCATGCGCATTTCATTGCCCGACATGCTGCCCTGAGGGTAGGCAGGTCAATACATCGAGGAACTTTTTACAGCCAAAACATCGGTTTTGGGGCACGGGAGTAAAATCTTCAATTACCTAAACAAAAATTCTGGACAAATATGTGCTTGTTGTATCACTGTCATTTTTAAATGGTCAACAAATAAGATTTTAGGCCTGCATTAGGCGAAATTTCAAGGTCGAAATTTAATGCTAGGATACAAAAAAAAAAAAAAAAATGGCCGCTCTCCTAGGGGCAAACGTAACAACGTTATAACTAGTATAAATTTCCCACGTAACTGGAAAAAATATAATGTAGATGAGTCAAGCATATGTCATAGACATAGTTTATATTAAAAATTGTTTTATTGGGGTTCTATAAAATACTGTTTAATTGATGAAAATCTGTCCAGCGCGTAATCTTTAAAAAATAAAAAAATAAAATAAAATCTTTCTGAGGGATATATGATTTGTAGGTACAACCTTCTACCCCATGCCACCTTATTCCTAACATATAATACGCTAGTTTTCCCGTATATAACATATTGTAATAGTGTATGGGCAAATTGTGGTTCGACAAAAATTAATTCTATTTTTAAACTGCAAAGAAAGCCATACGTATTTGTACAGGTTCGCATTCCTTAGCTCACACTGCATGATCCTTTATTCTATAAACCTAAAACACTAAAAAAAAAATTAAAAAATCGATTTGAACACTATTCAGGTAGCAGTCATTATGTTTACATATATTTATAATCAACTTCCACCATCCTTTGATAACATGTTTAGGTTTAATACTTCTGTTCATTCATACCCTACTCGCATATCTGGAAACTTTCATCCTACAAATCCCAAATTATCAGTAACACACAAACCTGTTAGACATTCTGGTCCGGACATTTGAAAAAATTTTCCCGACAACATAATAATACAATCATACGCTCCTCACTCTTTAAGTTAGTATAATACAATCGTGACTTATTTTTATTCTTTATCATGCAATTGCTTTCTGCACCTGCACTTGCACTGCACCCACATGATCACTCAGTTTTCCCAAGAGAGTTATGTCGCCAATTCTTTTTTTTTTGTATGAGGCCGCCATCCATCTCCAGCCCAACCGCTCACGATGGTGGTCTCCTGCGTTCTAAATTACCTCTCTAATTTATTGAAAAATATTTACTATATACTTCTCATCTTATTTGTACATGTTTATTGTATTATATAATTGTACATGATTTTCTATTTAATTACTTTTGTAAACATTTTATTCACATAATTATTTATTCACGAGGGAGAGACCGATATTCATGAGAAAATATTTGGCGGCGCATAAGCGGGGAGGGGGGTAGTGAGCACTATTTTGTTTTACTCAACAGCCCCCTTAGCAAAACAAGAGAAAAGGGTAAAATTGTGGTTACCATCTTTTTTAAAACTTTTTTTTCCCAGGGGTGGGGGCCCGCCTTTTATTTTTAGAGATTTTTTTCGTTACCATCTTTTTTATGATTAATTTTGCCAGGGTGGGGCCCAAGCCCCACCCTGGATCCGCCACTGCTACACAGAACAGTAGCAAGCCGAGAAAGAATAGAATAAGTGAGTGGAAAACTGTCTTGTGTTATGTTTAGCTAGCGGTACAGTGCCCCCTCCCCAGAATTGTTCAAGTACCCCAAAAGTGCTTCTTTTTACATAGAACAAGTGCCCTTTCAACTTTGTAAGAAGTGCCCCTTTGTACATAGGAAAAGTTTCATTTTACTTTGACGAGTGCCCCTATTAATTTGTAAAAGTGTCCCTTCCTTTTTATGTCATGATCATCATTATTTTGGCTTTCCATTTTTGGCTTTCCTCTTTTCGTAAATTACCCTTTACAACATTGCATTCAGCTATACATGTATGGAGAGCTACGGTCAAGGCTTAATAGCACACTTCCTGTCACATACAAAAGAAGCTTACTCTGAATGTGGCCTGCCATTGACCCTAGCTACAGGCAGAGATCCTTACATAATACCTTTTGTTCAGGGGGGATCCCCCTTGAACATAGGATCCCTGAACAATAGGTATTACGGGAGCAAGCCGAGAATGATATAGAATAAGTGAATGGCCAACTGTCTTTGCGTTACGTTTAGCAGTGCCCCCACTTTTCAACTACCCCAAAGTGCCCCTTTGTACGTAGAAAAAGTCCCCATTTTCTCTGACATTTGCCCCTTTTAATTTGTAAAAGTGCCCTTCCCTTTTCAACTCTGATAAGTGCCCTTTTATTTTGACACGTGCCCCTTTTCCTTCGACGAGTTCCTATTTTCCTTTGCAATAAGTGTCCATTTTCCATTCTCATATGTGTCCTTTTTCATCTCTAGTAAGTAACCCTCTTTAGGTACTAGAAGTGCCCCTCTTCACTTTTGATAAATGCCCCATCAACTCCGATAAATGCCCCTATTAAAATCTGATCGGTGCCCATTTTCTTTCAACTAATGCTTTTTTCATCCCCCCTCTCTCTCTCTCTCTTTCTTTCAATATCTTTCCACAGCCCTCCCCCTCTTTATCTTTCTCGCCCCTCTTTCTTTCATTGTGTTCCACTCTTACCTTATTTATTTTTCTCTTTTCCTCTCTGTTTCATAGCCTTTCTACTTCTCATTTCTATTTCTTTCATTATGTTTCGCCCGTCTTTATTCCTATCACTCTGTTTCACTCTCTTTTTCTTCCGGTCAACTCTTTTTTCGCTTTCCTTTTTCTCTCTCGCATAGTTTTTCCTTATCTTTATCATGCCCTTTCAAACATCATTTTCCTTTGATATGTTCCCTTCTCCTCGTAGCTATCTTTTTTCCTTTACTATCTCATCTATCGTGTCTTCTATTCCTCTTTCTGACGTTTTCCTACCTTGTCTCACGGATTAATATACGATACAGGTTAGTAGAAAGTGATAAGGTTTATTCATAAATATAAAGTACAGTAATTACTTGATGTAAGCAAGTGGTGTATAAGGCAATTACGTGGTTTAAGCAAGTGGTGTTAGCAAGACACGATTAAACGATTGTTGCAGCTGGCCGAATCGTCCTACCAATGCCCTCATAACCATTATAACTATTTACACGATTACACGATTCAGAGCGGCAGTCTTCAATCGTGTAAATTTACACGATTACACAGTTACACGTTTGTTGCATCTGGTCGAATCATCCCACCAATGCACTTAACTATTTACACGATTACACGATTCAGAGCGACAGTCTTCAATCGTGTAAATCTACACGATTACACGGTTACACGATTCAGGTGAATCGTGTAAACCGTGTAATCCAAAAAATATATCGTGTAATCGTGTTGCGGAGATTTTCGGCGTGTACTGTAGGTCACATTTTAGAATTTGCTTACAGAAGCTCCTAATTTTTCCGACAAGTACAAAACTTAATTTTGATAAAAGAAGAGGGTTATCAATTTTCAATTTAAATGTACAAACAAGGCTTTATACAAACTTTGCCGACATTAAGAATAGAACTGGGTTGTGATATCCTCCGCCTAACCCCTCCCCCCATTAGCAACGCTCCCACTCACACCTGATCGACAGCTCCTTGTCCAAAAGCCCAACATCTGAATTTCCTTCTATTACAAAAACTCTTTCTCGGGACAAAGGGCTTGATGTGTTGGAGCTTGCGGTACACATGGCCGTTGCGATGGTTACTGAGTAAATACTCTCTCTCTCTCTCTCTATATATATATATGATATATGTTATGATAACATTGATCATGTCCAAAATAACGATTCGTAGGCCTGCTTTATATGCGTATGTGTATTTAAAAAATTATTATTCAAGATTTAAGATTTAAGATTTATTAAAACATATCTTCGCACCCGGATGCTTGAATTGAGAGAATTTTTTACAAATAATAAAAAAGCAAGATCCACTATATACAAAAGCACAAATACAAAGATGTTATGTACACATTCAAAATCAAGAAACAGAACTAAAAATATACATGTAATTTTAACAAATTAACCAAATATGGCTTTGCTAAAGTAATTTGTTTAACTTGTAGTATTTAAACCAAAACAAAAACAAACATAAACAAACGAAAAGCAAAGGTAAACCGATCACCCGCACCATAATTATAACGCACTATATAATAATTGCTAGAGTAATTCAAAAACATGAACATTAGAAATATCATTGATACTTATTCTAGTCTTGTTTTTTATATCGTTTTCTTTTTTTCCTTACTTGCTTATGTGGAATCGACCTCGAAAGACAGTTATTCATGAGGGAATAATGAGAAGCCCCCTGCAACTACCTATTCCTCTCTTCTTTTTTCCTTTCAAAAAACTATGAATTTACGATGTTGTTTCTATTGAACATAATTTTCCGTCATTATTGTAATGAATAAGTTTGTTACATTATGTTACAAACCTGTGTGTAAAGATATATGCATATATGTATGAACAATAGCCGCGTGTCGGTAAAACTGTCAATATTAATGTATTGTCTAACATACTAAAACAAAAAAAAATCTGAGTAGACTTGGGCATTCGGCTTTAATGCCCCCTCACTCTATGTCCGGCTACGCCCTATGAACGAACAGTTCGATCTAAACCTTTCGGTCAAACTTCGTTTTCAGCTCCGACATGAGTTGACTGGACACCGGAACATTCACTGATCCGTCTGTACGTGCCAGAGGTGAAGAAGAAGGGAAAACAGGAATCGGTCCTTTCAATGCCGAGGAATCCGTCTCGATCTGGTTCTGAGTCATCTCTGGCACGGAATAACTGGACGAAGCCTCCGTCATAGAGATGGACGTACTTGAAGCTTCCTTCTTAGTGGACGACACGGAAAGTGAAGTCGATGTTGATGAGGCGGTCTTGGTGGACGACTCGTCCAACGAAGATCGAAAGCAAGGACATGAAATGGTGAGCGAGACACAGGGCTTGCACGAGCACGAGTCCCGCCAGAGCTTGAAGACACGCTTGTTGCAGATGAAGGCAATGAAGATATAGACTCCCTGGAGAGAGTTGAGGATGATGAAGATATACCACAGAGCTGTGACATGGATAAAAGCAGCGATGAAACCAAAAGTCCAAGTGAATCCAAGCAATGTCGACATCTATGATACAACGAAATGGAAAATAAATTTGAGGTTAGAATATTGAAAGTTTGATTTATTGCTCACATCCATGACCTTGAGTTCTCGAGACCACAAATATTTCAATTGTTATTTGTTGCTTGATCGTTTTAACATCTTTTATAGACATAGCCCACACGAGCACTAATTGGCTATGTTTTTTTTTATTGAATGGACAATGTGATGTCTCAAAATTTCTTATGTTCAATGATGTTATATCATGTCAATCAGCTGTTATCGTAGCCTTCCAATATCGGTTATCTGATTTCAAGTCTTTTCCATACCAACCTTAGCAATTTGGTATTTCCCTTTTGTTTAAAACTATTTTTGATATGATTACATAAATGAAATAACCTCCTTATGGAAGTGATTAATGAATTGGAAAAGCAAGTACCATATTCTTACCTTTGAATAGACAACACCTTCGGTCGCCATCTTCGACGTCTTTCTTTTCGTGGTTTGGTTTGTACTCTTCCGTAGACCAGCAACGACGAGAGCGAAGAGAGTTCCAACAGGACTTGACAGTGCCATAAGTCAGGGCAACATGAGGCAATTTGCAGAGATGGACAACCAAGCAGGGTATGACAATAAGCAAGGGTGATCCCCACGCAAAGACGAAAAACAGGGACAGCAGTTTTGGACCTTCAGATGTTTTCTTGACTTTCTGGGTTAGTCCAAACCTATGATAGAGGTCAAGTGCAAGAGCCACCGAATGCGTGAAGACAACAAGCCACAAATAGTGCCCAAGTACGGCAAAGGATGTGCAAGAGATGGGGTTTGATTTAGCCACACTACCGAAGAGCAAGGTCAATTGCGCCAGTGTCAAAGATGCGCAGATGCTCATTACCAGCAGACTGCAAATGGATTTGCGAAGGCTTCCGAACTTGGCATAGGTGACAAATGTAAACACAAGACCAGCAATTGATAACAGACAACCAACAAAACTTGTTATCGACTGTCCTTTTGAAAATGGGATGAGGTAATTTTCACGGGTAAGGTTTCCACTACCGTCTAGGAAGGAACAGACCTGAATGGAGTCGTTATTCACCAAGACATAGTCATCTGGATCAGAGACCACGTACATTACGTGGCTCATACAGAACCGATCCATTACTCAATATGACAAAGTCAGAGATATTTAACGTTATCAACGCACAGTACTCGCGTCTCCTACAAACTAGAAGATCTGCATCAAGGTCGCTGGAATTATCAATGTTCCATCGGAACCTTTGAGTGTAGAGAGAATCTTCAATCGTATAAGAGGTGTTTGTGTCGCTAACAAAAAACATTATTCTGGAAGAATCCCCCGTGACTTTGAATTCGTTAAAACGGATAGAGTTGTTGCGACATAACCGGTCTTCCCTTCTGACACATCCTACAAATACATCGACTTCTGATATCCGGCAAGTCAGGTTTTTAGAATTCTTGATCCCTGACGTAGCCCACAAGACATTCTCAGAGGGTTGCCTAAATGGTATAAAGTCCCTGGACGAATCAAAAGATAGAATGACTACTTGTAAACAGGTGCCAATATCCGAATTACCAGAGCTTACATTCATTCATGCCGCGGTGATCTCTTGAACATAGATATTCTGGAGATGATTACTATTGCCGGTGAACCACAAAACGGTTTCATTCGCAATGGACCATAAAGGGGCACAGAATGACACACCTACCGCCTCATGTTCACAACTCAGTTCTCAGTGGAAGGTATTTGACTGTTATTTGAACATCTCATGTTGAATCGGGTCGAATCAACACACGACCTGTTCACGAGCTTGTAATCAGCAGGGCAAGATAGTTCAATACACCTTTGAACAGATGGATCAAAGACCTGTGTGTGATTGCAAACGACAGAGACGATTTTTCAAGAAATGGCGCGTAATCAAGTGTTGTAAAGTCGATCAAAACCGATATAGGTGGTAAGGGCTGTGGTATAGGTGGCAAGGGCCGTGGTGTAGGTGGTACGCTTTGTGGTATAGGTGGTAAGGGCTGTGATCCATTTGTGTTTTCGCTTGCCATCGATTGCACCGATAGGTGTATCTGAATAATAACGGGCGAAATCACAGACCAATCTACCAGTGTATTTCCTGTACACGGTACTACATCGTCAAATGAAGAGACGGAAATGTTGTACTGAGAAGACACGTGAACACATAAAAACAGTGTGGGTTCCTGTACATACGGCCATCTTGGAGTGATATAAAACTTGCTAGATAAGAATGACAAGCACGGCGGAGAGCCGCTGATTCTTCTTCGTCATGTGTATTCTGACAAGTCTCAAGTCCTGCAATCTGAGGACACGTTCTCACATCCGTTAGACCAGATGGTGGAGGGATGAAGAACCAGTTACTACAATTCTCCATCAAGATGTTAAAACGCTCTTGAAAGGTCGCATTGGTGGATATGTTCGGGATGTGAGACCCACATTCTAATTGAAAAGACCACGGTATAACCTCAAGAATATTCTTTCTGTTGCAAATGGCACAGTAAGCATTCTTAAAACTGATTGATGACCCTAAAGAAACAGGTTCCAGAGTGAAAAAGTCGGATTCATTTGCCGATCTTTCGCAATATTCCCTCGTCAACTCGTTGCGCCAATCCGACATACACTAATCAATCATTAGGAAGGCTGTATCGTTTCCAGAATAATTTGAATGTGGTGGGACCTTGCAAGACAACTGATCAGACACAATGTTCTCGGTTGCGTCAAGAAAGTGACTGGGAAGCGTGGCATTGGCACAACTTGTCAAGTAATCGGGGCAACAGTCCTTGAAGAAGAGACACGGTGGATCACATCGGCATGTAACATATGAGCTGGGGTTTACTGAAGTGCATCCATTCTGTGGGTTGCATAGAGATGAAGACTCACACACGGACATTCCAGCCGTCTATCGTGATGTTTACAAATCCTCCTTCTGGATAAGTAGACGTAAACAAATGAGAAATTTAGTACAATTTAGGAGTAATGTATGTTAATTAATTCTGAAATCTCATTTTTAACAGATTTAAGACTGGTGATGTACTAAGCCTTCTTGACTGAATATGCCCCTCTGCCGTGTCTGCAATCATGGTGAAAACTTGGTAGCAGTAGTTCCCAGAAAGCTTGCCTACTGGTAAGGGCCTAAACTGTATGGGTTATTTGCTCACCCCCAACCAAATGAAAGTTGTCTGTAGTCCCCTGAGAGTTTACTATGACATCCTGGCTTATTTTATCATACATCCAGATTTGGGTAATCACAGATATAAGCCCATAGATAGTGGAGCTATAGCGAAAAATTTTGCCCTGGGGATTCCAAAATTTGAGACTCCTGTCCTCTGTATCTTTATCTAACCTTTTCATGTACAAGTAGTACATGTGTTATGTTTTTTAAAAAATCTCCGGAAGGCCGGCATGATTCCTGTGAGAAATCGTTCCCGGGGAACTAGATTTGTTTTGTTCTATTCCCCTCACCCCCTCCTCTTCCAATCCTTATGTAGAGAGGGTCGAAAGCGGGCCGGTGGCCCCCTCCAACTCTGGATTCGCCTTTGTTGGCTGTGTTGAAAACAAACATATTTTAACGTATTCAACGTATTTTCTCACGCAACAATGGCAATGCTTTAAACCTTAAAATGAAAACACCCTCTGTTGAATCCATCAATGATGAATTAGAAATGTTAAACCTGATCACGGCTTTTAGAGAAGAATGTTGGCGTCACGCAAACAATACATTAGAGGTGACAAAAACACGGTACATTCCGACATTGATAATTCAAAAGCGGTTAATCCAGTTTTATCTAGATTTAGACTCTTGTCATTCTAGGTGATAATGTTAATAATCATTCATTGACTAAATAAATTTGTATTGAAAACTGTATTGTTTTCTCAGTAGTAGTTAAACTTTGTTTTTGTCTTTTTGTATGAGTGTATAATCCATATACCATGTAAATACGACGAATTTTCATTGTTAAATGGACAATAAATATGAACCTTATGAACCTTAACTTTAATGCTCAGCATTATTGTTACAGCATCTACTGACCATTTTTACCTGTTCGATTTAATAAATACATAATTTCATATCTAGCTATCTTTAGTATGAAAAAATAATGCCACAAATATCTTGCATGTTTATCTACTCTGTCCTATGTACAGATGGTCAATACATGTGTGAGCTCAGCTGAAAAAAAACGAAACTAAGCCAAAATTGGAATAATATATTACATAAAGGCTATAACAGAGGCGAATATTAAAGTAGGAACTGGTGACTTAAAATGTACGGAAGGATGACATAATACAATGAATGTTTATTTTGCATGTATTTATTTATTCAGCATAATGTGAATTCGAATGAATAGCAACAGATTTTGATCTAACAGTACACTTTATGGGCTTAATCTCCAGCCGTCATTTCTTGTTTAGGCTTAGATATATTCAGTTTGAATGATATATTATCTGGTATTTATCTGAATTTAAGATTGTAGGCTCAGCGAATAATATTTGAGTTAATTTGTTCATTTTTCATTGCATGCTTATCTACTTTGTTCTATTTGAAGATGGTCAATACATGAGTGAGTTGTTGTTCTTCTTCTAAGGTCTTTTTAACCCTCCCTTGGGTATAGGCCATCGACGAGAGATCTACAGAGTCCTCTGTCCTGTGCTTTTATTTCGAGCTGGCTCCACGTGAAACCCATCTTTTGTATGAGCCTGAAGGTCTCTTCACCAGGTATTTCGTGGCCTACCTCTCTGGGGATTCCATATCAGGGCATGTCTAGGGATAATTGATACTGTTTTCCATAGTGTGTGTTGTTACATTATCCTTAACATAATTTTGGCTACTCTTTGAGGAAGCAATGTATTTTCACCGTATAATTATTAAAGAAATAAGAGTTTTGAAATTAAGTCATAATTAAATCTCAGCAAGATTCAGTATAAAATCAGAAAGAAAAAAAATACCGATACTAAATACAACACAATCATATTAATATTACAAAACAAAAATATTCTTTTTCACGCTCGACTGTACTGCTTGTTAAAGCATATTGTCAGCACATGAATAAATCCTTATTCGGTCGATGAGCTAAACTGGAAAAAACGAAACAAAGCCAAAATTGGAATAATATATTACATAAAAGCCATACAAAGGAAAACATTGAAGTAGGAACTAGCGACTTAAAATGTATGAAAGGGTGACAAATACAATGAATGTTTATTTTGTATGTATTTCCTTATTCAGCATAATGTGAGTTCGAATGAATAGCAACAGATTTTGATTTAACATTACACTATTACACTTTATAGGCTTAATCTCCAGCCGTAATCTCTTGTTTAGGCTTAGATATACATGAATTCAGTTTTAATGATATATGATGTGGTATTTATCTGAATTTAAGATTGGAGGCCAGCAAACAATGTATGAGTTAATTAGTCAATTTTTCATTCACGTATTCTTTAATTACATCTACGCCCATTCCATTGCTACCCGGCATACTCTAAACAGGCTTATTCCATTTCTTTCTATGTACTCCGTTATTTATTTATTTATTTGTAATTTAGGGGCTTTAAATATTTAAATATCATTTAAATATTTAAAGCCCCACTGCACTACTTGTACCTACTTGCGCCCTCTCTATAGCAAACAATGCCTAATCGGTACCCGTTGGTCCCCCATGGTCCCCCTTTTCTTATGTTAAATGAGAGCTGATTTGATGGGACAACCACCTGCCAGTGACCACGCAGGGAAATCTAATCCCTCCTGGCCAAACTATTGCAGACAGGCTTGAAGCAAATTATTCGATTGTGTTTCTTTTCAGTATTACAAATGAAATTACAAATAAATAAATAAATAACGGAGTACATGAAAAGAAATGGATTTTGTTTTTGTTATTTTAATAAATAAACGACTGACATGCAAGACTAGGTAAACACCTTTATTTGACATTTAAAAAATATTTCAGTAAGTTATTTGATTGTGTATCTTGTTATTTATTTAACTCTTATAAACGCCAGATCTGCAAGACTACGTAAAAAAAAGTTTTATTTAATTTTTTATTTGTTTCAATTTTGATTATTTCAATTTAAAACGACTTAAATTTCTATTCCTTAAATTCCATTCTAAACGACTGATGTGGAAGACCAGTCAACGCACCCTTCGAGAAAGCCCCTGCTTATCCCGAAAGGGTGCGTTAAGGCGGTACTCCGTTCTCAACGCACCCTTTCGGCAAAACCGAGGGGGCTTTGGACGAATGGTCGCGTTCAAGTTAACGCGACGCGCCGCGACGCTACCCGACTTTCGGAATAAGCCCTCTAAACACAATTGTAGTAACCCCTCCCCTCCCCTTAGTGCACCCTTATTGTACCGGCAGCCGTATGGCCCTAGTGAAAAATACTCAGAAAACTGACTACCGTTTTCTATTTTGTTTAATTTCTTGTCACAGATTCTTCGCCCACCACTTTTGATATTACAAAACTGGATTCAGCACAACTAAGAATCCATTATTTTCTGTAAGTTCTTTTTTCTTTCTTTCTTTCTCATGCCAGTCTACGAGCTGATGCATGTTACAATGTTAAAAGATGTGTTGATGAGGTAATATATGAATGAGTAGATAATGGTAGGATAATGAGGATGATGAGGGTATAGTAGAAGTAGAAGTAGAAGTGGTAGAAATAATAATAATAATACACAACATTTATTAGGCGCTTAATACTGGTGTTTCTAAGCGCACCATTGTCTGATCAAAAATTACCAACCAAAACTTATAATAAACACACAAATTATAAATCTGTTCTTTATTCAGTAATTCATGCATATATAATAATAAACATAAGATCAAACAAGCAAGGAATAAGATGCTGTGCACCTCCTTTGACCGACTCACAACTGCACCGGTGTAGTATATCATTCATGAATTAAAAAGGTGCGTTTTCAGCAAGGACTTAAACTGGTCCAGGGAATGAGTATTATGAATATGCGCTGGTAATTTATTCCAAAGGATAGGGGCATTTACTGAAAAAGCTCGATCGCCATATTTTTTAATAGTACGAGGTCCAGGGGTTAACTGCAAGGTTGATGATGATCGAAGAGGTCTTAAAGAACTAAAAGAACGTAAGGAAATCCAATCTGAAAGATATTTAGGGGCTTGGCCATGGAGAATTTTGTTTGTCAGAAGAAGAACTTTAAATGTTATACGATGATGTATGGGAAGCAATGAAAATATACCAGTCACACATTTACGTGTCTAGCTCTCAGATAAATTGACAAATATACAAAATGATATACATACTAGAATTATTGCACTCTTATCCAAGACAGCATATATCGCACTGATACAAACCCATGATATCAAAACGGTCATTTCTGGTAGATATTAGAAAATCAATCCCGTAGATGAGACAGAGCCTAAGATGATGCACTGTGCACTTACCAAAAGATGTGAAAAAAGGTGCAAGATCAGTGACGATTGCTGGTTTGATACCAGATTATAATGAGAGACACTCGCGTTGAACATGACCACTGATCTAGTGAAGAGTCAATTGATAGAACTGTCATCTTAAAAAGTAGCTTAACATTCTAATCGTGCATGTCCATTGTGAGCTCTCTGAAAGACGGCTTTGTCATGTTGGGTGAAAAGTCATTAGCCATGTTCAACGGGGCTTTCTAATCAGCGTAATCCCTGTAGCAATAAATATTCCGTAAATATTTGACTTACACCATTAGTTGTCCATACACTTTTACTCGGACCAGGGAGGTGACTTGCCACGATTAAAGTACAAGTCCACTCCAAAAATAACTTACTTTCAATAGAAGCAGAAAAATCGGACAAACCAATCAAAAAATGTTTGAGCAAAATCGGATGCCAAGTAAGAGCATCCACACGGTCAACTTACGCTAATCTATAGTCGTTTTTAGCGCGTTACTCCAAAATTCAGGAGTAAATCAGTCGCCTAAAGTTCGGCGTAGCTAACACGACTATCGTTCAGACGGTCACTACCCGACCTTTACGCCGACCTTAAAGGGAGTGTAGCATGACGAGACTATGAGGCTGTTCACACCGCAAGGGGACCGTGGGCGGACCGTGGATCGCGCTATCGTAGCGCGACCTACGGTCCGCCCATTGGCATTCGCCGGATTCACACCGCAGTGAGATAGCGCGGTCTATCGTAGCACCCCCTTTTTTGAGAGGTCCTGTTGCCATGACGCGTGACGTCATGAGGTCAGAGCGGTAGAAGATTTCGCGCGCTATTACGAACCCGTAGTTGAGTTGATGCATATTTTCACACAAGAGGGACTTAAATAGAATGAGTATAAAATTCCCCGCGTGTAGAACGATGACTTCCGGTATGCTATCGTGGCTCTGGTTCACACCGGCAGAGATAGCGCGGTATAGCGAGCGCTAGACCGCGCTATCTCTCGTGGACCACCCCCAAGAGGTGGTCCAGTGGCACGCCCTTTTGGCTCGCCGTGGCTCGCCGTGGCTCGCTGTTGGGCGGACCGAAACGACGTTGTACCTTCTACACCGCAGAGATAGCGCGGTCTAGCGCGCGCTAGACCGCGCTATCTCTGCCGGTGTGAACAGCCTCTATGTGTCTTTCCCGTGGCCCTACTCGGGGCCAATCGGGTATAATACGTGCCTTCACGGTTGTTCACCGCAAAGCATGCCGGGACAGATTACTAGTACGGCAGGAGATTTTCACCTTCGCCGCGATTAGCTGTTCCATTGCCAACAACGGGATTGTTATCCTGTCGAATCAACATGACATCATAATCTTGTACAGGATGCGTTATTCTGCAGTGATTTTCTTTCATTCCAGTATCATTTGTACGGTAATAAACCAAAGTCTGTGATTTGTATTTTTATGACGCTCCTTCAACCTAAAACACGAATGTTTAGCAGCTTAAAAAGGCAAACCACCGACCCAAACTTCACACACACACATTTGAACATATGGGACTACATATTCATACCAAGGAACCCACTCTCATTAGCCCACTTTACTTCGTATTACGTGTATCAGCTTTATTTTTTTAAGGATCGTCATAACAATACGCAATCACAAACTTTGGTTTCTTACTGTCCAAATGATACTGGAATGAAAGAAAATCACTGCAGAATAACGCATCCTGTACAAGATTATGATGTTGATTCGACGGGATAAAAATCCCGTTGTTGGCAATTGAACAGCTGATCGCGGCGAAGGTGAAAATCTCCTGCCGTACTAGTAATCTGTCCAGGCATGCTTTGCGGTGAAACAACCGTGAAGGCACGTTTAGCGAGATTTCGATTTAGGCACCCGACGTAGGCTACGACGCGTGACGTCATATTTATCCACTGCGCATGTGCGAGCTTCTGGGCCCACGTTCCCTTCCAAATCACACGACGGGAGTCGGGGGAATTTCCGTGAATCCCCGTCGTCGTGAAAACGGCAACGTGGGTGCAGTTACCTCGGTATCCCTGTTGTTATCATTCTATCATTTTTTCTTTCTGTCTTAATTTCCTTATGTTTTTCTTTGTTTCTTCCTTCTATTACTTTCTCTTATGTTATTCTTTGTTTTTATCATTCTATCACTTTCTCTTTCTGTCTTTCCTTATGTTATTCTTTGTTTCTTCCTTCTATCACCTTCTCTAATGTTATTCTATGTTTTTATAATTCTATCACTTTCTCTTTCTGTCTTTCCTTATGTTATTCTTTGTTTCTTCCTTCTTTCACCTTCTCTTATGTTATTCTTTGTTTTATCATTCTATCACTTTCTCTTTCCTTATGTTATTCTTTGGTTCTTCCTTCTATCACCTTCTCTTATTTTATTCTTTGTTTTTATCATTCTATCACTTTCTCTTTCTGTCTTTCCTTATGTTATTCCTTGTTTCTTCCTTCTATCACCTTCGTTTATGTTATTCTTTGTTTTTATCATTCTATCACTTTCTCTTTCTGTCTTTCCTTATGTTATTCTTTGTTTCTTCCTTCTACCACCTCTTATGTTATTCTTTGTTTTTATCATTCTATCACTTTCTCTTTCTCTCATCCTTATGTTATTCTTCGTATCAGATTTTCGCGCACTGTGAATTTAGTACCTGACTTAGTCACCTGATCTCAAAAAATTGGTCAAGTGACCGACGAAAGCCCGGTCGTGAAAAATCGAAAGAACTTCTGCGAAGGGAACGGACGTGAGCTGCGCAACGTCTCCACGCTCCAGTAACTCGTAGTAGCCCACGTCGGGTGCCTAAATCGAAAGCTCGCTAATACGACTACGGACGACGCGACCGCAGCATTCACGTGCGTGCAACATACGCGAAACCGAAGCGTGAGGAGAACTTCGGCCTGTTTCGCGAACGCTAACGTGTGCTGACCATGTAGAGATTAAGTCGCTGACTACCGTTAATCAAGACCATTCGTTTACGTGCAGTTGTCCAAAAGAAGACGTAGGTGGCGTTAACCAGTAATTGCCATGCTACACTCCCTTTAACATATTTACGTCGACTAGCTCTAAACACGACCTTTACGCCGACCAAAGTTGCCATCGTGTGAACACGGCTATTGTGACCGTCAGCCCTGGCATGGCCGTTGCCATTCCCAAATGGTTGATCGACCACCTGACATGGAACAACCCGAAGCAGTACCAAATAAATCGGAAAGAAAAGAAAACATGTATAGGCAATTATTATGCAAATATGCTTAATTGTGTGGCCAGTCTTTTTACTCATTTCCACAATGATTGTTTGGCTTCTAACAAGCGACATGACATTTCCACTGGCCTACTGGTGGCCGGGAGGAGTGGGGGAGGGGCTATGGGCTGCTGCTACGAAAGTTCAACGGCCAAAGATTAAAGAGAGGAAAAGTAACGGGAAAAGGAAATAAAAAGAATGTGAAAAGAAAATGACAGAAGAAGAAGAAGAAGAAAAGGAAAAGAAAAAGAATGAAAAAGAAAAAAAGATATCCTTTTCACGCCCTTTTACCACTCGCCACTTCAAGTTTAGTGTTATCAAGTATGTAATCGTCAAAAAACATATTGTGTTTTATTTTGAAGTCTTGTAAAACCTAGTGTATAAGGTTCATGTTTCTTGCTTGGGAAACAATTTAAAGTCCCACTACACTACTAATAGCTACTTGCGCCCTCTATATAGCAATCAATGCCTAAGCGGTGACCGTTGGTCCCACATGGTCCACTTTTTTATGTTAATTGAGAGCTGAGTCGATGAGATAATCACCTGTCAGTGACCATGCAGGGAGGTCTAATCCCTCCTGGCCAAACTAGTGCAAACAGGCTTTAAAGAAATTAAGTTCATGTGCTCTATAATGCTACCTTAGAAACACAAATGTATTCTTATGATTACAAGAATGTTCGTCTTTAAAAGATTTAAATGTCTGAAGTTTCCACTAAAGGAGACTTTCCCTTCATAATTATGCCAACCAGCCCCCTTTACCATAGGTTTATGCAATATCATGAAATCTCTTTCGCCACTGATGGAAGACAATATTTTACTGCCAGCACTGGGCATCAATCCAGGGGGATTATGACTAAAAAGGGGGAAACAAAAGAGAAAAGAAGGTAAAAGAGAAGAAGAGAGGAATAGGACAGAGAAAGAAATGAAAATAAATAAAACAAAATTGCTACCCTGAGTAACGGGTCGGCAGCTTATTGGATGGGATAGAATTCCAACCCAACGCAAGCTAGGCGAATCATTTTTGGCCCCCTCCCATTTGGGGGCCTAAAAATTGGAAAAGGGAAAAAGAGAGAACGACTGAAGAAAAAAGGAAAGGAAACAGAAAAGCAGGTAAAGGGAAGAAGATAGAGGGAGAGAGAAAAGGGACACAGCCGGCGGAGAAATCTTTCTAACCTTTGCGAAATTCCTAAAGGTAGGAGAGCAATGGGGAACTTTGATTTAAGCTACGCAAAGACTATTCACTTATTTCTTTGCGCATTATAAATATGATATACATTATATACTTAATGAAGTACACTATATTTTATTATTGTGGGGAAATGTGTGAACGGAGAAAAAACTGAACGGAGAAAAGGTGGAAATGCAACAAATATCCCGATTTTTTGTTGTTGGTGCTATATGCTATTTTCTTTGTTTTCAAATCCGACTTGGATAGAAACAAATGGATTAATATTTCAAATATTTCAAATGTTAAGAACAATAAAACAGATATCATATTACAAATATCTGTAGATTTTATCGACATTAGCCATTCTTGAGGTATATTTTTATTCAGGGTCTTTCTTTTAGAGTACAGACCATCCCCCTCCGGTGCCCTAAACCCTGAATCACACCTTCTGATTTGATCATGAGTGGGTGCGATTTTACCCTGACCTATAAAAGAATAAATAGGGTTATAGACTACCCACGCCGCCAAACCGACTTCACCCCGACCGATTCTTGGTCATGCGGGGTCATGTTTTTCTGTCATTGCTGTTTTTTTCCGTATGATGTTGGTCTCGGTGTGGCTGAGCTATGAGTGGGTGTGAGTGTATTCTTGTTTCGTTTTATTGTTCCACATTTCACATAACCAGATTGTCTCATACATACGATTGAACAAGAAAGTGCATAATAATAAAATTAAAATAACAAGGATAGACACGTAGCATAGAGAACTGATAATGTGAAATATGGCGAACTACATTGTATTAAGAAGCAACGGATCTATCAAAAATAACATAACAGGTAATACTCCAGTCACACCGCCAAACCGACCACAAATCGACACCAACCCGACCGATTCTTGGCAATGCGGGGTAATGGAATTCGGTCTGTTGTCGATCTGATATCGGTCCCGTTGGTGTGGCTGTGGTGTGGTATAAGCCTATAGTAATAATACAACAACCAAGTACATCCGTCCAGCACATCCTGTAAGCGTATACCATTTTATCTACCACGATATATCAGAATACTCGTACCAGATATCCTATACCGTCCTATTCTGGACGCATCCGATCGAAGGTGGCGTGGGGGAGGCTCTTCAAACTAGGAGGACAAAAAAAGGCTTAGGAGGGGCTGTATCATTTTCATATCACGTTCTCAGTGTACATAGCTCTTCCTCACCCCACCCCCTCTCTCTCTCTCTCTCTCTCTCTTTTATAAAAATCATTATCATTATTATTAGGGGCTTGAACAACTCCTAGCCCCCGTTCTCATGTCCAAATGTACGCCACTGTTATTCTAGACCAGGAGTGGCTCTCGAAATCTCTCCATCATTTGTTATCTTTGGCTTCGACGACTTCTGTTGAAGTGAAAAAAGAAGTGACGTCACGATTGTTTGCATGTGTGAGTTTTTCACGACTGAACCTGAATATCGGGGCGAAGCGAGGCCATGAAATGCTTTTATAACTCTTTTTTTTTAAATTACAGTGTATGAAGAATCCGTCATAATTGCTATTGCTCGCTTTCTCATACTGGAAGCATCATTGGGTCTGTTCAGTCAATTGTAAATTGTGTGTTCAAGCTGCCCTTGGTATATAGCTCTATACGTCTACCTCTAAACGTTGTCGTTGTTCCTAATTCAGAATGGCTCATCAAAAGGATCATTTTGTTCCATGGTTTCAGAGTGTGTATTTGTGTTTGTTCTTCAGTTTCATATTGCCAGGTGGTAAGTTAATAATTGCTTTTGACTTTGTATGTACCATTCCCGCCATGATGGTCAATTCGGTGTTAAAACTGAGGTGCATGGTGTTTTATCAAATGAGTTTGCAATTCCAATCTCTCTGTCATTAGAAGTTGAACATCAGTTTCAGCACTTTCTTTTTCTGGTAATAAAACAGATTGCAGAAGGGCCTTTGTCTTTCAGTCTTTAAGATCATGATATTTGTAATCGGCTGGGCATGGGTGATCAGTTATATCATTATCTTTATTTGATCATTTATTGGGATTTCTTTTCATAAACCTTTATGGTATCTATCTCTGACTGATTTACCAAAAGACTGGCGTCTCAGCATAAGCTCGTTGGTAATGAACAGGTTGATTGCCTCCTTCACGACCTCAAAATGAAATGCTCCATGCCCCATTAGCTTACACCACTGTCACACTAACGAGGCCAACACCAGACCGACTGCAGACCGAACAACAACAGAATACGGCCAAATATCGGTCGGTTTCTATTCTGTTTTGAGTCGGTTTTGGGGATTGACTATGAAAGTACGATGTTAGTTATAACCGGCTCAAGACCGACTCCAAACCGACATATTCTTGGCCATTAATATACCTCAGTGACGCCACAAACCGACTCCACACCGGCTCCAAACCGCTTGATTTATGGCCATTCGAAGTAATGCAATTTTCGTTCGGTCTGTTCTCGGTCCGGTGCCGGTCCCATCGGTGTGACTAGGATGATTTTAAATTAAGCTGGACATTTCTTGTTGACACATAAAGCTTGTTTGCGATCAGGCCTTTTATCAACTTTTAAGATATCAATTATCTGAATTATTGAACCTCTTGCACCCTATAAGTATTTTATGAGGTACTTTTTATCCTATCGGGACGGCTCTTCCCAAGACAATCACCATAACCCGGACAATTACCTCGGACATTAACACTTCCAAACCTGTCCTGACTTTTTCACCGTATACCGTATTTCTTGTCATAGGCGAACAAATACAAATTTTTCAGGGTGCTGACGTCGCTTGCCCCCAAATCAGTTCTTTAGTTCTAAATTAGTTTATAATTTGATACTGTAGTAAAGTGTTGGGGTGTCGTGGTATAGTGGTTCATTCACTTTGTATTCACTGAGAATCCCATCCCGACACTATCGTATTTTGGCAAGACATTAATCCACATTTGCCAATCTCCACCCAGGTTTAAATAAGTTCCTGGCAATTGCTGGGGTAATAATAATTGCAGAGCCCTCAGGAAGAGCAACATAGGTGCTGATAAGGTTTTCTTAGGTAAATACAATTATTATTAGTATTATTATCATTATTAATATTTATATTAACATTATTATTATTTATTATATTTATATTAACATTGTTATTATTGCTGTCATTGTTATTATTATTATTATTAATATCATTATTATTATAAGTAAAAATGCGATGTTGTAATTATGATCAGATCAACAAAAAACTGCAATAAACACTCAACAGCCTTACTGCCGAGTGTGAGGTTGCCAGGTGCCAGGTGCCAGAATTATGGCAATTTCAGTATGTGTGCGTCATCGAGGCGGGGGGGGGGGGTCGGCCCCTTGTCCTATACTGCAACTAAAAACGTAACGTTAATTTCATCTTTCCGTTAATATCTCATTGTTTTTTTCTATTACAGGCAGCCCCTTTGGAGGTGTTGAATTGTACAAGAACTACACAATACTTGGTTGGACGGTCCCTGTATGCCCGCGTTCTCTATTCTGCAACATTGACGAGTTATGTTCTACCAGCTACAAATCGCTAGGAGGATGTCATTGTGATCCTTACTGCTTTTATTTCAATGACTGTTGTATCGACTATCTTAATGAGTGTGAGACGAACCTTGTTGATGACGCCTTCCATGAGGCGACTGAAGGCATCGATCCGAGTCAGTTCTCCTGCGTGCAACCAGCGGGAAATCCCCGTTACAATAACAAGTATTGGATGGTGAGCCAGTGTGATGTACGATGGAGTAATCAAGAGATAAAAGCAAAGTGTGAAGGTCAGACAACGGATGAAGATCCACTGACATTAATGCCCGTAGAATATTTGAAGAGTATCACATTTAAGAATGTGTATTGTGCTGTTTGTAACTACAAGAACATCACTGGCATCACACCCTGGGGAATTGACGGTACATGTCTCTCTGAAGAATACTCAAATTTATCACGAAGTGAATTCTCTGCCCAGCAAATCGGTGAAATTATGAGGAACTGCCTCATTTGGAACTTTCAGCGTCCCATCTCACTAACGGCTGCAAGGGAATGCACAAATTCAGCAATCGTAACATGCGACGTCGATCCAAAGAATGAAACGATGGTTCTCTTGGCGCAGGCTTGTGAGTCGTACAAAGGCGTTGTCAGCATCTACAAAAACCCTCACTGCTTCATGTGTAACAAGGCTTTAGTTTACAATCAAACGCTGGAAACAATCTATTTAAATTTGATTTACATGGAATGCCCCCCTCGTACCACTAACCGTCGAATTGTTTCACCTCAAATTCCTTTTCCCAGTTACCCAATTTCTGTCCTTTTCGATTTTTCATCTGTTGAAGGGCTCTCTAGCCAAGAGCCACCAATCGATCTTTCTTGTAGAGATAACCAAATATTTGATAAGTTTAATAAACTGTGTATTAATCTCACGTGTCCAGTAGGGTATGGTCTCATGAACGCCACTTGTCAAAGGCTTCCTGCAAATTCATATTGCTCGTTCAAAGAAGCTATCCCTATTCTTATCGAAGTGGAGTGCATGTATGATGTTGGAGACATGTCAAACTGCCATCCCGATGTGCGTTTACACGATTACGTAATATCTTTAATCAATGGCAATTACATATCCTCAATGAATCTTACCATTAGTAGGTTCACAGCCGAAATAAAGGGGAATGATTCATGCACCATATGTACTCAGACCTTGGACATTTGGGGGTATCTAGGAATCAATATAGACGTCTCTCAAGAGAACCTTGATAGTGTATTCTTGTCAACAAACCAACAAAGCTCAGATGTGAATGACATCTGCAGCAATATGACTTTCATGATATCTATTGGATGCAGCAACATCAATGACAGCTGCCCTGACAGAATTATGTCTACAGATAAATTCATAAATTCATACGACAACGCAACAGGACAGGTATTTTTCGTTGGAGAAACAAAATACAGCCTTATGGAATCCCTCTATGTAATCGAATACGATATCAAATCATCGGAAATGAACTTAAAACGAGAAAGTTTAAAAAGATGTGTAGTTCCATCTGAAACATGTGCATTAGTATCACAGAACATATCACTTTTTGTTGACTTGGGCAATGGATCTTATATTTACTCGCCTCTTAACAGAACCCTGGCGCCGAATGACTATCTTGATGTTGGAAATGACACACTTTTAGTTTGCTCTTACGTCTTGCAAAGTGAGAAGTCTGCTGCAGGATTTCTTCGTTTTACATCTGCTCAATCTATTTTAAGCACCATCGGTATTTCCTTGTCTATAATTGCTCTTATCCTAACATTTGTTACTTATCTCAAATTCAACCTTCTTCGGAAAGCCACATCGAACACTCTCATCATGAGTCTCTGCATAACTCTGATCTTCGCCCAAACTCTCATCCTATTTGGTGGACTAGCCGCGATGAATTCTAATGCATGCCTCTCATTTGCCATCTTGGGTCATATTATGTGGATCGCAGTTTTCTCTCACACAACGGCTCTTGCTTTCGATTTACACCGTCGATTCGGCATAGCAACGAAATTTGGCCGAACCGATGAGGGCGCTGCAGTACTTTCAAGGTTCCTTCTGTTTGCCTGGGGATGTCCAATCCTTGTGGTTGTTCCTTGCCTTGGAATCTACTTCAGCGGTACCAAGCTTCCACACTTCAACCTGACATACAGGACAGTTACCTGTTGGATCGGTGATGGTATGGCCAATTTGTATGTCTTTGGAATCCCCGTTGCTTCTCTCCTTGTCGTGAATCTCATTTTGTTCGTCATGGTAGTTGCCGGTCTTCACCAGATGAGAATGAGCCCTGTCAACAAACACAAGAGTACAGATTCTAACATTTCATCTGACCTTTTAATTTACATCAAGGTGAGTACTTGTTACAAAAATTGAACTGGGAAGATAGATCTGAGGCCTGTGCATAATTGACACAGTGTCACTTGTTTCTGAGACACCAGTGAAAAGAGGAGAAAGGGGGAAATAATATTGGGAGAGGTATGTAAAATACGTTGCAGTTTTTTGAAAGGCTGTAATTTTCATCTTCAAATATTTTATGAGAAGAAGCATAACACCTAAGTGAACATGAGTATCGTACAGAATGTCGCGGCGATAGTTTATTTGGCTCCGTAGGGGAGGAGACTTTTACTAGCTACCATCCCATACTAAAGTTCGTATCATATCCTTGACTGTACTCTGTGCAAAGAAAACATACGCATAAAGAAACATAATGTACGGATGAAATGTCTTTTCTCTGTATACTGGGAAATTATCATGCAGGCCTACAAACGTCATTTTTCATTTATTGTTGAAACTATGATTGGCTCAGGTAACGATATGACATATTCTTTACTTCTTGCCTTCCCTCCCTGAAACAGATGTCCACTCTGCTCGGTTTCACCTGGGTCTTTGGTTTCGTAGCTGCCTTCGCTGACGTCACAGCTCTCTGGTATATCTTCATCATCCTCAACTCTCTCCAGGGAGTCTATATCTTCATTGCCTTCATTTGCAACAGGCGTGTCTTCAAGCTCTGGCGGGACTCTTGTACATGCCTTGATATGATCCTCTCCTCGACGTCGTCCTCCAAGTCAAGAGCGACTTCGTCAGACGTGGTGACAATGAAAAATCGAACTGGAAAACGACAAATAGCGAATCGATGCTCTGAAAGAACACCCGCAGAGTGGCCAGCACAGCAATCGCCAATCATGTATCAGTGACATTCCAGTAGACCGATAGCCCATTTGAAGGTCACAAGACGAGACCGACAAAATAAAGGAAATTAATTCATAATTTTTCTGAATCGTGAGCTGTTGGTTTTATGGGATGTCGGTCATCTGGGCTACAGCCAAATTACACCGGGCGCAGAACAGTTTGCTGACAGTGATTTTTCTAACAGTTACCGGGTGTTTCGGGGTCATCACAGCAGATCGACAGCCCTCGAGACCGACAAAACAAAGAAAATACATAACAAAATATATAGAAGTGGAGAATGTTGAAGGTCCACGAGATCGATAGCCAATTCGAAACAAAAATAGAGATGCGGAAATATAGAGAAATTATAGTCTATATAGTGGGCTGTCGGTCTCATGAGACGTCGGTCTAGTGAACCCTAGAAACATCGATCAGAAGAGCCAATGAGAAAGACATTGTCGGTATATAGGCTGTATGTCTCGTGAGCTATAGGTCTAGTAGGCTATCGGTCTCGTGGGTTGTGGCAGGTTATTCCTGGCATGGATGGATCGAGCTGGTGCGACTGATTGAATGAATTTCTTTGGAGTGAAACCAAAAAATCACTGTTGGAAGCACCACCACGGAATGATAATGAAAAATTCAATAGCATCAAAGCAGACTACACTATAAATTTCAAAAAAAAAATCTCTTAGGCCATGATAAAAGCTGCTCTAAGTACTTCTTGCATTATTAAATGGAATTTCTTTTAAGCAATGAAAGGCACAAATCGTAAAATATAAAATTTAAGAGCAAAATAAACGGTCGATCTGGTCTGACCGGCCCTTACACTTTTTCTAATTATTACAAACAATTTGTATTACTATTTCCTCTATCTGTAACCTTGGTATTTATGCATGGAAATTTGCATGTACCTACATCTATCATTTTATAGAATGTATCCTTGTACCTATATACGTATAATATGAAAATCTCAGTTGCCAGGAATGTTATCAAGGTGCTCGGTATCCACATACGTTAAAAGGTTCCACTTAATAATATCTGAATGCACTTCTTTTCTCTCCTTTTCCCTTTCCTTACTTTCTCTCTCTCTCTTTCATTTTTTGTTGGCCAACCGCTATTCCATTATGCAATGTTTACATACAATTATGTATAAATATTGTATATACACTGCAAAAACCAGGGTGTTAAATTTCTAACACCAGTATGGTATTGAATTTTTTTGACACCATTGGTGTTATTTTTAACACCGGTCAGATTTAAGCATGCATTAATAATTACTGGGTGTTAAGTAACATGGTGTTGTTTATGCTTGGTGTTGAAAGTATCATCACGTGATTTCGTTTAAGGCGGTTGATTGGTCGAATAAGTTTTCACAAAGTGTACACGCGCTTAATGATTACTTTACACGTGTTCACAGAAAAATACATTTATCATGATTTGTTAAGCAAATTATGACAATGCACATCAATTTTGTGATTTGTATTTTCCTTTGGCAATTATTGACCAATAGATTATATGTCCGATCTTGTTACAATTATATTAACGTTTTAGCAATAGATATATTGATTATATGATTACTAACCAAGAAACAACATGCATGTTTATTATATATATATGTGTACCAGCCTGTACCACATACATGTTAATCTTGAATTTACTTCAAATGATCTATGTGATGGAGTTAATGCAATGGAGATTAGAATATACCTATTGGTGGACAGTTGCCAACATCGATTATGAATTATCAGTTTACCACTGGTTCCTCTACCCTGGTCGATAATGGTCGATAATAGGGAATATGGAATGTGGGACCATTAGACATGCATAGAAAAATCTCAAATGGATCAACAAGAATATAAACACCAAAAGTGGAATTGAATTTGTTATGATTCCAGATATTGGTGTTAATCTACACCAGTAGGAGTTGTCAAATATTAACACCAAAAGTGGAATTGAAATTATCTAATTCCAGAAAATGGTGTTAAGTAACACCAGAGGAGTTGCACGATATAGATACCAAGAAAGTGTTAAATTTAACACCCTTGGTGTTAAATTTAACACTCTGGTTTTTGCAGTGTACATGTTTTGCTTATGACAAGGACGTCAGTTCAAGCTTTACTTATGACGACCCTTTTTTGTGTCTGATTTTATATGACCATGTTAATAATTCATATTTTGTGAAGATATATGGAATGCAGAATCATATATGGAAAGTGAATAAATATCATTAGACGAAATTTTTTTTAACCCGACGGTTGGTTTATGCTAAGTTATGGTGGAAAAACGGGTTTAACATAGGAGGTTAGTCGTAGGTCTAAGTTTTTTTTCTTTTGTTAAACGTAATTTTAGACCAGGGTCGAGTTCAACTGAATTGTAAAAATACGGACCATTGAGCCTGATTGAAATAAATCTTGAATATAATTTAACTGGTTCTTATCATATCTATAGATCCTAAGAAAATAATTATACATGACTTGTACAGACAAATGTAGAAAACTTAAAGTTGATCACATGTCTGTATGCAGTAGTTAATGTAAAATGAAATGGTATAAGATAACGTCATATTTGCCGTTTTAAATTTCAATGTTTTCTTTTTGTGATATAAACAAAATCTGGGCTGTTTGTACATATAGAACGGTTTAATGTATAAACGATAGTTGTGTTAAAATGTCTACATGTGTATAATGAATTTGTATGGTTAAAATATTGTCCTATAGTATGGAACAATCTTCCAAGCGATATGAGAAATATTACAAGTCGCAGAAGCCTTTGCTGAGCATTACAGAAATCTCTCCTGGACGAATAACTGAACGATTGTCATACTGATTTTTTGAAGCTATAGATTAAGATACACGAATACTGCATATACACTCCTTGTAAGATATGATCATTAATTTACGTACGGACCTAATAATAAATTTTGTGAATGCATTCAATGTGAAATAATGAAAGATATTAAGCGGGTGCTTACCTCGATTACCATGTTGCTATTTGTTATTAGCTCCAGTTACCAAATAATATTATATTTTATAATGTATTGACTATAAATGAATTAACATGTTGGTGATTTAGTAATAACTTCAACATTTCTAAATTTGAAAAGGGGAAAATACGATTCCCTGCATTGATACAAGATTTGTTATTTTGCCCAAAATGGCCAAATGCTCGTGAGTAACCTGTTTACATTGGACTTTCATATTTACATACATTTTTTGTTTGCTGTTAGAAACTGACGTGAACAGCAAATATTGCAACGCCAGTATAATACTTTCTGCCAATACCAAGAGCACATGAATACATATCACGTATAGTGGTTAAGGGATTGGCGTTCTCAGCCGGTGGAGACAAAGGTAGGAGAGCAATTAATGGGGAACTTTGATTTAAGCTACGCAACCTCTATTCTCTTAATTCTTTGCGCATTATAGATATGATATACATTATATACTTAATGAAGTACACTGTATTTTATTATTGTGGGGAAATGTGTGAACGGAGAAACAACTGAACCGAGAAAAGGTTGAAATTCAGCGAAAATCACGATTGTTTATGGGTGCTTTATGCTATTTTCTTTGTTTTCAAATCCGACCTGGATAGAAACAAATGGGACAATATTCCAAATATTAAGAGCAATAAAACAGATATCATATTACAAATATATGTAGATTTTATCTACATTAGCCATTCTTGAAGTATTTTTTTATTCAGGGGCTTCTTTTTAGAGTACAAACCACCCCCCCCCTTCAGTGCCCCAAACCCTGAATCACACCTTTTGATTTGTTCATGAGTGGGTGCGATTTTACCCTTGAACAGACCTATACAAAGAATAAATAGGGTAATACACTAGCCACGCCGCCAAACCGACTTCCCCCGACCAATTCTCGATCATGTGGGGTCATGTTTGTTTTTCCGGACTGTCATGGCTGTTTTTCCGTATGATGTTGGTCTCGGTGCGGCTGAGCTATGAGTGGGTGTGATTGTATTCTTGTTTCTTTTTATTGTTCCACATTTTACATAACAAGATTGTCTCATACTTAAAAAGTGACCAAGATAACATAAAATTATTTTTAAAAAACAATGATGGACACGTAGCATAAAGAAATGATAATGTGAAATATGGGGAACTATTAAGGAGCAACGGATCTATCAAAAAGAACATAACAGGTAATACCCCAGTCACACCGCCAAACCGACCCGACATCGACCCGACCGATTCTTGGCCATGCGGGGTGATATAATTATTTGTTTTCGGTCTGTGTCGATCTGATATCGGTCCCGTTGATGTTGCTGTGGTATAAGCCTATAATAATAATACAGCGTCAAATTATATCCGTGCAGCACATCCTGTAAGCGTATGCCAGATTATAGACCATGATATACCAGCACATTCTCGTATCAGATATCCTATACCATCCTATACCATCCTATACCATCCTATACAGGACTGGTGTAGCATCGAATCGGAAGTGGGGTAGAGGGGGAAGGGGCTCTTCAAACTAGAACGGTTTAGAAGGGGCTGTATCGTTTTTATATCACGTTCTTAGTGTACATAGCTCTTTCACCTCCCACACCTCCCTCCCCCTCTCTCTATCCCTCTCTCTCTATCTCTCTCTCTCTCTCTCTCTCTTTCTTCTTGTTTGCATGTGTGAGTTTTTCACGACTGAACTTGAATATCGGGGCTAAGCGAGGACATGGAATGCTTTTATAACTCTTTTGTTAAAAAAATGTATATAGCGCTAAATGTCTACCTCTAAACGTTGTCGTAGTTCCTAACTCAGAATGGCTCATCAAAAAGATCATTTTTGCTCCATGGTTTCAGAGTGTGTATTTGTTTTTTTTTCTTCTCCAGTTTCATATTGTCAGGTGGTAAGTTAATAATTACTTTTGACTTTGTATGTACCATATTCCCCGCCATGATGGTCAATTCGATGTTAGAAACTGAGGTGCATGGTAGTTTATCAAATGAGTTTGCAACTCCAATCGCTCTGTCATTAGAAGTTAAACATCAGTTTCAGCAACTTCTTTTTCTGGTAATAAAACAGATTGCAGAAGGGCCTTTGTCTTTCAGTTTTGAAGATCATGATAATTGTACTCCGCTGAGGATGGGTGATCATTTATACCATTATCTTCATCTGATCATTTATCGGGATTTTTTATCATGAGTAAACCTTTATGATATCTATCTCTGACTGATTTACCAATAGACTGGCTTCTCATTTTAAACTTTTTGGTAATGAACAGGTTGATTGCCTCCCTTCACGATCTCAAACTAGAAATGCTCTATACCCCATCAACTTCGGCTATATGTCGTTTTTCCGAAGGTTCGTATTACCGAAGGTTCATAATTCCGAAGGTCCGTAATTCCGAAGGTTCCCAATTCCGAAGGCTCGTTACTCCGAACGTCCTTTATTCCGTAAGTTCGTATTATCCGAAAATGAAATAGGGTTCGTAATTCCGAAAATTAATTAGGGGTTTTAGGCATTTAATTACGGTCAGATGAGCATCCAGGGGCCCTCCTTAGGGCCCTTGGTGGGGTTCATGGGGTAGAGCCCCCGGAACCTCAGGGGTTTTAGGTATTTAATTACGGTCAGATGACCATCCAGGGGCTCGCCTTAGGGCCCTTGGTAGGGTACAGGGGGTGGAGCCCCCGTAAGCTCATGGGTTTTAGGCATTTTATTACGGTCAGATAAGCATATTTTGATACCTCATTTGTGACACTGGCAGGTCACTCATTCTTTCTTTCTCTCTTTCTTTCTTTTTCTCTTTAACATACTTTTTCAAAAAAGTGAGGGGGCTCGAGCCCCGAGCCTCCGGCGTTCTGCAGATCCTGACATGAAGGCTTTAAAATGAGCATATTTTTGCCTGACTGTAAATTTGGAAATATGTAATTTTCCAACAAAAGCATAAAAAAGTATAATTTACAAAATTGAGAAAAATCCGGGAAAATCATATTATTTTAGCAACATTTGTAAATCACTGGTATCGAATAAGAAATAAACCACGTTTGAATTTTATTTGATGGGGGCAACTGGTTGCTCCCCCATCAGCAGTACGCCAGTGATCAGGGGCTCATGTCTTCTCACCCCTATCACATAAAACACACACGCTTTCCCATCCTCTCACAATATTTCCACGATATGCGCGTATCGCTATATTATAAAATTCTCCATTAATTGATAAATATAGGGACATGCGGAATGTTTAGGAAGTTTAATTCCTGTTTACTCTCCTTTTCTTTGAATGGAATATAATTGTGATTGTGATCAATTCATTTTTTATTTCATTTTTACTCCTTTACTGCTGATTTTATGCGTTTTGCCCCCTGCCCCCACTTTTGGCGCCCCAGCTCATGAATCTGGATTTAGAGGAGCTGTTGAATCTCGTCTGCGATCCACGGTGGTATTGGTGTGCTCAGAATTGTATATTGATTTACACAGGATGGTGTTAATTAACTAGATATTAAAAAAAGTGAATCATCCGCATCACATACATGTACAAGTATATCATTTGAAGTGTTTATAAGAAAACATATTCTAACTACATCTTACATCTTTCAAATTTACAATGTGTTAATTTCAGTCTGCAATTTTCACTTTCTTAACAATCAAAGGTACCAAACATTTTCTTTGAGAAATCTCTGTACTTACGAAATTACAAAAGGAAGAATAAAAGACGCTGCAACATGTTCTTGTAAGGGCTACAAATAAAGATGTTGTATTGCCTTTTGCGACCGACCCCAAAATCTTGAAATCTACGGTCGGCTTTTTAAAGAAGTTTTTTTCTTTACCGTTTAAAAAAAAAATGTTCTAAAGCATTCATAACTGAGAAATATCAGCCCAAAGATGGAGGAAAAGAGAAAAAAAAAGATTCCAAAAAAAGAAGATTTCCGACCGACCGACCTATATTTTGGCACCTAAAGGGCAATACAACATCTATTTTTGTTAGGCCTAGTGTGTAAACTTGATAGTTTTAAATCCCACTATTAATCTTTACTTGCTTTTTATCGTTAAACGCAAGCTACATATGCAAATACAATGAGATTAAACCGTACATGTATATAGCGCATATCGCTTTATGATGATAACGTCCTGATGCGTTTCCAGGTGAGTCTGGATAATGATTACCGTAGCTGAGGCAAGAGTCATTACTTGTTTGTCAGTGCATTGTATTATGATAAAACAACTAGACATACAAAATATGGTACAATGACTAAAATACACTGTTATGATTTGCGTACACCCATTTCATTTTTTTTGTATTTTCATGTTTCATTATCATCCATTGAAACTCTTGTCTGAATAACATTATCAAAGAAGTGCATCTTTTCCTGCCATGCCTGTTTAGCTATTGTTACACCGTAGCAGACGTGGTTGTGGTTTTGATTGCGTTGTTACGTGCACTATTTAATCATGTAAAGAAAATAGTCACATATGCCAGTAACTTAAGGCAATGGTTGCACTTTCATTTGCATGTACTTTAGGTACGATATCGCTCATACACTGTGAAAAGGTTGGGCAATATTTTTCCAACACTT
The DNA here is from genome assembly GCA_037976565.1 of Mesocentrotus franciscanus. Taxonomy (NCBI): domain Eukaryota; kingdom Metazoa; phylum Echinodermata; class Echinoidea; order Camarodonta; family Strongylocentrotidae; genus Mesocentrotus; species Mesocentrotus franciscanus. Next base: position 5,869,755 of record CP137677.1, on the reverse strand, counting down.
TGCCCAACGTTGTGCCAATATTCAACCCACTCATCTATTGGGCAACATTTATCGATTATTGTATCAATCAATTTTACGTACAACTTGGTTTTATATAGCAGAGGAGAGTTGCTGTTGTCCCTAAAAGTGTGCCTCTCTCTCTCTCTCTCTCTCTCTCTCTCTTCTCTCTCTCTCTCTCTTTGTTTCTCTCTCCTCTCGCTCTCCCGCCCCCTCTCTCCTCTCTCTCTCTCTCTCTCTCCCCTCCCTCCCTTCCTCTATTCTCCTCTATCGTTCATTTTCGTTCATAAGAATCCAGTTACACCTATTTCTATTTCTCGTGTTTATCATCTATCCTCTCTTGCAGGCCTGTATGAGTTATCCATCTAGTCTCATTAGAATTAAAGTTTATGTAGGCATAACAAATGACCAAATTCAGACCTATATAAGGGATCTTTTTTTTTTTTTGAAGAAAAAATATTATTAGTTTCGTGATACAAAAAATACACACACATACACACGCACACGCACACACACACAAAAAAACATTTTGCTCCAATCAGAACAAGTTTTCCATCCCTTGTAGTTTTCCCAAATAATCCTAAAAGAATGGAACAAATCTAACAAAGTTCACTCCAGTATCAGTCTTTATTTCTACGTACATGTTTTTGAATGCCAGATATAGCATTTAGGGTAGTTCAACATTTACCAATATAAAACATGTAATGCTCAAATATAGAAGTCAGAAGGCTACGAGAGGAAGGTTTCAAGAGCAAATTCTGCTTTGCCGCCACAAACGTGTCGTTATTTGTTTACGTTCAAATTTGAAGAAAAATACAAAGAAATTTCAAGTACATTTTTACATGATTTCCTTGTGAAAATGATTATATCATAAGTTTGTTTTTAATTATCACAATGCTTATAATTTTGGACTATTTCATGGACTCGAATTACTAGTTATCTGCAAGGAAATGTGGATTTAGTGAAGTCCAGTTATAATACCGTCGGCATTGCAAAGATATCATCCATCACCCAGATGACGCCATTGGACACAGACTGGTCGGCAAGTGTCACTGCAGCCTCGTTCATGAAGAGCGTGCCTGTCAGTCCAAGAAAATAACAATTCGAGGAACAATTAAGACATAAAGATCCGGTACAGAGTCTTATTATACCATGATAGTAGAGAAACGGGTGGTATTCAAGAGAATAATTTCACTCTTTCCTATATACCAGATCTTCCAGTACGTGCATGAACATGCATGGAACATGCATGAATACATATGGAAACCGGGCCTTCATGGTATCAGCTCATGCACTGTGGAATTATTTATACCCTTAGCAATGAGGAATATATCTGCTCCGAATACTTAAAGGGATTGGGTAACTTTGTCTCAGATTCTGAAACAAAATCCTGGACTTAGCTCATGCTGCAATGATAATTATAAACCTTTAGGTCAGTCAGGATCCCCATGACTTTTACGATCCCCTGTCTGATTATCAAGATATTTATGATTCGAAATCGAAATTTAAAAATTCGTTTTCCTAACGGCTTTGATAATACTACAGTCTATTGGAAAAAATGAGTATGGTAAAACTGGTCACTCAAAGATTTTTCCCTTTTTGAGGCACTTCATGATCATTTTGAAGCGCAATATTTTTAGGACTTCAATATTACACCATATCACAGACACTGATAACACGTAGGGCCATGCATCTCAGATTTAACATTGTTAAACGATGCCTTTAAAAAAGCCACAAAGACCTATTTTTCTTCCAGTAGTGTAATATACCAAGTTTATCATGTAAAGCGCACAGAGAATTATAATGTAATTATTACGCGCTGAACAAAATTAATACACTCAGAATATAGACTGCGAGCAGGTACAGGGAGCGGTTGTGTGCGTGCGTGCCTAGGCCTACTCACATACGACCAAATATATGTACAATCCCACCTAGTCGCTAAACTACATCTTTGTGCTCAGCTATTGCATTTCTATCAATATTGGCTTATGTCGTATATTCGGTTTATATATTTGAATATAATGACCAATTTGGTGGCATTATTTTTGTGGAAATGGGATATTTTGTAAATTCTCAAATTCAAGACTTATTAAAATATTATGAAATATCCTTTAGTAGCTTACCTTGCTTGACTATCTTAGGATTAAAGAGGACTTTCTGGCCTTGTACAGTGGTAATGAGAGTACCAGGTCTTATGACGGTGGCGTAGAAAGCACCAGGAGCGACGTGATATGTCAGGATCTCCGTAAGCAATGTCACATTTGCTTTCAAAGCTGTGATGTTCTTCTCTGGCACCTTCAACCAAGCAGTGTTATCAGGAGCGAAGATGGTGAAAGGGCCCTCACCTGGAAAAACGTACAAATAACAATAGACAGAATCTATACTTGCCTCTCTTTACGCAGGTGATTTAAATTGGTATCCGTTCGGGGGTAAACTGCTTGACAGATAGAGCCCCCCTTCCGTAGGTAACTTGGCTAAACTGGGGTAATAGTTCGTACAGCTCTTACTCGAAAGTGCCTTACGATTTTTTTTTTGGCCCATAGTCGGCGCATCAATGTTTCTATATATTGCGTCAAAACTGGGGAGGGGGAGGCGGGGGATTGGGAGGGTCGAAATTTTAATCAAATACAATTTTCACATATAGACAAAATGCAGTTCATGTACACAACAGATACTGTTTTTTTTTTATGACTGCAAACAAGTTATTAAAAGGTGTTTAAATTTTAGCACGCACCTGCAAGCGTTGAATCCAACCCAGCCATCTTGATTAATTCTAGCGTGAAACTCAGACCAGGAATCATCTCCATAGCCTCTATCATGTTCCCATAAGGGATTGGGAGGATGACCTTTTCCATTCCATGGATGACGCCATTCTTGGCCATCTTGTCGAATAAGGTTATCTCGGCTCCATTAGCACCGATAGTGGTGGCCTGTCAGGGAAGGAAAGTTTTCAATCATTATTGATGGTAATAGTCAAAGAGAAAGTGGGATTCAAACTATAGACATGATGGAGAATATGAGCATCGTGTAAAATGTGAAGAGGTGGGCATCCCATCTTTTTAAATTCATCAATAATTAATCAACTCCAGATTGAGATTGCTTCCGATCAGACGTTATATTATATGTGAAATGTGAGAAGCCTGAAAGCTCTTGTCCATGAAGGTATTCAATATCATTATACTGTTTTCAAAAAAATGTATGACCATTTTCAAACATATATATGCGGAGTTTAAAGATAAAGACCAGTTCTGGTCATGCGATCGCATTGTGAAAGAAACGTTGTGGAATCGATCAGAAAAGGTAGATCATCTAGCATATAAGTATTGGTGTGTACTGCAAGGTTCTGGAATCATCAAAATGATAAGAAATTTGGCCCAGTCTTGGTAAAGTTACAAGCACTGTACACAGAAAGATGTATATGGAACTACGCGACCACGTGCGCGATATCTATTCAGTCCCAATAGATATAATAATTTACCAAATATATCAATTAGTAGGCGGTTTCCCGACTTTCGTGGCAAAATTTGTATCATCACGTATTAGTCAAAACATATTCTTTCACATGATTGGTAATGAGAGCTTCCATTTCATTTTTTGAGAGAGGGGCGTTTCCAAAACTGGTCTTTACCTTTAACCAGAGGCGTAGCGTGCGTCTAGCTCTTGGGGGGTCGTCGTCGTGGAGGGACATCGGTTTACTTGAAATACAAATTAACAATACCACTGATTAATAGGAGGTTTTAATACGGAAAGGGTCTTAGCATCTCCTTACCCCTCTCCCTTTTCTTTTAATACACTCTCCTTTTCGAATGGGGGATGCCCCTGTACCCTCTATAGCTAGGGCACTACCCGTGTTTCGCTTTTGATAATTATCATATTACGTCATGATTTTATTTTTATTAGTTTGTACCTGCCACCAAGTGACCACGTTGATACGGATAGGAACACCCTTGGTGAGGGTTGGAGCCACCAAGTTATCTTTGATCATAGTCGACATCACTTTGCCTTCAATGACGTGAGCCTTGAGGAGGTTGACGAGCAGAGTCATGTTCTTCGGATAGACGGTTCCTAGCATAGCGATGGCCTCGTTGCTCGGTGCGAAGACGGTGAAAGGACCTGTACGAGTGAGTTTAATTCATGATTAATGCCCGCTGCACTCAAGGCGTCAGTTTTCTGACGCAAGGCTGCGTCAACGACGCGATCATTCTTTGACGCGTCATACGAGAAATCACAAAAATAGGTGAAAAATGATCACTGATAAATGAAGAGTGTAAACATTGCGATGAATTATTAGCACATTTGCGTATTGTCTTCACAGGTTAGACAAGCGTAAGTCTTAACGCATACTAAGTGACGCCTCGTTTGCAACGGGCAAATACATGTTATGAAATATCACCGAAGTTATTCTTTCCCAGCACTCCTTATTGAAAGTATCTCAATAGTGATGTTACGAATGCCTCGTATCATGAACAACTTTATCCGACCCTACACTAAACTTAATTTTAAATATACTATCCTTTAGTAGGGTTCATGTTCTAAGTCACGACATGTTTTAGACCTTCTCTGATTATAACAGACGACGTGCTTAGTATTGGGAAAGGTCAAAGGTGCATGGAATTCCCTCATTTTCAGTAGCGGTTGTATATTGGGTGGCTGGGATAGGTACTCAAGTCCCGCCTAGATTCGACAGGGATTCGAACCCCGACCTCGTGGCTCCCAGTCCGGAGACTTATCCACTAGACTCCAACACCTGTACCTCTACATGCAAGTACCCAATGCCGCCCCCCCCCCGCCCCACCCCCACAAGTTTCATTCTTGATCCGCGTCAGCACATTTTGATTTAATGAATAAAAGGAGAAAATATACCTCCAGTGTTGAGTGTTTCCTTAAGTCCAGCAATCTCAATCAATTCAACCAGCTTGGTGAACCCCAGAGTAGTCATCTCATCGACCAGTCCCATAGCCTCAGATTCTCCCATGTAGGCTGCCGAGTCGAAAGGTACGGCCACGGCCACTCCGCAAAGCGCGGCAAACAACATCAGCATCTTCATCTTGGAGGAGGAGCTTACCGACACAACCGAAAGTCAAGACTGTTTCGATGAGAATGACTTCCAATCTTCCAAATGTGCTTTTATAGAGACCCGCTGTCAATTAACTCGTTGGATTGAAGATCGCTGATGCAAGCATTCTTGACTGTCAATAACAAATATTTACCCTCTGTCGGTAGTTTGGACATTAATGTTGTTAAAGTTTACAAACTTAGATTAAGCTCCAAACTTCAATGACACAAGATGGTACAGTAACAGAGATTGATATGTCGTCTTTATTTGTGCTGAGTTAAGTGAGTTTGTGAAAGAATCTTCGGAAGATTGGATCATGATCTCTTAGAAACTCCAAATAATAAGGGCATTCTAAGGGGGTGTGTACTGGGGTAATTATATTATTTGATAGAATCTTGGGTCACTTTGAAAAATTGGGTTCATCACCACCATTGGCGTATTTGCAGTATTCAACATTGTATAACTTTATAGAATGAAAAGATGAGATGAGAACCAGTGGCGTAGCGGGGTTTGCTGTCAATATTGTGGAGGGGGGGGGGGTACATTTCTTACGTGGTAAAAGACCACAGATAAGAGGGAAAGTGCGCAATTTTACTCTTTTTTTGCTATTCGATCTGGGCCACATGCCCCGATGCCCCCTACCTACGCCTCTGGAAGGACTGTCCTAATCTTCGGGCAGACTTTCAGCAAAGTCTATGCCTGTTGTTATCAGCCACCGCTTCCTCTGATAAACATGATGAAACAGCAATGTGTTCACGCGATGCCATAATCAACCTCACACATCTTAACGATGATAAAATCGTCTCGTTAAAATGTAAGACAAAGCTAGAAACAAATAGTTTATCGCATGAAAAGATTAATGTGAGTGGCCTCGATCTGTTGAACTTTTCGAGGGTACATGATCGTGATCTAGTTCTCAATTCCTGATATTACCATAAAAACTTATCGTTTACCCCATCCCTTTAAAAAAAAGACTACACATTATACATTTTATAGGGCATAATTTAGACAAGCATGTTAAGTTTTAAAAAAATGTTTCGCAATTGCCTACTACAGGATCTGTAACAGTACGACTACATTCGGGCTATCACCACTGGACACCTGACAACAATCCCAGAATTTCAATTGTTACTCTCAAAAAGATCACCTGGGATAATTCAATTTATTAAGGGGCCGATCCCAAGGGATAAACATTTGAGGGGAAAGCTGTCCGATATGATATAGGTCTAGGGTAATTGTCCTAGTAGGGCAGTAGTCCGGAGATGTTGTCATAGGATAGATTGTCAGGGGTAGTTGTCCGCAAATGGTTGTCATGGGGCAATTGATTGTCCGGAGCCGAAGATGTATTTTCTTATTTAGATATATTTGCATGTCGAACAGATGGTGACAAATTAAATATGTAAAGCCAAAGGATTTCTTCGAATAATCTTTTGGAAACAATATTTATATTTTCTCCCCCCCCCCCCTCTCTCTCTCTATTCTATTGGGTTCGGGGGGGGGTCAATACATAGGTCATGAATCTGGATTTACAGGAGCTGTGGAATCTCATCTGCGATCCACGATGGTATTGGTGTGTTCAGAATTATATATTGATACACACAGGATGGTATTAGTAACTCGATACCATCCGCATCACGTATATTACTAAAAGTGTTCATAAAAAAAACATACCTTAACTACATCTTACATCTTTCAACTTTACAATTTGTTAATTTCAGTCTGCAATTTTCACTTTCTTAACAATCAAAGGTGTCAAAACAATTTTCTTCTAAATCTCTGTACTTGCGAAACTACAAAATGAAGAATACAAAAAACACGTTCTTGTAATTTGTAATCTTGATTATATTTTTGTTTTTAATCCCACCAATCTTTACTTGCTTTTTATCGTTAAATGCAAGCTACATATGCAAATACAGAATAATGAGAATAAATCGTTCTTGTATATAGCGCATATCGCATCAATAACCTCCTGATGCGTTTCCAAATGAATTGGAGAATTACCGAAGCTAGAGTCATCACTTGTTTATGAGTGCATTGTAATGATAAAACAAGTAGACATACACAATACTTTACAATGACCAAAATACACTGTTCTAAGTTGCGTACACCCATTTAATTGATCTTGTATTTTCATGTTTCAAACTGATGTCTTGTCTGAATAACATTATCATGCCTGTAGCTACCGTTAAGCCGTAGCACACGGGGTTGTCGTTTGATTGCGTTGTTACCTGCGCTAATTAATCATGTAAAGGAAATAGTCACATATGCCAGTAACTTAAGGCAATGGTGGCACTTTTCATTTGCGTTTACTTTAAGTACGATATCGCTCATATATGGCTTGTTAAGATGCTGCGCTAATCGCTGACGCAGTCCTACGTCAGAAAATTGACGCCTCGTGTGCAACAGGCGAAAGGTGGTGATGTACAAACGCGGTGAATAAGACTCAAACTGTGCATTTGTTCTCCACATGATAAACAAAATAAAAACTCCCCGTTTGAGGAGAGTGTTCCTTCCCTCCCCATCAACCTTGGATAATAGTAATACGAAGAAAACAACGTTTGACACTTGAAACGATCTGACATTTCAACGGCCCCAATATTAGACACCCATGGGCGTCGCTAGACCATTTTAATTGGGGGTATTGGTAGACAAAATTAAAGGCAGTTTGAAATTTTACACAAACAATTACAAGTGATAAAACTAGGTCACATTTTAGAATTTGCTTACAGAAGCTCCTAAATTTTCCGACAAGTACAAAGCTTGATTTTAATAAAAGAAGAGGGCTATCAATTTGCAATTTAAATGTACAAACAATGCTGTATACAAACTTTACCGACATTAAGTATAGGACTAGGTTGTGATATCCTCCGCCTACCCCCTACCCCCTCTAGCCACGCTCCCGCCCATACCTGATCGACAGCCCCGCGTTCCAACAGCCCAACATCTGAATTTCCTTCTATTACAAAGACATTTTCTCGGGACAAAGGGCTTGAGGTGTTGGTACACATGGCCGTTGCGATGGTTACTGAGTAAATACTCTCTATCTCTCTCTCTCTCTATATATATATGATATATGTTATGATAACATTGAACATGTCCAAAATAACGATTCGTAAGCTTACTTCATATGCATATGTGTAGTGACAAAATCATCATTCAAGATTCAGGATTTAAAATATATTAAAACATATCTTCGCAGCCGGATTGCTGAATTGTGACAATGTTTTACAAATAATAAAAAAGCAAGATCCACGATTTACAAAAGCACAATGCAAAGATGTTATATATACATTCAAAATCAAGAAACAAAACTAAAAATATACATGCAATTTTAACAAATTAACCAAATATGGCTTTGCTAAAGTAATTTGTTTAACTTGTGCTATTTAAAACAAAACAAAAACAAAAATAAACAAACGAAAAGCAACGGTAAACCCATCACCCGCACCATAATTATAATGCACTTTTCAATACTTGCTAGAGTAATTCAAAAACATGAAAATTAGAAATATCATTGATACTTTTCTAGCCTTGTTTTTTATTTCATTTTCTTCCTTCCTAACTTGCATATGTGGAATCGAACTCGAAAGACAATTATTCATGAGGGATTATTAAATGAGAAGCCCCCTGCAACTACCTGTTCCTCTCCCTTTTTCCTTCTAAAAAAACAATGAATTTACGATGTTGTTTCTATTGAACATAATTTTCCGTCATTTTTGTAACAATTAAGTTTGTTACATTATGTTACAAACCTGTGCGTAAATATACATGCATATATGTATGAACAATAGGCGCGTGTCAGTAAAACTGTCAAAATTAATGTATTGTCTAACGTACTAAAAAAGAAAATCTGAGTAGACTTGGGCATTCGGCTTTAATGCCCCCTCACTCTAAGTCCGGCTAGCGGATATTTTTTTTACACGCTAGCCTGGCCATTTTCGCCGTAATACTCGTAAAAGTGTGCTGGGGGAAAGCCTACACATAGGCATGCACGCAGTTACTGTGCGGGTGGACCAAAGAGCTATATAGCTCTATATGGGGTGGACTAGTTGCTCGATATAATAGCTGATCGTTCGTTCGTTCGTGTCTCCTTAGATCAAGATTAATGTAAAGTTCCTAAATTAAATTAAATTAAATTAAGTTTTGAATTCCATCGCCCGATTGCTGTGATGACCGTCTGACGTCTCATTTACAAGGGCCAGCTAGCTCTTCATCTGATGATTGCCATGCATGATGTACATGTGTATATAATGCACCTCGCATGTAGGCTTATATCAGTCGCTTCCATGGTATTAATCACAGAAATGGCCAGGCTAGCGTGTAAAAAAAAATTGCGCGTCCGGCTACGCCCTGTGAACGAACAGTTCGATCTAAACCTTTCGATCAAACTTCGTTTTCAGCTCCAACATGAGTTGACTGGACACCGGAACATTCACTGGTCCGTCTGTACGTGCCAAAGGTGAAGAAGAAGGTGAAGAAGAAGGGAAAACAGGAATCGGTCCTTTCAATGCCGAGGAATCCGTCTCGATCTGGTTCTGAGTCATCTCTGGCACGGAATAACTGGACGAAGCCTCCGTCATAGAGATGGACGTACTTGAAGCTTCCTTCTTAGTGGACGACACGGAAGATGAAGTCCATGTTGATGAGGCGGTCTTAGTGGACGATGGCGGTTCATCTGACGAAGATCGCAGGCAAGGACATGAAATAGTGAGCGAGACACAGGGCTTGCACGAGCACGAGTCCCGCCAGAGCTTGAAGACACGCTTGTTGCAGATGAAGGCAATGAAGATATAGACTCCCTGGAGAGAGTTAAGGATGATGAAGATATACCAGAGAGCTGTGACATGGACAAAAGCAGCGATGAAACCAAAAGTCCAAGTGAATCCAAGCAATGTCGACATCTATGATACAAGGAAATGGAAAATAAATCTGAGGTTACAATATTGATAGTTTGATTTATTGCTCACATCCATGACCTTGAGGTCTCGAGACCACAAATCTTTTAATTGTTATTTGTTGCTTGATCGTGTTAATAATATTTTCCACAAGAACGTACTTTAGTGAATTGAATTCCCATAACGTAATCTTTTAGACATAGCCCACACGAGCACTAATTGGCTATGTTTTTTTTATTGAATGGACAATGTGACGTCTCAAAATTTCTTATGTTCAATGATGTTATATCATGTCAATCAGCTATTATCGTAGCCCTTCTAATATCGGTTATCTGATTTCAAGTCTTTTTCATACCAACCTTAGCAATTTGGTTTTTCCCTTTTGTTTAAAACTATCTTTGATATGATTACATAAATGAAATAACCTTATGGAAGTAATCAATTAATTGGAAAAGCAAGTACCATGTTCTTACCTTTAAATAGACAACACCTTCGGTCGCCATCTTCGACGCCTTTCTTTTCGTGGTTTGGTTTGTACTCTTCCGTAGACCAGCAACAACGAGAACGAAGAGAGTTCCATTAACGACCAGAGTAAGAGCCACAGGTACACCAAAAGCGTAAAGGTTCATGAAGCCATTACCAATCCAACAGGACTTGACAGTGCCATAAGTCAGGGCAACATGAGGCAATTTGCAGAGATGGACAACCAAGCAGGGTATGACAATAAGCAAGGGTGATCCCCACGCAAAGACGAGAAACATGGACAGCAGTTTCGGACCTTCAGATGTTTTCTTGACTTTCTGGGTTAGTCCAAACCTACGATAGAGGTCAAGTGCAAGAGCCACCGAATGCGTAAAGACAACAAGCCACAAGTAGTGCCCAAGTACGGCAAAGCATGTGCAAGAGATGGGGTTTGATTTAGCCAAGCTACTGAAGAGCAAGGTCAATTGCGCCAGTGTCAAAGATGCGCAGATGCTCATTACCAGCTGACTGCAAATGGATTTGCGAAGGCTTCCGAACTTAGCATAGGTGACAAATGTAAACAAAAGCCCAGCAATTGATAGCAGACAACCAACAAAACTTGTTATCGACTGTCCTTTTGAAAATGGGATGAAGTAATATTCACGGGTGAGGTTTCCACTACCGTCTAGGAAGGAACAGACTTGAATGGAGTCGTTATTCACCAAGGCATAGTCATCTGGATCAAAGACCACATTAAGTGGTTCATACAAAAGCGATCCATTGCTCAATATGACAAAGTCAGAGATATTTAACGTTATCAACGCACATTGTGACGAATACTCGCGTCTCCTACAAACCAGAAGATCTGCATCAAGGTTGCTGGAATTATCAGTGTTCCATCGGAATCTCTGGGTGTAGAGAGAATCTTCAATCACATAAGAGGTGTTAGTTTCGCTAACAAAAAACGTCATTCTGGAAGAATCCCCCTTGATTTTGAATTCGCTAAAACGGATAGAGTTGTTGCGACATAACCGGTCTTCCTTCTGACACATCCTACAGATACATCGACTTCTGATATCCGGCAAGTCAGGTTTTTAGAGTTCTTGATCCCTGACGCAGCCCACAAGACATTCTCAGATGGTAGCCTAAATGGTGTAAAGTCCCTGGACGAATCAAAAGATATGAGGACTACTTGTAAACAGGTGCCAATTTCCGAATTACCAGAGCTTACATTCATCCATGCGGCGGTGATCTCTTGAACATAGATATTCTGGAGATGATTACTATTGCCGGTGAACCACGAAACCGTTTCATTCGCAACAGACCATAGAGGGGCACAGAATGACACACCTACTGCCTCATGTTCACAACTCAGTTTCGCTCTTGAAGGTATTTGACTGTTATTTGAACATCTCATGTTGAATCGGGTCGAATCAACACACGACCTGTTCAAGAGCTTGTAACCAGCAGGGCAAGAGAGTTCAATACACCTTTGGACAGATGGATCAAAGACCTGTGTGCGATTGCAAACGATAGAGACGACTTCTTCAAGAAATGGCGCGTAATCGAGTGATGTAAAGTCAATCAAAACTGATATAGGTGGTAAGGGCTGTGATATAGGTGGTAAGGGGTGTGGTATAGGTAGTAAGGGCCTTTGTATAGGTGGTAAGGGCTGTAGTGGAGGTGGTAAGGTTCGTTGTATAGGTGGTATAGGTGCTAAGGGCTGTGATATATTTGTGTTTCCGTTTGACACCGATAGGTGTACCTGGTCAACAATTGTATCAGGCGAAATCAAAGACCAATCTACCAGTGTATTTCCTGTACACGGTATTACATCGTCAAATGAAGAGACGGAAATGTTGTACTGAGAAGACACGTGAACACATAAAAAACAGTGTGGGTTCCTGTACATACGGCCATCTTGGAGTGATACAAAGCTTGCTAGATAAGAATGACAAGCACGTCGGATAGCCACTGATTCTTTGTCTTCATGTGTATTCTGACAATTCTCAAGTCCTCCAATCTTAGGACACGTTCTCACATCCGTTAGACCAGATGGTGGAGGGATGAAGAACCAGTTACTACAATTATCCATCAAGATGTTAATACGCTCTTGAAAGGTCGCATTGGTGGATATGTTCGGGATGTGAGACCCACATTCTAATTGAAAAGACCAAGGCATAACCTCAAGAATATTCTTCCTGTTGCAAATGGCACAGTAAGCATTCTTAAAACTGATGGATGACCCTAAAGAAACAGGTGCCAGAGTGAAAAAGTCGAATTCATTTGCCGATCTTTCGCAATATTCCCTCGTCAACTCGTTGCTCCAATCCGACATACACTCATCAATCATTAGGAAGGCTGTTGTGTTTCCCGAAGAATTTGAATGTGGAGGGACCGTGCAAGACAACTGATCAGACACAATGTTCTTGGTTGCGTCAAGAAAGTGACTGGGAAGCGTGGCATTGGCACAACTTGTCAAGTAATCAGGGCAACAGTCCTTGAAGAAGAGACACTGTGGATCACATCGGCATGTAACATATGAGCCGGGGTTTACTGTAGTGCATCCATTCTGTGGGTTGCATAGAGATGAAGAATCACAGACAGGTACATTCCAGCCTTCTATCGTAATGTTTACAATTCCCCCTTCTGGATAAGTAGACATAAACGAATGAGAAATGTAGTACAATTTAGGAGTAATTTATGTTAATTAATTCTGAATATCTCATTTTTGATCGGATTTGAGACTGGTGATGACTTAAGCCATCGTGATTGAATATGTCCCTCTGCCATGTCTGCACTCATGGTGAAAACTTGTTAGCAGTAGCCCCAGACCAAGAAAGTTTGCCTACTGGTAAGGGCCTAAACTGTATGGATTATATGATCACCCCCAACCAAATGAAAGTTGTCTGTAGTCCCCTGAAAGTTTAGTATGACATCCTGGGCTTATTTTATCATACATCCAGATTTGGGTAATCACAGATATAAGCCCATAGATGGTGGAGACATAGCGAAAAATTTTGCCCTGGGGATTCAACAATTTGAGACTCCTGTCCTCTGTATCTATATCTAACCTTTTCATATACAAGTAGTACATGTGTTATCTTTAAAAAAAATCTTCATGTCTCCGGAAGGTCGGCGGGATTCCCGTGAGAAATCGTTCCCGGGGAAACTAGATTTGTTTTATTTATTCCCCTCACCCCCTCCTCCTCCAATCCTTATATAGAGAGGGCCGGAAGATGGCCGGTGGCCCCCTCCAAGTCTGGATTCGCCTTTGTTGGCTGTGTTTAAAACAAACATATTTTAACGTATTCAGCTTTGAAACATTATTACTTTTAATTTTGTGCAAGTAAAGCCTAAGATGCTCGTGTAGATATGAAATTGATATTTAAACAAGACCGATAATGACGACGGGAAACTCACCGCAAAATGTCAGAAACACCAGAAGGAGCAAGAACTCCAGGCAAACCTTTGTCGCCATCTTGAATCGAGGAATGAAGCAATATGATGTAGTTTGATTTGATCTACTAAGGCCTTGTTCTGTCATAAACTTAATACGTTCTCAGACAAATGAGGAAGTAGTGACAAAATCGTTGCCCCAGACGTCAAAATCAATTTCTGTATGCATTATATTCATTGTCATGAATGCATTCAGGGGCATCGACGCAGCGCTTGATCAAGAAATTGAATAGATTCACCTCGTGTCAGAAGGGAATACATGAAATCTATTTTCTCACGCAACAATGGCAATGCTTTAAACCTTAAAATGAAAACACCCTCTGTTGAATCCATCAATGATGAATTAGAAATGTTAAACCTGATCACGGCTTTTAGAGAAGAATGTTGGCGTCACGCAAACAATACATTAGAGGTGACAAAAACACGGTACATTCCGACATTGATAATTCAAAAGTGGTTAATCCAGTTTTATCTAGATTTAGACTCTTGTCATTCTAGGTGATAATGTTAATAATCATTCATTGACTAAGTTAATTTGTATTGAAAACTGTATTGTTTTCTCAGTAGTAGTTAAACTTTGTTTGTGTCTTTTTGTATGAGTGTATATGTTATATATGTGTATCCATATACCATGTTAATACGACGAATTTCCATTGTTAAATGGATAATAAATATGAACCTTATGAACCTTAACTTTAATGTTCAGCATTATTGTAACAGCATCTATTGACCATTTTCACCTGATTTAATAGATACATAATTTCATATCTTGCTATCTTTAATATGTGACTAACTTACTGAAATCTATTCATAACACAAAAATACCTTGCATGTTTATCTACTCTGTTTTAAAACAAAACGAAACTAAGCCAAAATTGGAATAATATATTACATAAAGGCCATACCAGAGGCGAACATTAAAGTAGGGACTAGCGACCTAAAATGTACGGAAAGGTGACATATGAATGTTTATTTTGTACGTATTTCTTTATACAGCATAATGTGAATTCGAATGAATAATTAAAATAACACTATTACACTCTATAGGCTTAATCTCCAGCCGTCATCTCTTGTTTAGACTTAGATATATTTAGTTTGAATCATATATTATCTGGTATTTATCTGAATTTAAGATTGTAGGCTCAGCGAATATTATTTGAGTTAATTTGTTCATTTTTGATTGCATGCTTATCTACTATGTTCTAGGTGAAGATGGACAATACATGAGTGAGTTGTTCTTCTTCTTCTAAGGCCTATTTAACCCTCCCTGGATATAGGCCATCGACGAGAGATCTACAGAGTCCTCTGTCCTGTGCTTTTATTTCGAGCTGGCTCCAGGTGAAACCCATCTTTTGTATGAGCTTGGAGGTCTCTTCACCAGATATTTCGTGGCCTACCTCTCTGGGGATTCCATATCGGGCATGTCTAGTGATAATTGATACTGTTTTCCATAGTGTGTGTTGTTACATTATCCTTAACATAATTTCGGCTACTCTTGAGAAAGCAATGTATTTTCACCGTATAATTATTAAAGAAATAAGAGTTTTGAAATTAAGTCATAATTAAATCTCAGCAAGATTCAGTATAAAATCAGAGAGAAAAAATACCGATACCAAATACAACACAATCATATTCTTTTCTCACGCTCGACTGTACTGCTTGTTAAAGCGTATTGTCAGCACATGAATAAATCATTATTCGGTCGATGAGCTAAGCTGGAAAAACGATACAAAGCCAAAATTGGAATAATATATTACATAAAAGCCATAACAATGGAAAACATTAAAGTAGGAACTAGCGACTTAAAATGTACGAAAGGGTGACAAATACAATGAATGTTCATTTTGTATGTATTTCCTTATTCAGCATAATGTGAATTCGAATGAAAAGCAACAGATTTTGATCAAACATTACACTATTACACTTTATAGACTTAATCTCCCGAGCCGCCATCTCTTATTTAGGCTTAGATATACATGTATTCACTTTGATTAATGTATGATGTGGTATTTATCTGAATTTAAGATTGGAGGCTAGCAAACAATGTTTGAGTTATTATTATTAGTCAATTTTTCATTCATGTATTCTTTAATTACCTCTACGCCCATTCCATTGCTATCCGGCATACTCTATAACACACTTGTAGTAACCCCTCCCCTCCCCTTAGTGCATCGTCTTTCTTATAGATGGGTATTACTTTCGAAATTTTCATCATTGAGGGAAAACTACCAGAGAACAATGACAGGTTGATTATGTAAACGAGGGGCTTAATTATACTTCCAATAATATTTTTAGCAAATGTGTATTCATCTCATCATGTCCAGTTGAATGACTGGATTTGAGTGATGCAACAATCCTCATTACCTCAACTGGATTTGTAGGGTTAAACAAAATACTATTTACAGAGGAATCAAAAAGAGAATCACGAAAACTATTGCTACACCCTTTGATTTTCGAGGCCTGTTCAGCACCTATGTTTGAAAAATAATTATTAAAACAATTTGCAATGTCATGTGGGTCCTTTACAGTAATATCATTGTGCCTAAACACGGTTGAATGAGAAACATTCCCCCTTTTCAGAATATCATTTATTATCTTCCACTTGGAGGAAGAATCATTTGCCTGTTCAAACTGTTTGGTATAATACATTTTTTTTATATACGTATAATATGTGTTAGCTTATTTCTATATTTCCTATATTCCTGCTTCTTTCTATCTGTAGGGTTACAAAGACTTTTTCATATAGCTTATTTCTTTGTTTAATAGATTTCAGAATTCCTCTGGTAATCCAAGGATGTTTGGGTAAATTTCTGCGAGGTTTAATTTGAACTTTTGATATATTTATATTCAAAAAGTTTGTTAATGTTTCTAAAAACCTCTGATATGCAATATCAATTTTATTGCAACTTAAGACATCATTCCACGTCTCCGACATCAAATCAGTTTTAAACTTGCCAATATTATCCTCTGTAAATCTACGAACTTCAACCGTTTTCATTTTAGTTTTAGTTTTAATACAATTGGAAAAAAAACAAAAAAATGGGTAGGTGATCTGAAACTTCTGAATAAATGAGCCCTGCTTCAAGTTCAATGTTATTATCAGAAACATTGGTAAATATATTATCAATTAGAGTACTAGTATTCATATCTATTCTTGTTGGTTTTGTAATTGTAGAAAACATAGCATGAACATTTAACAGTGCATTTAAATCAGCAGTAATATCGTTGTCACAGAGCAAGTCAATGTTGAAGTCCCTCATGAAATATATATTTTTATTTTCTAAATTTAGTTTGTGAAGGAGGTTATCAAAATCATCCAAAAAGACATTCTTGTCATTATTTGGAGGTCTATATACGATACAGATTATGTCATTTTTTCAGGAAGATTGGAAACAGTTTCAATAGAGAGCAATTCCGCACTCCTATGATGGAAAGAGAGGTCAGAGCGAAGTTTAAAAGACAAAGCATTGTTGATATAGAAAGCAACCCCTCCTCCTCTACCCTCCAATCTATCAGAGCGTATCAGTGAATAATTTGGAATGTCGTACAAAGGAGGTGAATTACTATGTAACCAGGTTTCACGGATACCTACAACAGAAAAGAAACAATCAAGAGAATCCAAGAGCAGCTGTACTTTGTCAAAATTCTTAGCAAGACTGCGAGCATTCATATGCAAATAAATGTGCGATTGACCTTTGTTCGGAAATCTTGTCTTGAACTCAGCAGGTAGGTAATATTCACATCTAACATTTGGACATGTAATGTAATCATCCGCCATCGATAAATCCACACATCTCTGAATAACACTTATTGAGGTACTGATGTTGTTGAATAAATACGGTCAATTGAGGTACATGAAAACAGTAAAATGCTACGGGGCAACTTAATAAAATAAAAACACTAACAATTGTTTCTGTCAAGAAGTCTTGAGCATATAGAGGCATTCGAACAGAACATGAGGTATCTGCCATACCCCCCAAATATTAAAGTTGAACTTATAAAAATTTGAGTATAATAATGAAATACTATCTCTTAAATGTTATCAGTAGTATATACAAGGGTTGACTTAAAATAAAAGTGCATGATGGTAGTATAATAGTCATGGTAGTAGTAGTTATGATAGTAGTAGTCATGGCAGTAGAAGTCATGGTAGTAGGAGTTATGATACTACTAGTAGTAGTAGTAGTAGTAGTAGCAGCAGTATTAAAAGTAAGAATGGAAACTACCCTTCCCCCCCCCCCGCCCCCGCCCCTGTGATTCTAACAACACTTGTGGAGGTTGCTAATGCTAAGTCTCTCCTCTCTTAACTTCAATCTTTGATATCGTTTTGCTCTTGTACTATCCATCTGTCCGTCAATGGCCAGTCTTTCGAGACTATCCTTCCCGACGTCCAGCGAAGATCCGTCGGCGCTATTTCTTGATGATTACAAAGATTTACTGATTCCCTTGGTATTATTACTGATGATTTTTATTATGACGAATTTATTTTATTCAATATAAATACTTACCTAGGCCTACAATATGGTGGATTCACAATCTACAGCGCCATCTAGCGACACCATTGTTAAGTCGTTTTCACGTGAGGCATCATGAGGAAAAAAAGTCGACACAAATATCAGCAGTGGCATTGTTATATACCTAATGAGATAAGATTTAATCAGAATTTTTGGTGGGAAAGGTTTGAATAGCTTATCCGGGGAAGAATCAATTGATGGTTGGTTTTTGACATCCAAATTTATTATTTAAAAAAATGCAATGATATCGTTGAATTAATTTACACAGTTCGGACCACTTTGGTCATTTCGATCGGTGGCTAGTGATTTTCCTGTGCTGTACTGGTTGAAGGACGTCGACCTGAGCAGGGAGGTGAAAGAAAGGAGGCGAAACTCTTGTAATTTATTCAAACGCATTCGTGGTTCTAAAGCGTAACAATGGGATATGTAACATTCCACTTGGCTTTGAAGTTCCATGCTCCGAACCGCGCTTCCACTGCGGGGACTTTCGGAAGCCAGGCACCAGTTTTACATTTATTACAAAATATTAAATTACCGGCAAAATTTCAGTGTAAATCATAAACTTTAAACGGGGATTGTATTGGGAATAGTGCATCAAACAAATTTTCAAATTTAGTACTCCGTCCTTCATATAATTTGTGTGCCAGAGTTGGTAAAAGAAAATTTGCATCCTGACAAAAACTCAATATTTTAGGATAATGCGCTATTTTGTGCATGTTTTAATGTCCCGTTATTTAATCCATGATTTACAATCTTCAATAACATTAAGTTTGCTATTGCGTGTTTTCGCGTGTTTTTTGTATTTTTGAAGTTTAAAAAAAGGATGAAATTACACAAGTTTGTGTTCGCTTGTTCTACTTTTTACACATTCAACAATGGATGAGAAATCATTGAAAAGGGACAGCGAACAGTTGCTGTGATACCATTTTCTGATGTAGGAATTCTCATCCTGAAATTTTATGCGCTCTTTATCTCGCCACCTGGTCAACAGTTGCAGATGAGCGCATAACTTTTCGGCGGCTTGGAGCATGGGGTCAAAGGAGAGCGGCTTGACTCCAGTCCTTCTCTATCACGTCCCTGACCTGAGAGTTCCATTAACTCTACAATGCGTAGTGTAAGAGTGCAAGAGTTGAAAAGATTGCCTGTCGCGGCTTGCCGGTGGGGCGTTGTTAATTGTGAATCCACCCTATTGGTTTTCTGTAGCGAAAAATCCAATACTGCTCTATTTCGCTTTAAATTTAGAAATAAATGATAAACACACAAAACACACAGAGAAACAAAAAAACATGATCATTAGTTAATGTAAAGATATATCTTTAGTTTTTAAATTAAATGAGCCGACAGAATTGGAAGTACGATGAAAGACGAGAGGATCCATATTTTGGGGCAGACATGAGAAAAACTTTATACTCCCCCGATTGTGAGTTGACACATGGTAATCGAAGGAGTGTAGGACCATTTGAAGAGATATTCTTAAGCGGTCCCAATCTCCATCAAGGTCGCAATTTGCGACTAGGCAAAATTAAATTTTGGGAGGTATTTTATAACCCTAATTTTAGGGCCACTACCTGCATTTTTTCGTTGCCTCATCAATCATTTTCATCATCTTATGAAGAGAAATAAACTTCATCCACAAAAGGATAAATTATGTTTTGACTTACACAATCAAATGCAATCTTTTTGTATTTTGAAGTGTTTTATATATATATATATATATATATATATATATATATAATTACCCACACTAAATTCTTCTAAGCATTACAGAAACAAATAAGTCACCTGATTGAACAAAGCATTACACCTAAAAAAAATATTTAAAAATAATACAATTAAGGGGAAATAACAATTGACTGGGCGTACCGTTCACCTACAGTTTAAGGGGCAGGGCCCAGTAGGCACATCATGTATAGGTCACCATCTTCCAGCCAGTAACTACGTACATTATTCATATATTAAAATCTAAGATACTAAAAAATCACCTCATTTATCAAAGCCTTACAACTAATTTTAAAAAACAACAAACAATAAAACTTGACTGGGCGTGCCGTTCACCTACAATTTAGGGGCAGTGCCCGGTAGGCACATCATTCACAGGTCACCATCTCCCAGCCAGTAACTACATGTACGTACATTATTCTTATATTAAAATCTAAGATAATAACAAATCGACTCATATATTACAGCCTTACAGCTCATTTAATTTTTTTTTTAACTTGACTGGGCGTGCCGTTCACCTACAGTTTAAGAGGCAGGGGCCAGTAGGCACATCATTTACAGGTCACCATCTCCCAGCCAGTAACTACATACATTATTCTTATATTAAAATCTAAAATACTAAAAAATGACCTAATTTATCAAAGCCTCACAGCTAATTTTAAAAGACAACAAACAAAAAAACTTGACTGGGCGTGCCGTTCACCTACAGTTTAAGGGGCAGTGCCCGGCAGGCACATTATTCACAGGTCACCATCTCCCAGCCAGTAATTACCTACACTAACGAAAGCCATGACCATTTCCAGAACGAAGGGAAAATCTTAAAATAATACAATCTACCAATATTTCATGATGCATATAGATCTTTAAAAACAAACTTAATGATGTAAACCAGAAAAAAAAAGATAAAATCATTCCTGCTCTCTTCAGATCGAGGTATAAACATGAGTTTAGCGCTGAAAAAATACAACAAACAAAACAACTTGACCGGGCGTACGTTCACCTACAGTTCAAGGGTCAGGGCTCGGTAGCGCCTATTTTAAACCTAACCATGTGTGTGTATTGGGTTTTTACAGACGTGTATCAATCAGATATGATTATTTACGTCTAGGGACCGACCTTTAAACGTCACCATCCGAAAGACGTGACTCAGTTTCGAACCTGCGTCTTCGGCTGAATCAGTTTGTAACTTCCGCTGTTAGCTGGATTACAGGCGCACGCCACAACGCCTAGCGCTGTATTTGAATATTTGAATACTAGTATATGAATATTTGCGTTGGTACGGTGTGGTGGAGATCAAAATTAAATAGGCCAGATTCTGGACTAACCAGTATGTCGCAATGATTATGGACAAGTTTCGACCTGGGTAGTCATTCATTTACAGTAAGCCTCCCGATGTTCTCGCGATGTCATTTATTTTAGGTAACCTAGCTTTGCACTTGTAATTTTTTGTATGAAATCTCATTATTTGATAAATTATCGCATCAGACTCTGTGTGCGTGCGTATCATGAATATTTATGACTAGCGCATGATGTATAGGTTTCTTTTGAGCCAATCAAATGCAGCGCTATGATGGCTAGGTTAGGTTAAAAAAATCGCGGTCCGGTAGGTACATTATTCACAGGCCACCATCTCCCAGCCACGAATTACCTGAACTAATGCACATAATGCCTCTATCCATAAAGGAAAAAAATATCGCATTTATGTAAAGTATCAACATTGCATGAAATATGTATCTTGAAAATAAAACGACATGTATACGACAAAAATGTTATCTCAAGTGTCAAACTATTACATACAATTAGAATTTTAGAAACTAACCATTTCCCGAGAGAGACAGAAGGAGAGAGAGAGAGAGAGAGGGAGGGACAGTCAGTAATTGATACAAAATACCAACATGGCATAATACATCTTGAAATTCAACTACATTATGTGAACCAGAAGAAAACAAATTACGATAAAATTATCTCTGTTCCCTTGGATTTTGAAACCTATATGTTAAGTCCTACCAATGAAGATTTTTTTTATGACTGATTCACCTACAGTTAAAAAATATATAATTTGAATTCATATAAATATCCTTCCAATGTATCATGGATATGGATACAACCAATTAAAAATGAAAACAGCCTAAATGCCACTGAAGTAAAACAAATACAAAAACAAAAACAAACAATCCCGTGGATATAATGCGCATTACAGGCCACTGTATAGCGTGGGCCTCGCAGTATCTTCGTACAGCGCATGCATTCAATGGCAACATATTATTAGGAAATCACAACATTATTAACATGAAAATGCTCCTTATAACCAGGCTCTTTCGAAGATCATATCACCTGCCATTCACCAAGGAGACTATGCTACACACCATCATTCATAAACTTTGAAATCAGGCACCAAACACAAAATATACCACTCACACATTTACGAGTCTAGCTTTCAGATAAAATTGACAAATATACAAAATGATATACATACTAGAATTATTGCACTCTTATCCAAGACAGGATATATCGCACTGATACATGCAAGCCCACGTTATCAAAACAGTCATTTCTGGTAGATATTAGAAAATCAATCCCGTAGATACACTGTAAGACAGAGCCCAAGATGATGCGCTGTTACCAAAAGCTGTGAAAAACGTGCAAGATCAGTGATGATTGCTGGTTTGATACCAGATTACAATGAGAGACACTCGTATTGAACATGACCACTGGACTAAAGAAGAGTCAATTGATAAAACTGTCATCTTAAAAAGTAGCTTAACATTCTATTCATGCATGTCCATTGTGAGCTCTCTGAAAGACGGCTTTGTCATGTTGGGTGAACAGTCATCAGCCATGTTCAACGGGGCTTAATCCTAGTCAGCGTAAGTTAATCCCTGCAGCAATAAATATTCCATAAATACGTGTATTTGACTACACCATTAGTTGTCCAAACACTCTTACTCGGACCAGGGAAGTGACTTGCCACGATGCCACGATGAAAATCAAAATTTATTTTGCAATGAATTTCTGGACACTTTGTCCTCGCAATCCTATATGCCTCTCATAAATAAGCCTACTCGAATAACAAAGACAACAGCCTCGCTTATAGATAATATATTTACAAATATGTATGTTCAAGCTATTTCTGGTATCATAATCTCAGATATAAGTGACCATTTCCCAATTTATACTCACTTACCTATCTTTCAAATATCTAAAACATGGAATGGTCATAATCCAGGTCGTCGTAAGTTAACTGGTGAAAATATTGATAAATTTAAACAAAGCTTAAGTTCACTTGACTGGTTTGAGGTTTTAACTTCTCGCGATGTAAATGAAGCATTTAAACTTTTTCTTGAAATCTTCACTCGATATTATGAAAGAGACTTACCTGTTCAAAATACAAATAGGAACTCGAATTATAGAAAGACACCACGATCGCCATGGATAACAACATCCCTTTTACGTTCAATTAATAGGAAAAATCGCTTATTTTACAAATTCAAGTCCAAGCCGACAGAGTCAAACGAAAACAAATATAAGACTTATAAAAATACACTAGTTAGCATTTTACGTTATGCAAAAAAAGATTACTTCTTTAAACAATTTGA
Organism: Mesocentrotus franciscanus; assembly: GCA_037976565.1. Lineage (NCBI taxonomy): Eukaryota > Metazoa > Echinodermata > Echinoidea > Camarodonta > Strongylocentrotidae > Mesocentrotus > Mesocentrotus franciscanus. Next base: position 5,846,057 of record CP137677.1, on the reverse strand, counting down.
ATTTAATAGAAATGACATTAAAAACACTTGGAAGCTAATTAACAAGGCACTTAATAGAAACAGTAATAAGCAGCAGATTCAAGAGATTTTGGTCGGAAACACATGCTTTAAAGAGTCTGCTTCTATTGCTGAGAGTTTCAATGATTACTTTGTAAATATAGGCCCTAATCTTGCACATGCCATCCCCACTTCAAACAAATCATTTCATTCATTTCTAGATCGTCGAAATCCTGAATCTCTATTTTTTGTCCCGGTACAAGAGGTAGAGGTTATTGATATTGTTAATAATTTAAAGAGTAAAAGAGCACTGGATATGATGGCATATCAAATATACTACTTAAACATGTTATTTCCGAAATAGTCATCCCACTTACCCATATATTTAACCTCTCTTTCATATGTGGTGATGTACCCTTTTAATGAAAAGAGCCAAAGTAATACCTGTATTTAAAAAGGTGACTCACGTGAACAGGGAAATTATAGGCCAATTTCTTTACTTACCTCTTTTTCCAAAATATTAGAAAAACTTGTGTATTCACGAACTATAAATTTCCTTACACAACACAATTTACTTAGTGATGATCAATTTGGATTTAGAAAAAAAAACACCACAAGTCATGCTATGTTAACACTCATTAATAAAATTGTTTGTGCAATTGATAACTCTTGTCACACAATCGGTTTGTTTCTAGACTTCTCAAAGGCGTTCGATACTATTGACCATACAATTCTTCTTCATAAACTGTCTCACTACGGTGTCAGAGGGAATGCCCTTGAGTGGTTTAGAAGCTACCTTTCAGACAGAACTCAATACACCTCTGTAAATAACTTCCAGTCATCAATCAAAAATATTACCTGTGAGTGGGGTGCCCCAAGGCTCTCTTCTGGGTCCTCTTCTTTTCATACTATACATAAATGATTTCAAACGATCATCTAATATTTTATCTTTCATATTATTTGCTGATGACTCAAATATTTTTTTTCATGTCGTGACCCACAAACTCTCTTAAATACAATTAACTCGGAATTAGTTTTGGTTCAAAGTTGGATACAAGCCAACAAACTATCATTGAATATAAAAAAGACAAATTATATGATATTTAGCAACACTATTGATCATCTTCCTGGTTCTATTCTAATAAATGGTATCGAACTAGAATGTGTTCAAAGTACAAAATTCCTTGGAATTTATGTTGATCGCAAATTGACATGGAAAGTGCATATTAATTATTTGTGTAAATTATTATCAAGAAACATTGGTATCATAAATCATGTTAAAAATACATTTCCTTTACCAGCTTTATCATCACTGTATACAACCCTTATTTTGCCTTACCTAAATTACGGGATTTTAGCATGGGGTAATCCTTGTAAGACTTTAATTGATCGAATATTAATTTTGCAGAAGCGTGCATTAAGAATAATCCATAATGTCTACTTTCGTTCACACACTAACCACTTATTTTTACAAGACAACATTCTTAAAATTGATGATTCGTATTATTGGTACCTCGGTATCTTTATGTTCCAACTTATTAAAAATGAGTTACCTCTCGCGATTTCCTCCATTTTTCAAAAAAATAACGAGATACATTCATACCCCACTAGACAGTCTCACAACTTCCACACTCCTCGAATGAGAATAGCTTTCGCACAAAAAACAATTACTTACACCGGTCCAGTATTTTGGAATAACTTAGATCCATCTCTTAAACAAAGTACCAGTCTATATACATTAAAAAAAAACAGAAAATTAAATTTTTAAACACATATGCATCATTGGATGTGCCGTCGCCGGTCAGCTGCATTGCTGATATTGCTGATACGTCGCTATACATGAATCTCGGTTTGTTTGACTCTCGACTCAATCCCTTTCTCCCCCATTCTACTGATCTAACCTCCTTTTTCTAGAGCTTTTGTATGATTCATTTTCCTCTTTTTTTTTAATCTTTCTTTCTTTTTGACTTCTACTACTTTCCTCTCTATTTTTTTGTTCCTATCTTTTATTCTGTATTTTTCCCCCTAAATTCATAATTTCTTTGCTACATATTAGTGTTTTATTTATTGATTTTCTAAGTATACTTTGTGCAAGATATATTGTAAAATAGCATCTGAGGAACTAACACTTCAACAAGCTCTGCTTCTAGTTAGTTCCTCCTTTCTCATGCTATTTCTATTATATTTGTCGTTTCATTGTATATTTTTTTGTAATATACATATTCATTGTATTATGTTTTGCATGAGAAATCAAAATCAAAATCAAAAAAAAAAAATCAAAATCAAGTTAACACGTCCTTTTACCGACCCAGTCTTACTCAGCGTAACTAGTCGACCTCAAACCAGCTTCCGCATCTAAACCGCGCGAAATCAAATTTTCATTTTCGATTGTAAACAAACAACCCTTGTAAAAGGTCACAGATACTCCGAGTGCCAAGTAAGAGCATCTACGCAGTCAACTTACGCTACTCTCTAGTCGTGTTAGTGCGTTATTCCTGGATAAATCCAGGAGTAAATCAGTCGGCGTAAAGGTCGGCGTAGCTAATACGACTATCGTTCAGACGGTCACTACCCCGACCTTTACGCCGACCTTAACATATTTACGCCGACTAGCTCTAAACACGACCTTTACGCCGACCAAAATTACCATCGTGTGAACACGGCTGTTGTGGCCGTTGCCATTCCCAAATGGTTGAACGAACACCTGACATGGAACAACCCGAAGCAGTACCAAATAAATCGGAAAGAAAAGAAAACATGTATAGGCAATTATTATGCAAATATGCTTAATTGTGTGGCCAGTCTTTTACTCATCTGTGCTCTATAATGCTACCCTAGAAACAAAAATGTATTCTTATGATTACAAGAATGTTCGTCTTTAAAAGATTTAAATGGCTGAAGTTTTCACTCCAGTAGACTTTCCTTTCATAATATGCCAACTAACCCCCTTTACCATAGGTTTATGCAATGTCATGAAATCTCTTTCACCTCTGATGGAAGACAATATTTTATTGCCAGCACTGGGGCATTAATCCAGGGGGATTCTGGCGAAAAAGGTGGAAACAAAGAGAAAAGAAGGTAAAAGAGAAGAAGAGAGGAAAAGGACAGAGAAAAAGAAAATAAATAAAAACAAAAATTGCTACCCTGAGTAACGGGTCGGCAGCTTATTGGATGGGATGGAATCCCACCCCACCGCAAGCTATGCGTAAATAATGTATAAATCAGTGGCGGATCGGGGCGGCGAATCGTCTTCGCCCCCCTCCCCTTTGGCGGCCTAAAAATTGGAAAAGGGAAAAAGAGAGAGCGACTGAAGAAATAGTAGAAAAGAAAAAGAAAAGAAGGTAAAAGGGAAGAAGATAGAGAGAGAGAGGAAAGGGACAGAGAGAGAAAGAACATGAAACTTAGATTTACACATATCCAATTGCACTGCCGATGAGTTGGCTCGACATGTGACTACGAAGACTTCGGACGAAGTAGAACAGTATGAAGACAAAAAAGTTCTATGAAAGTGTCTTTAAGAGAGAAACAGAGATGGGATCCTACGAAATTAAATGGTTGGGGCCGTGTGAATTTCAAGGAGAAAAATTACAATTTCTATCACTCGTAACGGCCATCTTGAAGGTTCCAAATTGCTTTTAAAATCTAGAGCGTCCGGCCCTAATGCGAGCCCCTGGACCCCACCCAGAGACGCTTACGTGCTCTAGCACACGTTGGCTTCAACCAGTCTTCGCCAACCCCTTATGGAAAAGCCTGTATCCGAAGCTGTAGTGGTTAAGGGATTGGCGTTCTCAGCCGGCGGAGAAATCTTGTTAACCTTTTCGAAATTCCTTAAGGTAGGAGAGCAAGATGGGGAACTTTGATTTAAGCTAGGCAACCACTATTCTCGTATTTCTTTGCGCATTATAAATATGATATACATTATATACTTAAAGTGACTCGGTAACATTGCCCTGGAGGCTGTTCAGACCGGCAGAGATAGCCAGGCGTAGCGGGGCGCGGGGGCGGTCGCCCCCCCAAAACGCCGGCCAAAAAAAAAAAAAAAGAAAGAAGAGAAAAAGGAAGGGACGTAGGAAGAAAAGGAGCACGGGTACAACGAATCGTCATCTTCTCTATTAATGAAACGTAAAACGTCCGCGCTTCGCGCAGAGAGAAGGAAGAGTCGAGAACGATATACAACGAATCGTCTTCTTTCTCTAATAATTTAATGAAACGTCAAAGCTACCGCGCTTCACGCGTGAAAACTGAATTCAGACAAATTAAGAGCTGAGAACGGTACGACGAATCGTCTTCTTTCTCTAACAAATTAATGGAACATCAAAGCTCCCGCGCTTCGAGGAGGGGGTGGCTGAATTCAGATAAGGATTAGGGTCGAGAACGGTACAACGAATCGTCTTCTTTCTCAATAATTTAATGAAACGTCAGCTTCGCGCTTCGCGCGGGAAACTGAATTCAGACAAGGATTAAGAGCCGATAAGGGTAGAACGAATCGTCTTTCTCTAATAATTTAATGAAACGTCAAAGCTTCCGCGCTTCGTGTGGGGGACTGAATTCAGACAAGGATTAGAGTCGCGGTACAACGAATCGGCTTCTTTCTCAATAATTTAATGAAACGTCAAGATTTTATGATTAGAAATCGAAATTTCATTTTTCGTTTTGCTAACGGCTTCGCCACTACAGTCTATTGGGGAAAATGAGTATGGTAAAACCGGTCACTCAAAGATTTTTACTTTTTTAGGCACTTCATGATCATTTTTTTAGGGCTTCAATATTATACCATATCACAGACACTGATAACACGTAGGGCCATGCATCTCAGATTTACTCTGTAATGTATTATTGTTGGGAAATGTGTGAACGGGGAAACAACTGAACCGAGATAAGATGGAAATGCAACAAAAATCACGATTGTTGTTTTTGTGTGTTATATGCTATTTTCTTTGTTTTCAAATCCGACCTGGATTGAAACAAATGGATTAATATTTCAAATAATAAGAGCAATAAAATAGATATCATATTACAAATATCTGTATATTTTGTCTACATAAGCCCAGGGAGGTGAAAGAAAGTGGAAGCTCTTGTAATTTATTCAAACGCATGCGTGAGTTCTAAAGCGTAACAATGGGATGTGTAACATTCCACTTGGCTTTGAAGTTCCATGCTCCCAGCCGCTCTTCCACTGCGGGAATTTCGGAGGCCAGGCACTAGTTTCACATTTATTACAAAATATTAAATTACCGGTAAAATTTCAGTGTAAATTATAAACTTTATTTGGGGATTGTATTGGGAATAGTGCATCAAACAATCTTTCATGTTTAGGAATCTGCCCTTCCTATAATTTGTGTGCCAGAGTTGGTAAAAGAAAATTTGCATCCTGACAAAAACTCAATATTTTAGGATAATGCGCTAATTTGTGCACGTTTTAATGTCCCGTTATTTAATCCATGATTTACAATCTTCGATAACTTTAAGTTTGCTAATGCGTGTTTTCGCGTGTTTTTTGTATTTTTGCAGTTGGAAAAAAGGATGAAATTACACAAGTTTGTGATTGCTTGTTCTACTCATTACACATACAACAATTGATGAGAAATCATTGAAAGGGACAGCGAACAGTTGCTGATATACCATTTTCTGATGTAGGAATTCTAAATGCTGACATTTCATGCGTGATTTGATCATGAGTGGGTGCGATTTTACCCTTGAACGGACCTATAAAAGAATAAATAGGGTAATACACTAGCCACGCCGCCAAACCGACTTCACCCCGACCGATTGTCGGTCATGCGGGGTCATGTTTTTTTCTCTTTATTTCCGGACTGTCATGGCTGTTTTTCCGTGTGATGCTGGTCTCGGTGTGGCTGAGCTATGAGTGGGTGTGAGTGTATTGTTGTTTCGTTTTATTGTTCCACATTTCACATAACAAGGTTGTCTCACATATAAGATTGAACAAGAAAGTGCATAATAATAAAATTAAAATAACAAGGATAGACACGTAGCATAGAGAAATGATAATGTGAAATATGGGGAACTATTAAGAAGCAACGGATCTAAAAAAAAAAAATAACATAACAGGTAATACCCCAGTCACACCGCAAAACCGACCCCACACCGACTCCAACCCGACCGATTCTTGGCCATGCGGGGTAATGGAATTATTTGATTTCGGTCTGTTGTCGATTTGATATCGGTCCCGTTGGTGTGGCTGTTGTATAAGCCTATAATAATAATAGAACGTCCAAGTATATCCGTCCAGCACATCCTGTAAGCGTATACCATTTTATCTACCACGATATACCAGAACACTCGTATCAGATATCATATACCGTCCTATACTGGACTGGTGAAGCATCCGATCGGAGGTGGCGTGAAGGGGGGCTCTTTAAACTAGGAGGAAAAGGCTTAGGAGGGGCTGTATCATTTTCATATCACGTTCTTAGTGTACATAGCTCTCTTTCTCACCCCCTCTCTCTCTCTCTCTCTCTCTTTTTTATAAAAATCATTATCATTATTATTAGGGGATTGTGCAACTCCCAGCCCCCGTACTCATGTCCAAATATACGCCACTGTTATTCTACCACGAGTGGCTCTTGAAACCACTCCATCATTTGTTATCTTTGGCTTCGACGACTTCTGTTGAAGTGACAAAAGAAGTGACGTCACGATTGTTTGCATGTGTGAGTTTTTACGACTGAACTTGAATATCGGGGCGAAGCGAGGCCATGGAATGCTTTTATAACTCTTTTGTTGAAATAAATACAGTGTATGAAGAATCCGTCATAATAAATTGTTATTGCTCGCTTTCTCATACTGGAAGCATCGTTGGGTCTGTTCGGTCAATTGTAAATTTTGTGTTCAAGCTGCCCTTAGTGTATAGCTCTATACGTCTACCTCTAAACGTTGTCGTTGTTCCTAATTCAGAATGGCTCATCAAAAGGATCATTTTGTTCCATGGTTTCAGAGTGTGTATTTGTGTTTGTTCTTCAGTTTCATATTGCCAGGTGGTAAGTTAATGATTGCTTTTGACTTTGTATGTACCATTCCCCGCCATGATGGTCAATTCGGTGTTAAAAGTGAGGTGCATGGTGTTTTATCAAATGAGTTTGCAACTCCAAACACTCTGTCATTAGAAGTTAAACATCAGTTTCAGCACCTTCTTTTTCTGGTAATAAAACAGATCGCAGAAGGGCCTTTGTCTTTCAGTCTTGAAGATCATGATATTTGTAATCCGCTGGGCATTGGTGATCAGTTATATCAGTTTTCTTTATCTGATCATTTATCGGGATTTCTTTTCATAAGTAAACCTTTATGGTATCTATCTCTGACTGATTTACCAATAGACTGGCATCTCATTATAAGCCTTTTGGCAATGAACAGGTTGATTGCCTCCCTTCACGATCTCAAACTAGAAATGCTCTCTACCCCATTAGCTTACACCAATGTCACACTAACGAGGCCAGTCACACTAACCAGACCTACTGCAGACCGAACAACAACAGAATACGGCCCAAAATCGGTCGGTTTCCATTCTGTTTTGAGTCGGTTTGGGGGCTTGACTATAAAAGTACGACGCTAGTTATAACCGACTACAGACCGACTCCAAACCGACAGATTCTTGGCTATTATTATACCTCAGTGACGCCACAAACCGACTCCACACCGGCTCAAAACCGCTTGATTTATGGTCATTCGAAGTAATGCAATTTTCGTTCGGTCTGTTCTCGGTCTGGTGCCGGTCCCATCGGTGTGACTAGGGTATTTTAAATTAAGCAGGACATTTCCTGTTGACAAATAAAGCTTGTTTGCGATCAGGCCTTTTATCAATTTTAAGATATCAATTATCTGAATTATTGAACCTCTTGCACCCTATAAGTATTTTATGAGGTACTTTTTATCCTATCGGGACGACTCTTCCCAAGACAATCACCATAACCCGGACAATTACCTCGGACAATTACACTTCCAAACCTGTCCTGATTTTTCACTGTATACCGTATTTCTTGTCATAGGCGAACAAATACACATTTTTCAGGAGGTTGACGTCGCTTGCCCCAAAATCAGTTCTTTAGTTCTAAATTAGTTTATAATTTGATACTTTAGTAAAGAGTGGGTGTCGTGGTAAAGTGGTTCATTCACTTTGAATTCACTGCAAATCCCATCCCGACACTAACGTATTTTGGCAAGACATTAATCCACATTTGCCAATCGCCACCCGGGTTTAAATAGGTTCCTGGCAATTGCTGGGGTAATAATAATGCAGGGCCATCAGGAAGAGCAACATAGGTGCTGATAAGGTTTTCTTAGGTAAATACAATTATTATTATTATTATTTTTATTAATATTTATATTAATATTATTATTATGATATTTATATTAACATAGTTACTATTGCTATTATTGTTATTATTACTATTATTAATATCATTATTATTATTATAAGTGAAAATGCGATGTTGTAATTATGATCAGATCAACAAAAGACTGCAGTAAACACTCAACAGCCTCACTGCCGAGTGTGAGGTTGCAGGTGCCAAAATTATGGCAATTTCAGTATGTGTGCGTGATTGAGGCGGGGGGGGTCGGCCTTGTTCTATCTCAACTAAAAACGTTACGTTAATTTCATCTTTCCGTTAATATCTCATTGTTGTTTTCTATTACAGGCAGCCCCTTTAGAGGTGTTGAATTGTACGAGAACTACACAATACTTGGTTGGACGGTCCCTGTATGCCCGCGTACTCTATTCTGCAACAGTGATGAATCATGTTCTACCAGCTACAAGTCGCTAGGAGGATGTCATTGTGATCCTTACTGCTTTTATTTCAATGACTGTTGTATCGACTATCTTAATGAGTGTGGGGTGAACCTTGTTGATGATGCCTTCCATAAGGCGACTGAAGGCATCGATCCCAGTCAGTTCTCCTGCGTGCAACCAGCGGGAAATCCCCGTTACAATCACAAGTATTGGATGGTGAGCCAGTGTGATGTGCGATGGAGTGATCAGAGATAAAAGCAAAGTGTGAAGGCCAGGCAATGGAT
>CP137677.1:5542828-5836530 GCA_037976565.1 Mesocentrotus franciscanus | reverse complement strand
TATCGTTCAGACGGTCACTACCCCGACCTTTACGCCGACCTTAACATATTTACGCCGACTAGCTCTAAACACGACCTTTACGCCGACCAAAATTACCATCGTGTGAACACGGCTGTTGTGGCCGTTGCCATTCCCAAATGGTTGAACGAACACCTGACATGGAACAACCCGAAGCAGTACCAAATAAATCGGAAAGAAAAGAAAACATGTATAGGCAATTATTATGCAAATATGCTTAATTGTGTGGCCAGTCTTTACTCATCTGTGCTCTATAATGCTACCCTAGAAACAAAAATGTATTCTTATGATTACAAGAATGTTCGTCTTTAAAGATTTAAATGGCTGAAGTTTTCACTCCAGTAGACTTTCCTTTCATAATATGCCAACTAACCCCCTTTACCATAGGTTTATGCAATGTCATGAAATCTCTTTCACCTCTGATGGAAGACAATATTTTATTGCCAGCACTGGGGCATTAATCCAGGGGGATTCTGGCGAAAAAGGTGGAAACAAAAGAGAAAAGAAGGTAAAAGAGAAGAAGAGAGGAAAAGGACAGAGAAAAAAAGAAAATAAATAAAAACAAAAATTGCTACCCTGAGTAACGGGTCGGCAGCTTATTGGATGGGATGGAATCCCACCCCACCGCAAGCTATGCGTAAATAATGTATAAATCAGTGGCGGATCGGGGCGGCGAATCGTCTTCGCCCCCCTCCCTTTGGCGGCCTAAAATTGGAAAAGGGAAAAGAGAGAGCGACTGAAGAAATAGTAGAAAAGAAAAAGAAAAGAAGGTAAAAGGGAAGAAGAGAGAGAGAGGAGGGACAAGGAGAGAAAGAACATGAAACTTAGATTTACACATATCCAATTGCACTGCCGATGAGTTGGCTCGACATGTGACTACGAAGACTTCGGACGAAGTAGAACAGTATGAAGACAAAAAAGTTCTATGAAAGTGTCTTTAAGAGAGAAACAGAGATGGGATCCTACGAAATTAAATGGTTGGGGCCGTGTGAATTTCAAGGAGAAAAATTACAATTTCTATCACTCGTAACGGCCATCTTGAAGGTTCCAAATTGCTTTTAAAAAATCTAGAGCGTCCGGCCCTAATGCGAGCCCCTGGACCCCACCCAGAGACGCTTACGTGCTCTAGCACACGTTGGCTTCAACCAGTCTTCGCCAACCCCTTATGGAAAAGCCTGTATCCGAAGCTGTAGTGGTTAAGGGATTGGCGTTCTCAGCCGGCGGAGAAATCTTGTTAACCTTTCGAAATTCCTTAAGGTAGGAGAGCAAGATGGGGAACTTTGATTTAAGCTAGGCAACCACTATTCTCGTATTTCTTTGCGCATTATAAATATGATATACATTATATACTTAAAGTGACTCGGTAACATTGCCCTGGAGGCTGTTCAGACCGGCAGAGATAGCCAGGCGCGTAGCCAGGGGCGCGGGCGGTCGCCCCCTAAAACGCCGGCCAAAAAAAAAAAAAGTCGAGAAGAGAAAAAAGGAAGAGGACGGCGGAGAAAAAGGAGCACGGTACAACGAATCGTCATCTTCTCGATTAATGAAACGTAAACGTTCGCGCTTCGCGCCGGTGTGGACCCGAGCGACGATATACACGCCGAATCATCTTCTACACCTAATAATTTAATACTCATTCTATTAAAGTCCGCTTGTGTGAAAATGAATTCATCAAATTAAGAGCTGGAACGGTACGCGAATCGTCTTCTTCTCTAACAAATTAATGAACATCATGCTCCGCGCTTCAGGAGGGGGTGGCTAATTCAGATAAGGATTAAGGGTCGAGAACGGTACAACGCGCTTCTCTCTAATAATTTAATGAAACGTCAAGCCGCTTCGCGCGGGAAACTGAATTCAGACAAGGATTAAGAGCCGATAAGGGTAGAACGAATCGGCTTCCTCTAATAATTTAATGAAACGTCAAAGCTTGAGCTCATGCTGCAATCACTGAATTCAGAAAGGATTTAGGTCGGTACAAGAATCGGCTTTTCTAATAATTTAATGAAACGTCAAAAAGATATTTATGATTAGAAATCGAAATTTCATTTTTCGTTTTGCTAACGGTTTTTACCACTACAGTCTATTGGGGAAAATGAGTATGGTAAAACCGGTCACTCAAAGATTTTTCCTTTTTTAGGCACTTCATGATCATTTTTTTAGGGCTTCAATATTATACCATATCACAGACACTGATAACACGTAGGGCCATGCATCTCAGATTTACTCTGTAATGTATTATTGTTGGGAAATGTGTGAACGGGGAAACAACTGAACCGAGATAAGATGGAAATGCAACAAAAATCACGATTGTTGTTTTTGTGTGTTATATGCTATTTTCTTTGTTTTCAAATCCGACCTGGATTGAAACAAATGGATTAATATTTCAAATAATAAGAGCAATAAAATAGATATCATATTACAAATATCTGTATATTTTGTCTACATAAGCCCAGGGAGGTGAAAGAAAGGAGTGGAAGCTCTTGTAATTTATTCAAACGCATGCGTGAGTTCTAAAGCGTAACAATGGGATGTGTAACATTCCACTTGGCTTTGAAGTTCCATGCTCCCAGCCGCTCTTCCACTGCGGGGAATTTCGGAGGCCAGGCACTAGTTTCACATTTATTACAAAATATTAAATTACCGGTAAAATTTCAGTGTAAATTATAAACTTTATTTGGGGATTGTATTGGGAATAGTGCATCAAACAATCTTTCATGTTTAGGAATCTGCCCTTCCTATAATTTGTGTGCCAGAGTTGGTAAAAGAAAATTTGCATCCTGACAAAAACTCAATATTTTAGGATAATGCGCTAATTTGTGCACGTTTTAATGTCCCGTTATTTAATCCATGATTTACAATCTTCGATAACTTTAAGTTTGCTAATGCGTGTTTTCGCGTGTTTTTGTATTTTGCAGTTGGAAAAAAGGATGAAATTACACAAGTTTGTGATTGCTTGTTCTACTCATTACACATACAACAATTGATGAGAAATCATTGAAAGGGACAGCGAACAGTTGCTGATATACCATTTTCTGATGTAGGAATTCTAAATGCTGACATTTCATGCGTGATTTGATCATGAGTGGGTGCGATTTTACCCTTGAACGGACCTATAAAAGAATAAATAGGGTAATACACTAGCCACGCCGCCAAACCGACTTCACCCCGACCGATTGTCGGTCATGCGGGGTCATGTTTTTTTCTCTTTATTTCCGGACTGTCATGGCTGTTTTTCCGTGTGATGCTGGTCTCGGTGTGGCTGAGCTATGAGTGGGTGTGAGTGTATTCTTGTTTCGTTTTATTGTTCCACATTTCACATAACAAGGTTGTCTCACATATAAGATTGAACAAGAAAGTGCATTATGATAACATTAAAATAACAAGGATAGACACGTAGCATAGAGAAATGATAATGTGAAATATGGGGAACTATTAAGAAGCAACGGATCTAAAAAAAAAAAATAACATAACAGGTAATACCCCAGTCACACCGCCAAACCGACCCCACACCGACTCCAACCCGACCGATTCTTGGCCATGCGGGGTAATGGAATTATTTGATTTCGGTCTGTTGTCGATTTGATATCGGTCCCGTTGGTGTGGCTGTTGTATAAGCCTATAATAATAATACAACGTCCAAGTATATCCGTCCAGCACATCCTGTAAGCGTATACCATTTTATCTACCACGATATACCAGAACACTCGTATCAGATATCATATACCGTCCTATACTGGACTGGTGAAGCATCCGATCGGAGGTGGCGTGAAGGGGAGAGGCTCTTTAAACTAGGAGGGGAAAAGGCTTAGGAGGGGCTGTATCATTTTCATATCACGTTCTTAGTGTACATAGCTCTCTTTCTCACCCCCTCTCTCTCTCTCTCTCTCTCTTTTTTTATAAAAATCATTATCATTATTATTAGGGGATTGTGCAACTCCCAGCCCCCGTACTCATGTCCAAATATACGCCACTGTTATTCTACCACGAGTGGCTCTTGAAACCACTCCATCATTTGTTATCTTTGGCTTCGACGACTTCTGTTGAAGTGACAAAGAAGTGACGTCACGATTGTTTGCATGTGTGAGTTTTTCACGACTGAACTTGAATATCGGGGCGAAGCGAGGCCATGGAATGCTTTTATAACTCTTTTGTTGAAATAAATACAGTGTATGAAGAATCCGTCATAATAAATTGTTATTGCTCGCTTTCTCATACTGGAAGCATCGTTGGGTCTGTTCGGTCAATTGTAAATTTTGTGTTCAAGCTGCCCTTAGTGTATAGCTCTATACGTCTACCTCTAAACGTTGTCGTTGTTCCTAATTCAGAATGGCTCATCAAAAGGATCATTTTGTTCCATGGTTTCAGAGTGTGTATTTGTGTTTGTTCTTCAGTTTCATATTGCCAGGTGGTAAGTTAATGATTGCTTTTGACTTTGTATGTACCATTCCCCGCCATGATGGTCAATTCGGTGTTAAAAGTGAGGTGCATGGTGTTTTATCAAATGAGTTTGCAACTCCAAACACTCTGTCATTAGAAGTTAAACATCAGTTTCAGCACCTTCTTTTTCTGGTAATAAAACAGATCGCAGAAGGGCCTTTGTCTTTCAGTCTTGAAGATCATGATATTTGTAATCCGCTGGGCATTGGTGATCAGTTATATCAGTTTTCTTTATCTGATCATTTATCGGGATTTCTTTTCATAAGTAAACCTTTATGGTATCTATCTCTGACTGATTTACCAATAGACTGGCATCTCATTATAAGCCTTTTGGCAATGAACAGGTTGATTGCCTCCCTTCACGATCTCAAACTAGAAATGCTCTCTACCCCATTAGCTTACACCAATGTCACACTAACGAGGCCAGTCACACTAACCAGACCTACTGCAGACCGAACAACAACAGAATACGGCCCAAAATCGGTCGGTTTCCATTCTGTTTTGAGTCGGTTTTGGGGCTTGACTATAAAAGTACGACGCTAGTTATAACCGACTACAGACCGACTCCAAACCGACAGATTCTTGGCTATTATTATACCTCAGTGACGCCACAAACCGACTCCACACCGGCTCAAAACCGCTTGATTTATGGTCATTCGAAGTAATGCAATTTTCGTTCGGTCTGTTCTCGGTCTGGTGCCGGTCCCATCGGTGTGACTAGGGTATTTTAAATTAAGCAGGACATTTCCTGTTGACAAATAAAGCTTGTTTGCGATCAGGCCTTTTATCAATTTTTAAGATATCAATTATCTGAATTATTGAACCTCTTGCACCCTATAAGTATTTTATGAGGTACTTTTTATCCTATCGGGACGACTCTTCCCAAGACAATCACCATAACCCGGACAATTACCTCGGACAATTACACTTCCAAACCTGTCCTGATTTTTTCACTGTATACCGTATTTCTTGTCATAGGCGAACAAATACACATTTTCAGGAGGTTGACGTCGCTTGCCCCAAAATCAGTTCTTTAGTTCTAAATTAGTTTATAATTTGATACTTTAGTAAAGAGTGGGTGTCGTGGTAAAGTGGTTCATTCACTTTGAATTCACTGCAAATCCCATCCCGACACTAACGTATTTTGGCAAGACATTAATCCACATTTGCCAATCGCCACCCGGGTTTAAATAGGTTCCTGGCAATTGCTGGGGTAATAATAATTGCAGGGCCATCAGGAAGAGCAACATAGGTGCTGATAAGGTTTTCTTAGGTAAATACAATTATTATTATTATTATTTTTATTAATATTTATATTAATATTATTATTAATGATATTTATATTAACATAGTTACTATTGCTATTATTGTTATTATTACTATTATTAATATCATTATTATTATTATAAGTGAAAATGCGATGTTGTAATTATGATCAGATCAACAAAAGACTGCAGTAAACACTCAACAGCCTCACTGCCGAGTGTGAGGTTGCAGGTGCCAAAATTATGGCAATTTCAGTATGTGTGCGTGATTGAGGCGGGGGTGTCGGCCCTTGTTCTATACTCAACTAAAAACGTTACGTTAATTTCATCTTTCCGTTAATATCTCATTGTTGTTTTCTATTACAGGCAGCCCCTTTAGAGGTGTTGAATTGTACGAGAACTACACAATACTTGGTTGGACGGTCCCTGTATGCCCGCGTACTCTATTCTGCAACAGTGATGAATCATGTTCTACCAGCTACAAGTCGCTAGGAGGATGTCATTGTGATCCTTACTGCTTTTATTTCAATGACTGTTGTATCGACTATCTTAATGAGTGTGGGATGAACCTTGTTGATGATGCCTTCCATAAGGCGACTGAAGGCATCGATCCCAGTCAGTTCTCCTGCGTGCAACCAGCGGAAATCCCGTTACAATCACAAGTATTGGATGGTGAGCCAGTGTGATGTGCGATGGAGTGATCAAGAGATAAAAGCAAAGTGTGAAGGCCAGGCAATGGATGAAGATCCACTGACATTAATGCCCGTAGAATATTTGAAGAGTATTACATTTAAGAATGTGTACTGTGCTGTTTGTAACTACAAGAACATCAGTGGCATCACACCCTGGGGAATTGACGGTACATGTCTCTCTGAAGAATACTCAAATTTATCACGAAGTGAATTCTCTGCCCAGCAAATCGGTGAAATTATGAGGAACTGCCTCATTTGGAACTTTCAGAGGCCCTTCTCACTAACGGCTGCAAGGGAGTGCACACATTCAGCAATCGAAACATGCGACGTCGATCCAAAGAATGAAACGATGGTTCTATTGGCGCATGCTTGTGAGTCGTACAAAGGTGTTGTCAGCATCTTCAAAAACCCTCACTGCTTCATGTGTAACAAGGCTTTAGTTTACAATCAAACGCTGGAAACAATCTATTTGAATTTGATTTACATGGAATGTCCCCCTCGTACCACTGAGCCTTCAATTGTTCCACCTCCAATTCCTTTTCCCAGTTACCCAATTTCTGTCCTTTTCGATTTTTCATCTGTTGAAGGGCTCTCTAGCCAAGAGCCACCAATCGATCTTTCTTGTAGAGATAACCAAATATTTGATAAGTTTAATAAACTGTGTATTAATCTCACGTGTCCAGTAGGGTATGGTCTCATGAACGGCACTTGTCAAAGGCTTCCTGCAAATTCCATTGCTTGTTCAAAGAAGCAATCCCTATTGTTATCGAAGTGGAGTGCATGTATAATGTTGGAGACATGTCAAACTGCTATCCCGATGTGCGTTTACACGATTACGTAATATCTTTAATCAATGGCAATTACATATCCTCAGTAAATCTTACCATTAGTAGGTTCACAGCCGAAATAAAGGGGAATGATTCATTCACCATATGTACTCAGACCTTGGACATATGGGGGTATCTAGGAATCAATATAGACGTCTCTCAAGAAAACCTTGACAGTGTATTCTTGTCAACAAACCAACAAAGCTCAGCTGTGAATGACATCTGCAGCAATATGACTTTCATGATATCTACTGGATGCAGCAACATCAATGAAAGGTGCCCTGAGAGAATTTTGTCTACAGATAAATTTATAAAATCATACGACAACGCAACAGGACAGGTATTTTTCGTTGGAGAAACAAAATACAGCCTTATGGAATCTCTCTATGTAATTGAATACGATATCACATCATCGGAAATGAACTTAAAACGAGAAAGTTTAAAAAGATGTGAAGTTCCATCTGAAACTTGTACATTAGTTTCACAGAACATATCACTTTTTGTTGACTTGGGCAATGGATCTTATCTTTACTCGCCTCTTAACAGAACCCTGGCGCCGAATGACTATCTTGATGTTGGAAATGAAACAATTTTAGTTTGCTCTTACGTCTTGCAAAGTGAGCAGTCTGCTGCAGGATTTCTTCGTTTTACATCTGCTCAATCTATTTTAAGCACCATCGGTATTTCCTTGTCTATAATTGCTCTTATCCTAACATTTGTTACTTATCTCAAATTCAACCTTCTTCGGAAAGCCACGTCGAACACTCTCATCATGAGTCTCTGCATAACTCTGATCTTCGCCCAAACTCTCATCCTATTTGGTGGACTAGCCGCGATTAATTCTAATGCATGCCTTTCATTTGCCATCTTGGGTCATTTCATGTGGATCGCAGTTTTCACTCACACAACGGCTCTTGCTTTCGATTTACACCGTCGATTCGGCATAGCAACGAAATTTGGCCGAACCGATGAGGGCGCTGCAGTACTTTCAAGGTTCCTTCTGTTTGCCTGGGGATGTCCAATCCTTGTGGTTGTTCCTTGCCTTGGAATCTACTTCAGCGGTACCAAGCTTCCACACTTCAACCTGACATACAGGACAGTTACCTGTTGGATCGGTGATGGTATGGCCAATTTGTATGTCTTTGGAATCCCCGTCGCTTCTCTCCTTGTCGTCAATCTCATTTTGTTCGTCATGGTAGTTGCCGGTCTTCACCAGATGAGAATGAGCCCTGTCAACAAACACAAGAGTACAGATTCTAACATTTCATCTGACCTTTTAATTTACATCAAGGTGAGTGCTTGTTACAAAAATTGAACTGGAAAGATAGATCTGAGGCCATTGCATAATAGACACAGTTCCACTTGTTTCTGAGACACATGTGAAAAGAGGAGAAAGGGGGAAATAATATTGGGAGAGGTATGTAAAATACGTTGCAGTTTTTTGAAAGACTGTCATTTTCATCTTCAAATATTTTATGAGAGGAAGCATAACACCTAAGTGATCATGAGTATCGTACAGAATGTCGTGGCGATAGTTTATTTGGCTCCGTAGGGGAGGAGACTTTTAATAGATACCATCCTATACTAGAGTTCGTATCATATCTTTGAGTGTATTCTGTGCAAAGAAAACATACGCATAAAGAAACATAATGTACGGATGAAATGTCTTTTCTCTGTATACTGAGAAATTATCATGCAGGCCTACAAACGTCATTTTTTCATTTATTGTTGAAACTATGATTGGCTCAGGTAACGATCTGACATATTCTTTACTTCTTGCCTTCCCTCCCTGAAACAGATGTCCACTCTGCTCGGTTTCACATGGGTCTTTGGTTTCGTAGCTGCCTTCGCTGACGTCACAGCTCTCTGGTATATCTTTATCATCCTCAACTCTCTCCAGGGAGTCTATATCTTCATTGCCTTCATCTTCAACAAGCGTGTCTTCAAGCTCTGGCGGGACTCGTGTACATGCCTTGATATGGTCCTCTCCTCGACGTCGTCCTCCAAGTCAAGAGCGACTTCGTCAGACGTGGTGACAATGAAAAATTCAAACTGGAAAACGACAAATAGCGAATCGATACTCTGAAAGAACACCCGCAGATTGGCCAGCTCAGCAATCACCAATCATTTATCAAGGGACATTCCAGTAGACCGATAGCCCATTTGAAGGGCACAAGACGAGACCGACAAAATAAAGAAATGAATTAATAATTGTTTGACTCGTGAGCTGTTGGTTTTATGGGATGTCGGTCATCTGGGCTACAGTCAAATTACACCGGGCGCAGTACAGTTTGCTGACAGTGTGTTATTGTACAGCTACCGGGTGTTTCGGGTTCATCACAGCAGATCGACAGCCCTCGAGATCGACAAAACAAAGAAAATACATAACAAAATATATAGAAGTGGAGAACATTGAAGGTCCACGAGATCGATAGCCAATTCGAACCTCAAAATAAAGATGCGGAAATATAGAGAAATTATAGTCTAGTGGGCTGTCGGTCTCATGAGACGTCGGTCTAGTGACCCTAAAAACATCGATCAGAAGGGTCCATCGGAAAGACATTGTCGGTATATGGGCTGTAGGTCTAGTAGGCTATCGGTCTCGTGGGTTGAGGCAGGTTATTCCTGGCATGGATGGATCGAGCTGGTGCGACTGTTTGGATGAATTTCTTTGGAGTGAAACAAAAAAAAATCACTGTTGGAAGCAGCACCACGGAATGATAATGAAAATATGCAATAGCATCAAAGCAGACTACACTATAATTTTTTTTTTAATCTCTTAGGGCATGATAAAAGCTGCTCTAAGTACATCTTGCATTATTAAATGAAATTTCTTTTAAGCAATGAAAGGCACAAATTGTAAAATATAAAATTTAAGATCAAAATAAACGGTCATTTGACACGAAACATTGTAAGGCGCGTAGCCCCATCTCTCAACATGTTGCACAATATTAGAAGCATACTAAAATGGCGGTTTTATTGGAGGTACACCCTACAATGTTGTATGCAGAGTTGGCATTTGGTGGGGAATGTCGTTGTCACGTTGTCAATCTGGTCTGACCGGCCCTTACACTTTTTCTAATTATTACAAACAATTTGTATTACTATTTCCTCTATCTGTAACATTGGTATTTATGCATGGAAATTTGCATGTACCTACATCTATCATTTTATAGAATGTATCCTTGTACCTATATACGTATAATATGAAAATCTCAGTTGCCAGGAATGTTATCAAGGTGCTCGGTATCCACAGACCTTAAAATGTTCCACTTAATTATATCTGAATGCACCTCTTTTCTCTCCTTTTCCCTTTCCTTACTTTCTCTCTCTCTCTCTCTCTTTCATTTTTTGTTGGCCAACCGCTATTCCATTATGCAATGTTTACATACAATTATGTATAAATATTGTATATACATGTTTTGCTTATGACAAGGACGTCAGTTCAAGCTTTACTTATGACGACCCTTTTTGTATCTGATTTTATATGACCATGTTAATAATTCATATTTTGTGAAGATATATTGAATGCAGAATCATATATGGAAAGTGAATAAATATCATTAGACGAAAATTTGTTTTTAACCCGACGGTTGGTTTATGCTAAGTTATGGTGAAAAAACGGGTTTAACATAGGAAGTTAATCGTAGGTCTAAGTTTTTCATTTTGTTAAACGTCATTTTAGACCAGGGTCGAGTTCAACTGAATTGAAAAAATACGGACCATTAAGCATAAGTGAAATGAATCTTGAATATAATATAACTGGCTCTTGTCATATCTATAGATCCTAAGAAAAGAATTATACATGACTTGTATAGACAAATGTAGAAAACTTAAAGTTGATCACAGTCATGTCTGTATGCAGTAGTTAATGTAAAATTACATTTCTGTCCTGTTTGAACTCACTGACCGCCTCTTTAAAATGGTATAAGATGACGTCATATTTGCCGTTTTAAATTTCAATGTCTTCTTTTTGTGATATAAAAAAAATCTTGGCTGTTTGTACATATAGAACGGTTTAATGTATAAACGATAGTTGTGTTAAAATGTCTACATGTGTATAATGAATTTGTTTGGTTAAAATATTGTCCTATAGTATGGAACGATCTTCCAAGCGATATGAGAAATATTACAAGTCGCAGAAGCCTTTGCTAAGCATTACAGAAATCTCTACTGGACGAATACCTGAACGATTGTCATACTGATAGTCTGAAGTTATAGATTAAGCTACATGATTTAATTTTGTTTATTTGTAAATAGTGCATATACGCTTCTTGAAAGATATGAACATCAATTTGCGTTCAGACCTACTAAGAAATTTTGTGATCGCATTTAGTGTGAAATAATGAAGACTTATGCCTGGATTACATTTGGCCTGCGATTAGTCTACGGAGCCTGTATCCTGCCCGTATCCCCTTTCCGTGCGGCCTCCGTACAGAGGCAGGAGGCGGCCGTGAGATTTTCGTACGGATTCACGGGCTCCGCGGGGCTCCGCGGGCTCTACGATTTTGTTTCGCAGAAAGTTATACAAATTTGAAAAATTGTAAGCCCGTAGTCCGTAGACAAGTCGTAGGTGTTATTGCACAATCCCCGCACGGACATCGCGCGGAGGAATCGCGCTGATCGTGCAGCAAACGCACGATTTTTCGGTGAACATGGAGGCAAAAAAACGCTTCAAAACGGCACGGTGGCTGCACGGTCACCGCGCCTTCTCCGCGCAACCTTTGCACGGGAGCTGAACGGGCTCTGTACGATTTCCGTGCTGAGGCTGCGGAGAATGCACGGCTACTGCATTGAAATTGCACGATTTCCGTACAATCTCCGATCAGCCTCCGTTCGGATTTGCCCCGGCCTACCCCCGAGGGCCAATACAAGAAATGGCACGATGCTCGTAGATAATGTAAACACAAACATCGTAGCCCGTAGCCTCCTACGATGCCCCTAAAATCGCACGAAAAATCGTAGACTAATTTATCGTACGGCGTCCGGGGCAAATGTAATCTAGGCATAAATCGGGGGCTAACCTCAATTACCATGTTGCTATTTGTTATTAGCTCCAGTTACCAAAACAAATATTTATATTGTATTGACTATACAGGAATGTACATTTTGGTGATTTGATAATAAATTCCAAATTTAAACTCACACATATATTTTTTTTAATGAAAAGGGGAAAAAACGAATACATTGCATTAATACACAATATGTAAATTTACCAGAAATTGCCAAATGCTCGTGAGTAACCTTTTTACTTTGGACTTTCACATTTACAGCAGGACCTCAAACGCAAGCGTATTCTTGCATGTAGGATTGAAGATGTATATACATTTCATTTTCTTTCTTCTTTCGTTTTGCTGCTAGGAAATGACGTGAAGATCAAAATATTACCGAGGAAGTACGAACTATATTTTCTGCCAATACCAAGAGCACGTGAATACATATCACGTACCACACACATGGTTTAAAAAAACACATACAATCTGCCATTGCAAAGGTAAATCGAGGTATTGTAAGCCTGAACACTGAACGGCATCCTTAGAAAAGTAATTTCCAGGCACCTAAAGAACAATTGAGGAAAACAAAAGCTTGAAGAAAACTTACAAGAAACTAGCACATGGAAAACAGAAAATCACAAGCCTCCTCGACAGCAATGGACAAGAAATCACAGATCAGGACCAGATACTTAAAAGATTTGAAGAATTCTATGAACAGCTATACAACACCAATAAAGAGACAGAAGATCCAGGAGAACCACAAGAAGAGATCCCAATTGTAACTGATTGGGAGGTTCAACATGCAATAAATCAAATGAAGAGAGGAAAATCACCAGGCCCAAACAACATACTCATATACACAATCAAGGAGGGAGGAGACACAATAACAGACGAACTAGCCAAACTTTACACTGCATGTATGCAAACGGGGAGGGTACCGCATCAATGGAAATAAGCCACAATGATAATTCTGCACAAAAAGGGGGACAAGCGAGGTCTAAAGAACTACATACCCATCAGCCTCCTCTCAAACCTGTATAAGCTGTATACAAAAATCATCACCAACCGGCTAAAGAAAATCCTTGATAACAACCAACCAAGGGAGCAGGCAGGCTTCAGAAGGGGATTTTCAACTATGGATCACATCCACACCATTAATCAACTGAAAGAAAAATGCCAAGAATACAACATCCCTCTATGCGTAGCATTTGTAGACTTCGACAAGGCATTTGATTCTCTCGAAACCTATGCAGTACTGAAGGCACTCCAAGACCAAGGAATCAACAATGCATACATCAAGATCCTCAAAGATATTTATTCAGACTGCTACAACACTGTCAAAATGCACAAGGACAGCAACAAAATCATGATAAGAAAGGGAGTTCGACAGGGAGACACCGGCTCACCAAAATTCTTCAGTGCTTGCCTAGAGAGCATCTTCAGAACATTAGACTGGTCATCAAAGGGAATAAACGTAAACGGGGAAAAATGAGCCATTTAAGATTTGCAGACGATATTGTAAAAAAAAATGCTGCAAGAACTGGACGATGCAAGCCGACTAACAGGTCTCAAAATGAACATGAAGGAGACTAAACAAAACAAATCCAAGTGAATGGTACCAAAGTGGAGCAAGTAGAGGAGTATATTTACCTAGGACAACGCTTCTCTCTACAAGACAAAAATCAAGATAACGAAATAAGGAGAAGGATCAAAGCTGGATGGCAAGCCTTTGGCAGATATAGCACCATCATGAAAGAAAAACTTCCATTATGCCTGAAAAGGAAAGTGTATAACCAGTGCATCATCCCAGCAATCTCATTCGCTGCAGAAACATGGACACTAACGTCAAAACTGGAAAGAAAGCTAGCAGCATCTCAACACAACATGGAAAAAAGTATCCTAAACATCACATACAAAGACAGAAAAACGAACAAATGGATCAGGGAGCAGACAAAAGTCCAGGACATCCTTGAAACAGTGAAAAGAAGAAAATGGAATTGGGCGGCCACATCAGCCGTAGAAATGATAATCGCTGGAGTGCAGCAATCACTTACTGGACACCATATGAGGGAAAACGTATTACAGGGGACGCCAAAGGAAAAGATGGAGAGATGAGCTGCAACAGTACTGGAGAAAGGTTAATTGGTACCAACAAGCACTAAATCAGATCTTCAGCCCAGCACCTCCTGCAAGTTCCTCGTCACTCAACTCATTTCTACGGCAACAGGGCCTTTGAAGTGGCTGCTCCAACTCTCTGGAATTCGCTCCCTCTGCATGTCCGTCAGGCTCCCACACGACAGACTTTCAAAACCCTTCTCAAAACTTATCTGTTTCGTTTGTAATTTTTGACATTGCAATTAATTAATGTATTACAATTAAATATGTTACTCTAATTGATCTTTCATAAATATTTGATATCTGTATTGACTTTGCTCTTTATGAATTAATACTTTTAGTTACATGTTTTTAGTTAAAGGTTTTTTTATATTTCGTTCTTTTAACTAGTTAATATACTTGTACATCCTTATGTTTTACTTTGTAAAGCGCATAGAGAAACTTCCGTTTATTATGCGCTTAATAAATCAATCTTTATTATTATTATTATGGATATTTGGGGACGGCATGCTGAGGCCTTCATCCTGCAGTGGATCGACAATGGCTGAAAAAGTAAAGTAAGTAAAGAAGAACTCTTGCATCCGTCCCGCCATTGGTGGGCAAACAATATTTGAAACAGAAGCCCTACCGGATGCAACTAAATTTAAGGCAATCCTTCTCAAAGGTCCTCTATCCTCCTCTTAAAGCCATACTGCACTAGAAGCACTACCGCAAAATCCCCTCACGCCATCTCAGGTCAGCTGTAGCAGTATGGTCCCGTATAGCTCACTGCTTCCCTAGCTGCTCTGCTGGTGCTCGCATTGAGTCCTCTGTCTAAGAAGTGGAAATTAGGTGTTGGCAAGTTGACCATGAGATGGTGCTGTGCAATAAACAGTACGCTAGGTCAGAAAGTTCATCAGTTCAGTATCGCTTCAAGTTCACTCTCCAGCACCACCACCTCCAGTTAAAACTCCAGGAAGAACTTTTTTGAGGATCATCTACCAAGTACCAAGACATGTGCCGAATTGAGTTACGTTCCATTAGATTACCATCACGCGCGTAAGGAATACAGTTACTGGGGTAACATTTTGACATTGATCTTTTCTTTATAACAAAAAGGAGAGATGTCTAACAGCTGTAGTACCCGCGAAAATCATTTACACCCCAAGTATTTTTGTTAATATTTTGTTCATATTGTTTTTAAACCGGAAGTTCCAAGATCGTAATGCAGAAATATGGCCTAAAAGAACGAGATTATACAAATAATGTATGCACTTTCAAGGTCTATAACGCACAATACCGCTTTATGCCTGTAATAATTATATTAAAACATGTATGAACATGGACCTTTGTCATTGAATCTTCGTACGTGTTTAGAGGCTGATGCAAGAATTGCCATTTTATACATCTATATATATTATTTCGCGCCATCTCCGAGTTCAGGATCTCGACGAACATTAATTGACAACCGTGCTTTGATCACGATCGCACAAAACTTTCACAAAAATTGTAGCTTAGGCAATTTCAAAAGGTTTGTACACCACCTCTTGAAATGTTTTTAAAAAACATTGCAGTTACGTAATATTACGAAATCTGAAATTGACTTCTCTAGGCACTTCAATACGGTATTGATATTGCCCCGAGTTTGATTTTTCGAAAATCTTTGCGATCATGTTTTTTCCTACAAGGATGCACTTAGAAAATTGTCCAGGGGGGTCGTTTCACAAAGATTAAGATCGACTTTAAGTTGGACTTAACTATGACAGGCCATTCATGTCACTGGTTGCTCTCACTATTGGTCTCTCAATTATGATCTTTAGATAATATTTTTTCCTTCAATAATGAACTATCAAAAAACGTAAATTCTGTAGATTTGTGACCACGATTTATAAGTCCCTTGAGAGACCAATGCCAGTAAATGGTGAGAGCAAACAGTGGCATGAACAGCCTGCCATAGATAGGTCCAACTTAAAGTCGATCTTAGTCTTCGTGAACACTCCCCAGGTAGGCGAATACATACAAGTAAAGCTTTTGGTAATACGGACCAAGACATCATAATCATCATAAATATGAATAGTCGATATATACGTGCATGATAACACTCTTAAATCACTTAACTTCTACCAGTGGCGTATCGTTGGCCTCGTGCTACGGAGGTGGGGAGGGGAAAGGGGCATGTTATAGGTCTTGGAGGGGTCGCATCAATCATATTTTCCTTATCCTTCTTCTCTCTTTCTCTCTCTCTCTCTCTATCTCTCTCTCACGCTCTCTCTCTCTCTTGCTCTCTTTGTCAAGCGTTGTGAGAGGAAGGGGCTTGTACAACCCTCTTCCCCCGGTCCTGCACCATCCCCTATGATATATTATGTGGCGTATAATTCACACTGTCATATATGGTCTTTTAAACCCATAGTCACATTGAAAAACGCCGACGTTATAATTATTTGCCTGAGCGATCTTAAATGAACTTCAACTACCGAACTTGAATACTCGAGGTTAGGATAGGCTATGAAGAGCTTTATTTACTTGAACCTTTTTGTTACAAGAAATTTGAGAAATGTGAGATGTTTATTGTGTTCGCTCGCATATATGAAGCACAACTGCTGCCAACAAAAGGTGTGTTTGTTTCCTATCCCTTCTCTCTCTCTCTCTAGAACTATCTCTCTCGTCCTCTCGTTGTTTGTTTAGTTGATTTCTTTGTGAGTTGCACGTAAATGATATATTGTACTACAGCATTCTAGACATTACTCTAAGTCCTACGAAATGTACAGATGAATCAAAATGGCTCACGAAAGGGATCAATTTGTGTCTCGGTTACGGTTGACGCAAGCTTGTGAGTCGTACAATGGCGTTGTCGGTATCTTCAAAAACCCTCACTGCCTCATGTGTCACAAAGCTTCAGTCTACAATCAAACGGTGGAGGCAATATATTTAAACTTGGTTTCCACCAGTCAGCGTTTTTGGCTCAGATGGTCAAACATTTGACCAGTTTAGCAAAGAGTCAATCCTAACTTGCCCAGTGGGATATGATCTGATGAATGGTAATTGTGAAAGACGTTCCGTGAATTCGGAATGATCGCTCTATGACACAATGCCTTTGCTTATCGAAGTGAGGTGCACACATGTGGTAGACAGATCAAATTGCCATCCTGATATGCTTTTAAAAGATTACGTAATGTCTGTAATCAGTGGCAACAATATATCCTCAGTGAATCTTAGCGTTAGTAGGTTCCAAGCCGAAAAACAGAGGAATGATTCATTCACGGCATGTACTCAGACCTTGGACATTTTGGGGTACCTCAGAATGAATGTAGATGTTTCTGAAGAAAACCTGGATAGTGTATTCTTTTCCACAAGCCCACAACACTCAGCTAGGAATGACATCTGCAGCAATATGAGTTTCATGATATCTGTTGGATGCAGCAACCTAAATGAAAGTTGTCCTAACAGAATCGTGTCTGAAGATAAAGTTATAAAATCATACCAAAATACAACGAGACAGATATTTGTCGTTGGAGAAACAAAATACAGCTTTGTGGAATCTCTCTATGTAATTGAATACGATATCAAATCATCGGAGATGAACTTAAAACGAGAAAGTTAACAAGGATGTGAAGTTCCATCTGAAACTTGTGCATTAGTATCAAAGAACATATCACTCTTTGTTGACTTGGGCAATGGATCTTATCTTTACTCGCCTCTTAACAGAATCCTGGCGCCGAATGACTATCTTGATGTTGGAAATGACACAATTTTAGTTTGCTCTTACGTCTTGCAAAGTGTGCAGTCTGTAGCTGGATTTCTTCCTACCTACTCCGGTCAGTCTATAATTGCCCTTATCCTAACATTTGTTACTTATCTCAAATTCAACCTTCTTCGGAAAGCCACGTTGAGCACTCTCATCATGAGTCTCTGCATAACTCTGATCTTCGCCCAATCTATCTTCTTATTTAATGGACTAGCCGCGATGAATTATAATGTGTGCCTCTCATTTGCCATCTTGGGTCATTACATGTGGCTCGCAGTTTCCTGTCACACAACGGCTCTTGCTTTCGATTTACACCGTCGATTCGGCATAGCAACGAAATTTGGCCGAACCGATGAGGGCGCTGCAGTACGTTCAAGGTTCCTTCTGTTTGCCTGGGGATGTCCAATCCTTGTGGTTGTTCCTTGCCTTGGAATCTACTTCAGCGACACCAAGCTTCCACACTTCAACCTGACCTACAGGACAGCTTACTGTTGGATCGGTGATGGTAAGGCCAATTTGTATGCCTTTGTAATCCCCGTCGCTTCTCTTCTTTTCGTCAATCTTATTTTGTTCGTCATGGTAGTTGCCGGTCTTCACCAGAAGAGAATGAGCCCTGTCAACAAACACAAGAGCAAAGATTCTAGTCTCCGATCTGACCTTTTGATTTACGTAAAGGTGAGTATTCATTAGTCAAAGTACACGGGATAGATATGGAATTGCAGGATATCAAACAAAATCTAGAAGAAGATTTCTTTCATTTCCGAAATGCCTGAGCATATTAAAAGCAAATAATGGAAAACTTGACTTTATGTATTATTTGACAGCATGTTTACCTATCATAGAAACTATCGTCGTGAAACTAGCATTTGCATCAATATGTTCTATGTCCAATACATCTCGACAAACGTATCATCCATCTAAAACTTTGCTACAAAATGACAACTCTGGCACACTTATGTATAGAATACATGAATTGTAGTATCAGATCCATGTAATGCTCGAGTGCTGATCAGCCATATTCTTTACTTGTTCCTGTCCCTCCCTAAACAGATGTCCACACTGCTCGGTTTCACCTGGATCTTGGGTTTCGTAGCTGCCTTTGTTGACGTCACAGCTCTCTGGTATATTTATATCATCATCAGCACTCTCTAGGGAGTCTATATCTTCATTGCCTTCATCTGTAACAAGCGTGTCTTCAAGCTCTGGCGGAACGCTTGTACATGCTTTGAGAAGGTGTCCGCAACGACATCATCCAGGTCAAAGACAACATCATCAGACAGAGTGAAGATGAAAGGATCAAAGTGCGAAATGACTGAGAGTGAATCAATGCTCTAAAGGAAAGTACAGCCCCCAACAATCGAATACAAGTTTTCAATACCATTAATGCAAAGCTCGAATCATGTACATAGTATAGATGAATGAGGTTCAGCAGGTTGACTGCTGTACTCTCTCACTCCTAAATTCTTGGTGCAAGGACTTCCCGGTACCTTGGTAATGTTGGCTTGGACAGATAACAAGGCGCCAATAAATGTTACTTTTACACTGTTAACTTTATTTTTGAATGCTTGGTGCATGGGATGTTATAGTTCGAAGTTGAAATATAAAGTACGATGCTTGAAGAATGTCAGTTGGTTGTTACAACCTGTCCTCCTACGGAGGACATGCAGTGTATGATCGAATCTCTTTGGTTACAACAGAAACAGAAGGAAAAATGAATGCTTCTAGATAAGACCACACCACGTATCAAATTATATATATATATATATATATATATAGGCGTGAAGAAATTGGTCTAGGAACGTGAGACGTAGATGTACTTTACAATTTTATTACGAGCTTTCGGCTTGTGAGGCCTTCTTCAGGTTCTTGTTTGTGTGTTGGGCTGTCGGCGCTTTATATGAATACTCATATCGTCGCTATTGTTAAAAACGAATGGAATATTTAAAGTTGCAGAGTCTCATCTCTACACAA
The DNA here is from genome assembly GCA_037976565.1 of Mesocentrotus franciscanus. Taxonomy (NCBI): domain Eukaryota; kingdom Metazoa; phylum Echinodermata; class Echinoidea; order Camarodonta; family Strongylocentrotidae; genus Mesocentrotus; species Mesocentrotus franciscanus. The sequence goes on along the minus strand of CP137677.1, from coordinate 5,816,490 downwards.
GTCATGATGCACAAAGTGTAGAATTATCAAGTTTAACTAGAATGAGTTCTACAGATGTCAAATCTTATCATTCGTTATACGAAGGTCTTTGATAAAGCATACTTATTTTTTTTAAAGTTAGTTATTTAGACTCCTTTCTCACTTTGCTGGACTTATTTATGCTAGACCGATTCACTAGACCGCTCCAGAGGTACGGTTCGTTTGGTTTCACACTCATCGCAATTGTTTACCCTGAAGAGACACGTGATGCCATAGCAACGGGAACCGTTCCTGTGGCTATGATAGCATGGGCCATTATCGCGCGGAATCATCTTCTCTTCTATCTTTCCTTTTCTTATTCTTGATCTTTATTATTCTATCATCTTCTTTTTCTTCGTTTCCTTATATTTCTTTTTCCCCCTTCTATCATCTTCTCCAATGTTATTCTTTGTGTTTATCATTCTATCATTTTCTCTTTCTCTCTTTACTGATGCTATTCTTTGGTTTTCTTTCTGTCATTTTCTTTGTTATTCTTTCTTTTTCCTTCTTTAATTTCCTCGTCTATCTCTCCCTTTGCTCTATCGTCTTCTCTACTAGTCTTGTCTGTCCTTATGTTATTTTTTTCCTTCCATATATCATCTTCTTTTATATTACTTCTCGTTTCTATTATTTTATCATTTTCTCACCCTTCCTTTCCTTATATTATTATTTGTTTCTTCCTTTTAATAAATTTCCTTATGTTATTCTCTTTTTTAAACTATTTTTTACTGTAATCTCTTTCTCTCTTTCATTACTTTCCCGCCAAAATACACTCACTTCCGGTTGAAGTACGCTTCATGGCACGGTTTGGTTTCACACTGCACATTAGAGCGGTCTGGAGCGGTCTAGGCAGCAAACCGGTCCAGAAGATCGCTTTTGGCACGGTTGTGCTTGTCACAACCAAGGGGAGGGTGTGATGGCATGTTGGTCCAGTGACAACTGCTTAAATACAGAACTCAGACAAAGTAACAAGTGACACAATATTTAAAGGGAATTAAGTTTAATTCCAGTCTCCAAACAATATTTACATAGTCAAATTACAGAAAATTCAATGTTAACTTCATATTCCAGTTTCATAAAATATCTTCATTTTTCTGATATCATATAACGCTCAACAACTAGATAATCCATATTGAAATAAGAAACATTCCTTTTCTCTGTCAAGGATAATATTACATATATGCAAAACTATAATCATAAAATGATTTACAATTAAAGACTTCATGTCAAAAGAGCCTTTAAATAATTGTAATCCAGGCTTATCTTATTTCACCATTAATTAATTTTTCTGACAATCTGCTTAACTAAATTACTGCAAAGAGAAATAACTATAGTTCACTTACAGTTTAACTGGTGACAAGAAAGCTTTGAAGACAGGAGCAGCCCGTGTCCAGTACAGACAATTCTGGTGCAAGCTAGGAATACAAGAAACTGCCACGCCTAGTTTCAAAAGGTGCAGCCCAAACATGCTGCCGTCGGCCTAGCTGAAGCCACCAAACCCCTAGCAGGCTAGCTGCTGCGGCTGCTCTAAGACATTAGCTAATGCCCGAGTCACACCTTTGCGTATTTGGCTTGCGTATTGCTGCGTATTACCCGAACGCAGACATAGGCAGTCATACCCAATAAAGCGCAATAAAACGTGCTCACTACGTACTCAATACGCAGATTAGCGCAAATGCCTGCGTTGGTCGCTCGCTAGTTTTAAAATTTTCTAAACTATCGCAAGCAAACGCAAGGTCAAATCGCCTACGTGCGGATACGAGTGGCAACCAGTGACTGCGAGCAACATCGAGCGACAGCGAGTGGCATAGCGCAGGTATACGCAATCATACGCACCTCTTTCTTTGGAGTGCATGTCACTGCCTAAAATTGCGTTTCCTGCACGATTTACCTCGCGTTAGCTCGTTGTCGTTCGTATGATTGCGCGTATTGTTGCGCTGCTGCTCGCACACCGTTCGTAGCAGCAAGAACCGTTGCGATTGTCGCTCGCTACGCTGCGAGTCTAGCTCGTACGCCGCTCGCTTTAGCTCGCAGTCGCTGGTTGCCGCTCGCTTTAGCTCGTTGTCACTGCGATTAGTTGCCTAGTACCGACCACCGTCGCTGCGCTGATTTATTTTTCTTGTAGATGTAGACTCGTCAGAAGCTAAGATGCTTATGCCCAGTCCCGCAAAATGACTAGTATTTGTACACCGCCGCAGCCCCAGCGAGCTGAGTACGCTGTAGAGCGAGCTGGCACGCAGCAGTACGAACAACAGACGAGCTAACGCGAGCGAACATGCAGTGAAACGCAACGAGACCAACTGGTGCGAGCGGCTAGCGAGTAGCAAACGAGCAAAGAACGAGCTACATACGCAACGTGGCGAGCAAACTACGTATTGAATCGTACTGCTATGAGCAACAGCGAGCTATAGCGTGGTCATAGGCAACCATAGGCAACCGTAGGCAGTCTTTGTACGAGCGGCATACGAGCTACCTACGAGCTAGATACGCAATAGTGTGACTGCTACCTTCAAATTGGCCGCGTATTGCTGGGCACGGCTGCGTATTGATATACCCCGCATAGCGCAGCAATACGCAGCAACATACGCAAAGGTGTGACTCAGGCATTAGAGGTCTTGCCTCTCCAGATCCTAAGCTTCAAGTTCCCAATATTAATTCTACCTAGGGTTCCTTTCGTATAAGGAATTTCAATCAACGCCCAAGCTACTAAAATATTGTCTTTATCTGTTTTAACAACAAAACTTTGCAAGAAAACTATCTGAATCACCCTAATATTAATAGAGATTATAATTCGAAACTTGCAGGAATCCTAAGACTGTGCTGGACAAAAGGAAGGAAGCACATGAATAGGAATATGCTAATAAGCTACTGCACGACATATATTTGGACAATAGCAAAGACATGACTACGACATACTATTTGGGTCAATATTTGTAAACAAAGTCTGAAATAGGGATGACTTGTAACAGTGCTTTCACACTCACAGTTAGACCGATCTAAAGCCTCGGTCACAAATGCCATTACGAACTGCTACGAACGCCGTACGAACGATTTTCAGACAATGGAAATTCGGGAAGACAATGGAAAAACAGGGAGATTCGTACGAAATTATCGTTCGTACGGACCTTTGTGACCGTAGCATAACGTAGACCAGTCTAGCGTAGATCGGTCCAGGACGTGAGTGAGAAAGAGGTTTTAGTTATTAAACACTTGTGGGATGTAGCACCCTGATCAACACGAATTCTGTTTTTTTTTATACGGGTCCACTCATAATTTTAGCATTTAGCTTTCCCTGTTTCGAAGCATAAAAGGAAGAAAAGTAAAATGATAATCTATTAATATAGACAGCTTTCTGTACAATGGAACACTTTTCAGCTCTGCACTTTGTGTTAACTATGTTATGCTCATGTTATGCTTGGTAATAAATCATGACATTCACGTATATAGATAATCATTTCTGCGCATGTTTGGTGAATTTACCGAAAGGATTTAGGCAATATCTTTTCAATGGGCTAACGTTTAATCCCTAAGAATTTATGAATGGGGAGAGAGAAGGTTTTAGGGGTCGAAAAAGAGTGAAATGAAGATAGGAAAAGTGAAGATGGAACTTTTTCCTCTCCTCTCTCCGTTCTATTGAGAAGGAGGGCTAAAAGACAAAGAAGGAGAAGAATAGGGAGAAAAGGACGGAGAATGAGAAGAACATGGGGAAGAAGACAATTAAGAAGAAGAAGATGAATAAGAAGAAGGTAAAGAAATGGAATGATAAAGAAGAACCTTTGAAAAGAAAACACAAAAAGTGAAGATGGACGACTGATGGTGTTTAAATGGGGATAGATCAATGAAATATGCAAATATGACTAATGAGGCAGAGAGAAAGGGAATTAAAGAGAGAGAGGGGAGAGGACGGGGAAACATGGAGACGGGGTATAAAACTCGATGGTACCAAGAAAATGGCGCATTAAAGGAGAGAAAAAATATTCTTACAGAATGTTCTAGAGTTTGCAAAGAAGAAAAGTTTGTTACAAAGGAATATAAATTATATAAGGGCCCCTAGTATGAACCTTCTCAAACTTCTCATTTTTAAAGCCTACATTATTCAATCAATTAATCAATTAACACAGAAATGATAGAGATAGTGATTTAATTATTACGTGACAACTTATTAACATGTGCAACATGTAGGCCTTTGCGTAAAACATAATACTTATGCACTACATATACAAACACATTTTGACAATAGATGGTTTTAATATTGCGGTTGTTAAAAACTAACACACGCCCGCTTTGTTCTAATCTTGTAGAGGGTTTGGTGTGTTATACACACTCATACCTCAACGGTTTTACAAAATAAGGTGCACTATAGACATGATAGACACATTAATGTTCGCCGACTATTTTTCAAGTACAGGTTAACATCTTCTGCAAAAAAAAAATGTTGAGAAAACTGATATGCCATAACGTCTTATGCAATCATAAAATGTTCGTATTCTGAATAAAAGTAAACTGTTAGTCAGGAGCGTTTTACCAGACTCTCTGTAGTAGACCCCGTTAATTCCTGATATGATGCCTGCTCTCAGTTAAAGTATTACAATTTTCAGTTATCATTTATTTCCAGACCGAGAACATGGGGGTCGTATTCCTAGAGGATATTCCTCACTAAGAACTATCTCATGCCTTACGGCTATACCTCAGAGTTCACGGGACCTATCTGAGAAGGGTTGAAGACGGATGGGTCAGGAGTGTTTCTGGCATGAGCTCATGACAATCCTTAATGTGAAGTTAAGAAGTAATTATTTATTTCAAATGGAGACATAGGTATTTATTGGAACATAAATAATTTTTAATCTAAAATTATGTTCATGTGACAGTATGAAAGGTGTACATCGTTTAGTTCAGTATTCTTCCGTACATCATCTGCACAACTAGAGGAAACAACCATATCGCTTTCATTTATTTAGGAAATATCAAGCAAGTTATAATAACATTTTGTACCTCCTCTGGGAGGGCCTATATCACTCATATGGTAGTGGCGTATCCAGCATAGGTGAATCTGCATACGCCCCATGTCCCCCCTTCAATATATAAATATTTAAGAGGGCCACCAAGCCAAACATAGGGCTGAAAATTACGCCCATTCTCATGTTTATCAATAAAATTCTCGTAAATATATGTCACTATATGGTATTCGTTTTTTTCCCAGTTGCCCGTGGCACTTTGATTGGCACTGCACAATTTCCACCATTAGCACCATTAAGCCCGTACTATACGGCTCTTCAGCCGTAATTGGTAGCTTTGAGACCTCTGGTAGCTTAATAATTGGAAACCTTCTTTCTGTAAAATCTAACTTTTTAATAAAATCACTTTATATTGGGGAATTTGTTTGTGGCTGTAGTGGTCTTCCATGGGGCCCTGAATAAACATGAACATATTTACATCAAAAAGCATAACGTTTATACAGAACAGTTTAAAAATCCATAGTACATTAGAAAGATATAACACAGCAATAATAGACGTGGCACAAACGAATACTCGTTTGCAAAATACTTATATATCATTAACCTATTTCAACTGTAATGTCAATAGAAAAATATTGATTAAGTCGCAATTATGTGAATAAATCATGTTAATATTACAGAACATGCACGTAGTGTATGTTTGGCTGAGCTATTCACAAATTACAACTTTGTTTAAACAATCTCTTAAATGAAATGACAGAAGAAGCTGTTCTCATCGAATTGTCTAGCTTATTCCATTCAAATATAGAAGAAACAAATGGGCTAAACTTATACCAATCAGTGTGAAATCTGGGCACACGTAAACATCCACTGTCTATTTGCCTTGTATGATTCTCATGTACATCATTAGGATTGATTAAGCCTACCTGAAGGTAAGAAGGGGCTAAGTTATGAACGCATTTATATATCATCATAACGCGACTTAACTCAAACCGTTTGTCTAGTGTCATCCATTTAAGACTTGTGAAAAAATCAGCCGACGGTGTGTCATATGTCTTGTTCAATATTATTCTTGCGGCCCTCTTTTGAATTTTCTGCAGCTTAGTTGTATGGGAATGGAATCTGTTCGACCATACAACAGAGCAGTAATCTAATCGTGGCAACACTAGACTGTTATAAAGTAACTTTAAGGATTGTTCAGGCAAAAAACTCTTTGCTCTCTATATCATGCTAATGTTTTTCTGGGTAAGTTTACTTACGTTTTCGATTTGTTTAGACCATTTCAATTCTTCATCTATCAAAAGGCCTAAGCATTTGGTGAATTGAACTCTTTTTATCAAATTGCCATTTAATGAAATGGTGAAAGATTGAATTTTCCTGAGATTAGCACGAGAGCCTATTAACATGACACAATTTTTTCAGTGTTAAGAACGAGACGATTTTCCTTAATCCATGCCATGACTCTATTAAATGCAACAGTTAATTTTTCTTCCACAGCAGTTGCATCATTTGCACTGACGGTAAGTGTCGTATCGTCAGCATACATATCTATGATACCTTCAGGAGTACATTCAGGTAGACTGTTAACATAAATTGAAAATAAAAGGGGACCAAGAATTGAACCTTGTGGCACACCTAATTTGATGGTTGATGGATGCGACTGGGCTCCTTTGAATTGGGTCACTTGTTGTCGATCACCTAAATATGATTTGAACCAATAAATAGTCCTATCACTACAACCTATACAAGCTAGTTTATGTAAAAGTAGCTCATGGTCAACAGTATCAAAAGCCTTCCGAAAATCTATGAAGGCAACTTTAGAAATGTCTTTGTTATCAATATTCAACGACCATTGATTTACAAGTTTTGCAAGGGCAGTAGCTGTTGAATGTTTAGGTCTAAAACCAGACTGATTAGGGTGTAATAATTGATTCTCGTCCAAGAATTTACTGAGTTGTTGATGGACGGCCCTTTCTATAATTTTACTCACGATGGGTAATATTGAAATGGGGCGGTAATTATTCAAAGAAGAAATATCTCCAGATTTAAATATAAGTACTACCCGAGACCTTTTCCATTCACGTGGAACAACTCCTGTAGACAGGGACTTGTTAATGATATCACAAAGAGACTCTGCGATAACATTCTTCGTCATCTTTAAAAGTTTACAGCTGATGTGATCTTCACCAGTTGCTTTATCAGTACTCAGATTATCAATCTGTATCAATACAAAATCCTTAGTAATCAAATTTAAATTAATTGCGAATGAGTTGGACCAATACCATTGTCCTCGTCTACTCTCAGTTGAGACGTATTCCTCCGCAGGTCCTTAGTAATCTTAGTAGCATTAGAAATGAAAAAGTCATTAAAATGCTTCAGCAATATGTGCATCGTCCGACACACTTGCTCCATCGACGCTTATGGTATTGGGAGAAATAGGTAATGACTTAGGCACAAGGCCTCTCAAACATCTCTACATTTGCCTACTGTTGTTATGATTTTGTGAAATCTGGTCTGCATTATATTCTCTTTTTCTTTTTCTCATGAGATGAATAACTGTATTCTTTAGATATTTGTAGGTGTCCCAAAGATCATCACTTTTGTTAGCTTTAGCAGCTTTGAGAACTTTATCACGCTCTTGAAGACATTCATAAAGACATTCATTAAAGATGGCACCTACCATTTACAGAAATAAATTCCATAGACGTAGTCATGAATCGTCCATATGAATTTTTTAAGATTTTCAGAAGAAAATTTAACATATTCGCAAAAATAGCTTTTATTTTAAAATATCCTCGTCTGTTTCAAGTTCTTCTTTTTTTCTTCAATCGATTAACACCCTAAATGTCTTTCAAAAGCATTCCCTAGAAATGATACATGGCATACCTAAACAAATAATATTTTGGAATTTTAAATGGCCTCATTACGATTGTTTGAACGAGAAAATCTTTAGTTAGTCGTGTAAATAATTGATGAACCCTGCCCCTTAATCGCTGTATGAAAATAGAGTGTGGAGTTCATTTGTATAGCTTCAGTCATGTAAATTTGTACATGACTTGTCAATCGAAACTCTGCAGAGCACGTAAAGTGTGGATACTTTTTTGGTTCAGATGTTGACTGGAGGCTAGAGTCTGTGTATCAAAGCTTGGAGTATTACTGCTGGAATCGTAACAATTGCCTGCGAAAACACAGTAAGTATAAACAAATTAGATTATTCCTTGGCACAGCCATGTTATTACCTGCTGGAGTCCAGATATTTGAGCAACGGTTCTGTAGGCAACAGAGATCATTACTTGTTCAGATCTCATCGAAAGAACTTGCCACGGCCCCGGCGAGTTTGTGTCTTTAATTTGCATTATATGTGCTTTAGCTGCAGTTTACATTTGTATAATCAAAAGATATACGAATTAAGTAAAACCGTATGTGTACGTGCTCCTTATCTTTAAAAACTTCATTATAATAATTGTGTATAAATAACCAATCATAGACGCCTATGAAAAGTTGGGTTATTATTTAGTAAATCTAATCCATCACAGTATACATAAAAACAGAAATTACAATGCCTAAATCCCCTTGAGTATACGTCTTATTATATAATCATTACGATAAGTTCATCTCATAAAAATGGCATATCTAATTCCAATTCATTTCGGAGCAAACCAATTTATACTTTTTATGTGAATTAAAAACATTTAAAATCGATTTGCCTGAATCAAATTAATTCTGTATTACAATCGCATCTTACGTATTCATTCAGTTTCTACCATTTACAGACGGTTATCGTTACATTCTATTGTTCTGTACGTAACGACTGAACTTTGGTCATTTACTTGTAACCTGTCTTTATCACCTCGTGAGTATGCGTAATGTTTATGTCATCCTTAAATTCACATCAGACAAATTGCCATTAAAACTGGAATTGTATTTTGGTGAATTTGACCTCCATGGAAAAAGCTTAAAACTTAGAAGGTAATATAGACAACGAAGCAAAATTAAGCAACATTATTACTCAAATATACTGGCAAATAGGCAAATGGGCAAATTGGCTAAAACATGTAATAGTCAATGGACAAAGATTGACAACAAATTCATGTATACTTGAAAAGACTGGACAAATTGTTATCTAATTCTCAGCACATCAGAACAAGAAAAGAAATTTCCGAATATATCAACGTTCATATTTTTAAGGGAAAGAACAAGGATCAACCTTCATGATAACGTCAGCGATGCGGGGTTTCATCTTCATCCTCGCATTCTCCATCTTGGTGTCTGGTGTGGCTGCCCGTCGAGCTTCTTTACTCAGAACAAGTGAAGCCATCAAGGAACAATATATTATGGTCCTTAAAGGGCCCCTCCAACCCAACTAAGTTCGCCTTTTAAAACATGAATACACCTCTACTTATTAATATTCCCGCCTAAAAAAATTCTGAAAATCTCTATATTGAGCAAAAAATGATAATAACCATCCATTTTTCATAGATCTCACGCTTGCTAAGCTCCACCCCTCGAACAAAGGTAAATTCGGTCACGTGGCTAGATGACGCATTTGACGTCATTGCAGGAACTTCCTGGTATTATTTTTTCCTACACCTAAGGATCTTACAATCTCACTGTCACTGATATCGAAACATAACACCCACATCTTGTTCAGAACGTGGGAAGAGGAAGACTTTCACCAGGCTTTCACTTCCGCCGGAAGAACATTCTGATAATTATAAGTCCATACAAAGCATTCTAATGGCTAAAGTTTCTTAATTCCGAAAGAAAATGTATATTTACACATATGGTGTCGAGGGGCTCCTTCTTCATGTTTTTTCGGTAATGAATTAGGTTAGTTTGTGTGGGTGTCATCATGGTCATGTACGCTAACTCCCTCGAAACCCGCCCTAAACACCGAGTTTTGTGAATCCTTATACATTTGTAAGCATACGTCGGCTCTTGCAGGAGCCGTAAGAGAACTGTTCAGTATTCCTCGGCGATCATATCAAATAGTAAATCGCCGGTTGCCCGGTAAAAGGTCGCGTAGCGTGGGTGCTGGTAAAAAAAGGGGGAACCGAGAAAAACGCTTTTGAAGTTTTAACACCTACTTCAAGTGCTAAAAACTACATTGTTTCTAAGAGACAGATATTTTCCTGATTTATTATGTTCTCAAATTAATTTGCAAATATATCTTGCATTTGCTAAACTACGTTTTGCTGGGAACAAAAAAACCCGAACGCGCAATTTAACTTACCGGCAAAAGGAAGTGTAGCGCTACGCGACGTTTTGCCGGGCCACCGTTATGCATCTGAGATGGCCAGATACTGTAAATCAATAACCATTTCCAAAACAATTAATAACCATTTTTAATAGGATCAGCCTAAATATTTTATGCGTGAAAACAAGTTATTGTCGTACGTGATATAATAAAGATGTCGGGCTCGGTATAAAGTTTCAAAAAGTAGACTTTGTTGACCTGTAATATGATAACTATAATATGATTACAAGTTGTGTTTTATACCCTTCAGACCCAGAGTGAAAAGACTGGTTGTTTACACTATATCACTTTTACGAATTTATACGTAGCAGGTTCTTTGGAACAACATGCCATGTTGAAAGACAACTTGTAGTTTTTGTTCGACTAAAGTTGTAAAGGCGGATACTCCACCGGTCCACCCTCTCATACAAAATAGCGTGCAAAGAACAACAACATGAAAATGGAAAGACACCTCAGGCTTTTACACCTACTTGCGTTTCATGAGAGGCTGAAGTATCCGGGCCAGCTATTAATACTTTTTTTATTGAGTAAGTTTTAAAGAAGAACAAAAGCGAGTACTCACTCTCCAATCGTATTATATATAGGGGAATTTGGAATGTCATCAAATATATTTTTTCCTTTTAACACTATAATTGTTTTGCCACTCAGTTCAGGCCTGACTAAATATATACTTTTTCGTAAGGCAACAGACAAGTTATTTTGTCATATAACCGATTAACATTTGAAGATTTCCTTCACTAGTGCCTGGCCGTGCGTGTCCCATATTTGATCAGGTTTAGAAAGGTTGTGGTTGACATGATTTTAAAAACAAAATTGGTTGGCTTGCACATATCTGTATTACTTTATAAAAGGTTAAACAAAAATAAAGAGTATTCGACAAAACGTTTCACACAGTAAATTGCACCTGAAATTGCATCATGTGCATTATAAGTTCCAAACGCTTTCTTTCATACAAATACACACAAAAAGTTCCAAAAGCTTGAATGCATACTACATTGTATTTCACAAGATGTAATAAAACAATATGAATAATTCTAATGATACACTTACACTGTTCATGCAAATGCAAGATCATTTTTGCGTTTCTTTCTGCCTGCAAAATAGTTTTCTTCTACATTTTGTTTTGTTGCTGTAATGAGTTTATATTCATTTTATTGTTATCAAACAGGAATAAATAAATAAATATGTAAATACATTTGTACAATGATAATTGTACAATGATGATAGAAGAAGCCATAAAAATCGCAACTGATCTCTCCTTCTTTTTCCCCCTATTCTTTTCTTCTTCCTCTTTATTTTCTTTCCCTTTCTCTCCTCTTTCCCTTTCCCTTCACTTCCTTCTCTCTCTCTCTCTCTCTCTCTCTCTTTTTGCTGAGTAGGAGGGGGGGGGGCAAGGGCCTTTCGGCACATCCCGATCCACACCTTGTTGGCGGGAAAATCGCAACTGATCCCCCTATCTTTCTTCTTCCTCTTTTGTTTCTTTCCCTTTCTCTCATCTTTCCCTTTCACTTCCCTTCCTTCTCTCTCTTTAAAGTTTGCTGGGGGAGGCAAGGGCTTTCGCCCCCCCCCCCTTATCCACACGTTGTTGGCGGGATTAATCGCAACTGATCTCCCCTTCTTTTCACCCTTTTCTTTTCTTCTTCCTCTTTTTGTTTCCTTTTAGCTCTCCTCTTTCCCTTTCCCTTCTTTCTTTCTTTTTTTTTTTTTGGGGAGGAAGGCAAGGGCATTTGCCCCCGATCCACGACTTTTGGCGGGAAAATCGCAACTGATATCCCCCTTCTTCTCTTTTCTTCTTCCTCCTTTTTTCTTTCCATTTCCTTCCTTCTCTCTTTTTTTTGGGAGGGATCAACTGAAAAGCAGAGCTTGTAAAATGTGCTGGGAGGGGGGGGGGGAGGCAACAGCCTGGGAGGCAAGGCACTTTCCGATCTTCTTCTTTCCCCCTTTTCATTTCTTCTTCTTCTTTCTTTCCGTTCTCTCCTCTTTCCCTTTCCCTTCTTTTCCTTCTCTCTCTCTCTCTCTCTTGATTTTTTTCGGCGGGGGCCAAGCCTTTCGGCACATCCCGATCCACACCTTGTTGGCGGGAAAATCGCAACTGATCCCCCTATTTTTCTTCTTCCTTTTTTGTTTCTTTCCCTTTTTCTCATCTTTCCCTTTCACTTCCCTTCCTTCTCTCTCTTTAAAGTTTGCTGGGGGAGGCAAGGGCTTTCGCCCCCTTATCCACACGTTGTTGGCGGGATTAATCGCAACTGATCTCCCCTTCTTTTCACCCTTTTCTTTTCTTCTTCCTCTTTTTTGTTTCCTTTTAGCTCTCCTCTTTCCCTTTCCCTTCTTTCTTTCTTTTTTTTTTTGGCGGGGAGAAAGGCAAGGGCATTTTGCCCCCCCCCGATCCACGACTTTTGGCGGGAAAATCGCAACTGATATCCCCCTTCTTCTCTTTTCTTCTTCCTCCTTTTTTCTTTCCATTTCCTACTTCTCTCTGTTTTTTTTGGAGGGATCCACTGAAAAGCAGAGCTTGTAAAATGTGCTGGGGGAGGCAACAGCCTGGGAGGCAAGGCACTTTCCGATCTTCTTCTTTCCCCTTTTCATTTCTTCTTCTTCTTTCTTTCCCGTTCTCTCCTCTTTTCCTTTCCTTCTTTTCTTCTCTCTCTCTCTCTCTCTCTTGATTTTTTTCGGCGGGGCCCTCGGCCACCCCACCCTGGGTCGGCGCCTGCCCTGAATCACACCTTCTGATTTGATCATGAGTGGGTGCGATTTAACCTTAAACGGACCTATAAAGACAATAAATAGGGTAATACACTAGCAACGCCGCCAACCCGACTTCACCCCGACCGATTTAACAGATTTTCGGTCATGCGGGGTCATTTTTTTTTCTTCTTTTTTTCCGGACTGTCATGGCCGTTTTTCCGTATGATGCTGGTCTCGGTGTGGCTGAGCTGTGAGTGGGTGTGATTGTATTCTTATTTCATTTTATTGTTCCACATTTCACATGACAAGGTTGTCTCATACATAAGAGTGAACAAGAAAGTGCATGATAATAAGATTGAAGAAAAAAAAACAAGGATAGAAACGTAGCATAGAGAAATGATAATGTGAAATATGGCGAACTATTGAGAAGCAACGGATCTATCAAAAATAACGTAACAGGTAATACCCCAGTCACACCGCCAAACCGACCCCACATCGACTCCAACCCCACCGATTCTTGGCCATGCGGGGTAATGGCATTCTTTGATTTCGGTCTGTTGTCGATCTGATATCGGTCCCGTTGGTGTGGCTGTGGTATAAGCCTATAATAATAATACAACGTCAACTTATATCCGTGCAGCACATTCTGTAAGCGTATGCCAGATCATGGACCATGATATACCAGCATATTCTCGTATCAGATATACTGGTGTAGCATCGGGGGAGGTTCTTCAAACTAGGAGGACAAAAAAGGGGGTTTAGGAGGGGCTGTGTCATTTTCATATCACGTTCTGAGTGTACATAGCTCTCCCCTCTCTCTCTCTCTCTCTTCTTGTTATAAAAATCATTATCATTATTATTAGGGGCTTGAACAACTCCAACCACTGTTATTCTAGACCAGGAGTGGCTCTTGAAACCGCTCCATCATTTATTATCTTTGGCTTGGACGACTTCTGTTGAAGTGACAAAAGAAGTGACGTCACGATTGTTTGTATGTGAAAATGAATATTGGGGCGAACGAGGACATAGAATGCTTTTATAGCACTTTTGTTCTAAGAAATACAGTGTATGAGGAATCCGTCATAATTTGTATTGCTCGCTTTCTCATACTTGAAGCATCATTGGTTTCGTTCGGTCAATTGTGTTCAAGCTGCAATTGGTATATAGCTGTATACGTATACCTCTAAACGTTGTCGTAGTTCCTAACTCAGAATGGCTCATCAAAAGGATCATTGTGTTCCATGGTTTCAGAGTGTGTATTTGTGTTTGTTCTTCAGTTTCATATTGCCAGGTGGTAAGTTAATTAATAACTGCTATTGACTTTGTATGTACCATTCCCCGCCATGATGGTCAATTCGGTGTTAACGTTGAGGTGCATGGTGTTTTATCAAATGAGTTTGCAACTCCAATCATTCTGTCATTAGAAGTTACCATATCTAAATTATGGACTCCTGGTGTGGGGCAATACACACCAAACTGTGTTAAACAGAGTCTTATTATTACAAAAGAAAGCTCTTCGTATCATTTGCTTTTCTCATTTTCGCTCTCATACAGATCCTCTTTTCTTTTCAAATAAAATATTGAAAGTTAAAGATCTCTATCTCTTTCAGTTTGGCCAGTTTATGTATTTTTATAATAACAACATGCTTCCTTTCGTTTTTGATGATATGTTCACCCTTAATAAATCCTCTCATAAGTACCCAACTCGGCATTGTAATGACTTTCATCTACCTTTGCTGAGAACCCTTCTAGCTCAAAACACGTTTATTTATACAGCCCCCAAATTCTGGAACTCTCTTTATAATGACATTCAACTTGCCCCTCTCTTAATTCATTTAAGAGGAAATTGAAATTGTTTCTTATACTTCCTTACAATACAAATTAATATCAGTGCTTTGTCAAATCATGTCTTGCCTTCTTTAAATCCTTCCCGTCAAGTCTTTTTTTACGCTCTGTATGTATCTTACTATAACTATGGTCGCTACCCCTGCAGTATGCACATCGTGTGCGCTCTCTCTCACTCTCCTTTCTTCTCCTCTCCACCTCTCCTCTCTTTTTTCTTTACTCTTCACATATGCAGCAACATTTTCTATTCTTCCATTTCTCTCTTTCCTCGCTTTATTTTATGTTGTCCTATATATTTTTCTATTATTATTATACATTTATGTCTTATCTGTCAGTCGTCATTGTCTCTTTTGACCTTTCCAGTGTTCACTATATAAGTGTCGTAACAAGTTTTTCAAATTACGGATTTATAATTGTATTATTATTCTTCCACTTTTTGGTAATCTATGTATATATATATATATACAGGTGTATATATATATATTTTTCTTTTTCTTTCAAGTCAATATATTTACATGTTACAAAAATCATGTTTGTCATTATTTTGAGGGATCCACATTTTACAAGCTCTGCTTTTCAGTGGAACCCTCCATTTCCACAGGGTTATCTTGACAAAACTTTTTTTTTAAACCATTGTACTGGATATTTATATATACTTTCTTTTTCACAACTCTAAACCATGTAAAATGTATTATATTATTGAATATTGAATTGTATACTGATTTCTTGTCAAAATTACTGTTCTGTTGGAAATGAAAAAATAAACTGAAACTGAAACTGAATAGTAAGGCCTATGTCTTTCAGTATTGAAGATCATGATATTTTTACTCCGCTGGGGATGCGTGATCAGTTATATCATTATCTTCATCTGATCATTTATCGGGATTTCTTATCATGAGTAAACCTTTATGGTATGTATCTCTGACTGATTTACCAAAAGACTGGCGTCTCATTATAAGCTTTTTGGTAATAAACAGGTTGATTGCCTCCCTCAAACGATCTCAAACCAGAAATGCTCTATACCCCATTTAGTAGCTTACACCACTGTCACACTAACGCGGCCAACACCAGACCGATTGAAGACCGAACAACAACAGAATACGGCCAAAAATCGGTCGGTTTCCATTCTGTTTTGAGTCGGTTTTGGGTGTAAAAGTACGACGCTAGTTATAACCGGCTCAAGACCGACTCTAAACCGACAGAATCTTGGCCACTAATATACCTCAGTGACACCGCCAAACCGACCCCACACCGGCTCCAAACCGCTTGATTTATGGTCATTCGAAGTAATGCAATTTTCGTTCGGTCTTTTGTCGGTCTGATGCCGGGGTCCCATTGGTGTGACTGGGGTATTTTAAAAGCACGTATTAAGCTGGGCACTGCTGTTGACATAATTGAGCTTGTTTGCAACAAGGCTTTTCATCAAATGTTGAGATATCAGTTATCTGAATTATTGAACCTCTTGCACCATATGTGTGTATTATGAGGTACTTTTTTCCTATCGAGACGACTCTTCGCAGGACAATCACCATAATCCGGACAATTACCTCGGACAATTACACCTCCAAACCTGTCCTGATTTGTTCGTCGCTTGTCCAAAATAAACCTTTTAGTTCTAAATTACTTTATAATTTGATACTTTATAAAGGTGTGGGGATGTCGTGGTACAGTGGTTAATTCACTTCGAATTCACTGCAAATCCCTGCCCGCCGCTATCGTATTTTGGCAAGACCTTAATTGACATTTGCTTCTCTCCACCCAGTTGTAAATGGGTACCTGTCAATTAATGGGATAATAATTGCCGGGCCCTCAGGAAGAGCAGCATGGGTGCTGAAGGTGTTTCCTTAGGTAAAGAAAATTTGTACTATTATTATTCAGTGGCGGATCCAGGGGAGACAGGGGGCACGTGCCCCGGTAAAAAAAAAAAAGGAGAAAAGGAGGAAAGAAAAGGAGAGGAAAAAGAAAAAAAGGGAAGAGAGAAAGAAAAGAAAAGAGGGAGGAAAGAAAAGAGGAGAGGAGAAAAAGGAGGGGGAAAGGGGAAGAGAGAGAGAGAGAGGAGAGAAAAGGCGGGAAAAGAAGAAAGGGGGAAAGACGGAGGAGAGAAAGGGGGAAAAGGAGAATAATGAGAAGGGAAAAGAAAGAAAGGGGATGATATTATAAGAAGGTGTTTTTTTTTTACCGGGTAAGGGGCGGGGGGGGGGCATGCAATTTTAAGTCGAACATCACTAATACCAAAGATTTTATCTCCTTTATAACTTCTAACTTCTAACTTATAACTTAGTCTTGCATTAATTTTCCGATATACCTATTCTAAGTGCTCTTTCAGCATGCAGATTGTCCCCGCCATTAATCCTGCCACAGTTGCTGGTTTCATTGTTATATTTTTTTCTGTCATCCCTGTGGCCGCGAAGAGCCTACCACAAAGTTTCTATCCGTTTCGCAAGCACTTTTTTCCATCGCCTACATGTAATGCTTATTGCTTCCAGTTTGCAAAATATCCAAGTGGCGGATCTATGGGGGGGGGGGTTTTGGGGAGGGGTTAGGTGGTTTACCCCCCTTCCCCTTGGTCTGCCAAGTGAAAATGTGATGTGAATAGAAAAACGCCATCATGTGTCCAGACCCACACAGTATCCGGATCGTCATCGGGTCAAACCCCCGTTAAACTGTTACTTAAGTGATTTTAAAAGACGTTATCATGCACTGCTTTTTATGGTCTCCATTGTGTTAGTATATAGAAGCCAGGAAAACACTTACAGGGGTTCAAAATAGCACCCCAAAAAATCGCCTCGCCGCTACGCGGCTCGTGGACAATGCTCTGCATCGTCTTTGGGTCAACCCCCCTTAAACTGTTACTTGATTTAAAAAGACGTAATTATCATGCACTGCTTTTTATGGTCTCCATTGTGTCAGTAGATGCCAGGAAAACATCACTTACGGGGGTTCAAAATGGCAACAACAAAAAATCGCCTCGCCGCTTTGCGGCTCGTGGACGATGCTCCATGTCGTCATTGGGTCAACCCCCCTTAGCAAAAAGCTAGATCCCATCACCCGCCCCTGGATCCATACTCTTGGGGGTAGGAGAAAGCAATTTTTGTCATATTATTCCAGGAAGTGCCTGAAAATGCACCTAATGTGGTTCTAAAATTGCAAATGCTTCCTACTCACGGTGGGGGTTCTGATCTCCTCCCAGACCCACCCCCGCTTGGTCGCTCCGCTCCCTCGCCGCTGACGCCTCGCTCCATAGTTTTTCATATATTTCACCCCATGCGATTTTGTGTCCCCCCCCCCCGTAAGAAATTCCTGGATCCGCCACTGTTATTATTATTATTATTATTGTTATCATTATTGTTATTATCATTATCATTATTATAATTAGTGGAAATGTGAGGTTGTGTCATCATATCAAGAAATATATGCAATAAACACTAATAGCCTCACCGAGGAATATAACGTTGCGGGTGGCTGAGTAATGGCTAATTCAGTATGTGTGCGTATGTGTGGCGAGGGTGGGGGGGGGTAGTCGAAAACTGGCCTATTCTTGTTTTATAATGCAACTACAAGCGTTATGTTCATTTCGTCTTGTTTTTTTTTATTACAGGCAGCCCTTTTGAAGGTGTTGAATTGTACACGAACTACACAGTACGTGGTTGGACGGTACCCGTATGCCCGCTTTTATTCTGCAACAGCTGTTCTACGAGTTACAATTATGCTGGAGGATGTCATTGTGATCCTTACTGCTTTTATTTCAATGACTGTTGTATCGACTATCTTAATGAGTGTGAGACGAACCTTGTTGATGATGCCTTCCATAAGGCGACTGAAGGCATCGATCCCAGTCAGTTCTCCTGCGTGCCACCACCGGGAAAACCCTATTACAATTACGAGTATTGGATAGTGAGCCAGTGTGATGTGCGATGGAGTAATGAAGACGTAAAAACAAAGTGTGAAGGTCAGGCAATGGATGAAGATCCACTGACATTAATGCCCGTAGAGTACTTGACGAGTATCACATTTAAGAATGTGTATTGTGCTGTTTGTAACTACAAGAACATCAGTGGCATCACACCCTGGGGAATTGACGCTGATTGTCCCTTTGAAGAATACTCTATATTCTCTGCCCAACGAATCGGTAAATATTCAAATCTATCACGAAGTGAATTCTCTGCCAAACAAATCGGTGATATTATGAGGGACTGCTTCAGTTGGAACTTTCAGAGTCCCTTCTCACCAACGGCTGCAAGGCAGTGCAGAAATTCATCAATCGTAACATGCGACGTCGATCCAAAGAATGAAACAATGGTTCTCTTGGCGCAGGCTTGTGAGTCGTACAAAGGCGTTGTCAGCATCTACAAAAACCCTCACTGTTTCATGTGTAACAAGGCTTCAGTTTACAATCAAACGATGGAAAGAATCTATTTGAATTTAATTTACATGGGATGTTCTCCTTTAATAATCGATGACAATATTGAACCTGGCAGGGAATTTTTCCCAAGTTACCCAATTTCTGTCCTTTTCGATTTTTCATCTGTTGAAGGGCTCTCTGGCCAATTAGAACCACAAATCGATCTTTCTTGTAAAGATAACCAAATAATTGATAAGTCTAGTACCCTGTGTATTAATCTCACGTGTCCAGTAGGGTATGGTCTTTTAACCGGCACTTGTCAAAGGCTTCCTGCAAATTCCTATTGCTCGTTCAAAGAAGCCATCCCTATTCTTATCGAAGTGGAGTGCATGTATAATGTTGGAGACATGTCAAACTGCCATCCCGATTTGCGTTTACAAGATTACGTAATATCTATAATCAACGGCAATTACATATCCTCAATGAATCTTACCATTAGTAGGTTCACAGCCGAAGTAAAGGGGAATGATTCATCCACCATATGTACTCAGACCTTGGACATTTGGGGGTATCTAGGAATCAATATAGACGTCTCTCAAGAAAATCTTGACAGTGTATTCTTGTCAACAAACCAACAAAGCTCAGCTGTGAATGACATCTGCAGCAATATGACGTTCATGATATCTATTGGATGCAGCAACATCAATGAAAGTTGCCCTGACAGAATTTTGTCTTCAGATAAATTAATAAAATCATACGACAATGCAACAGGACAGGTATTTTTCGTTGGAGAAACAAAATACAGCCTTACGGAATCTCTCTATGTAATTGAATACGATATCACATCATCGGAAATGAACTTAAAACGTGAAAGTTTAAAAGGATGTGAAGTTCCATCTGAAACATGTGCATTAGTATCAAAGAACATAACACTTTTTGTTGACTTGGGCAATGGATCTTATCTTTACTCGCCTCTTAACAGAACCCTGGCGCCGAATGACTATCTTGATGTTGGAAATGAAACAATTTTCGTTTGCTCTTACGTCTTGCAAAGTGAGCAGTCTGCTGCAGGATTTCTTCGTTTTACATCTGCTCAATCTATTTTAAGCACCATTGGTATTTCCTTGTCAATAATTGCTCTTATCCTAACATTTGTTACTTATCTCAAATTCAACCTTCTTCGGAAAGCCACGTCGAACACTCTCATCATGAGTCTCTGCATAACTCTGATCTTCGCCCAATCTCTCATCTTATTTGGTGGACTAGCCGCGATGAATTCTAATGTGTGCCTCTCATTTGCCACCTTGGGTCATTTCATGTGGATCGCAGTTTTCTCTCACACATCGGCTCTTGCTTTCGATTTACACCGTCGATTCGGCATAGCAACGAAATTTGGCCGAACCGATGAGGGCGCTGCAGTACTTTCAAGGTTCCTTCTGTATTCCTGGGGATGTCCAATCCTTGTGATTGTTCCTTGCCTTGGAATCTACTTCAGCGGCACCAAAATTCCACACTTCAACCTGACCTACAGGACAGTTACCTGTTGGATCGGTGATGGTATGGCCAATTTGTATGTCTTTGGAATCCCCGTTGCTTCTCTCCTTGTCGTCAATCTCATTTTGTTCGTCATGGTAGTTGCCGGTCTTCACCAGATGAGAATGAGCCCTATCAATAAACACAAGAGTACAAATTCTAACATTTCATCTGACCTTTTAATTTACATCAAGGTAAGTACTTGTTACACAAATTGAACTGGATAAATAGATCTGAGGCCATTGCATAATATACACAGTTGCAATGGTTTCTGAGACACCATTGAAATGAGGAGAAAGGGAAGTAACATGGGAAGAGGTATGTAAAATAAATTGCAGTTTTTTGAAAGACTGTATTTATCATCTTCAAATATTTTATGAGAGAAAGATTAACACCTTAGTGAACATGAGTATCGTACAGAATGTCGTGGTGATCGTTTATTTGGCTCCGTAGGGGAGGAGATTTTAATAGATACCATCCCATAATAGAGTTTGTTTTACATATTTGAGTTTATTCTCTGCAAAGAAGGCATAAGCATAAAGAAACACAATGTACGGATGAAGTATCTTTTCTCTGCATGTAAACTGAGAAATAATCATGCAGGCCTACAAACGTGATTTTTTTTTTCATTTATTGTTGAAACTATGATTGGCTCAGGTGATGATCTGACATATTCTTTACTTCTTGCTTTCCTCCCTGAAACAGATGTCAACTCTGCTCGGTTTCACCTGGGTCTTTGGTTTCGTAGCTGCCTTCGCTGACGTCACAGCTCTCTGGTATATCTTCATCATCCTCAACTCTCTCCAGGGAGTCTATATCTTCATTGCCTTCATTTGCAACAAGCGTGTCTTCAAGCTCTGGCGGGACTCTTGTACTTGCCTCGATAGTGTCTCCTCGACGTCGTCCTCCAAGTCAAGAGCGACTTCACCGGACGTGGTGACAATGAAAAAATCGAACTGGAAAACGACAAATAGCGAATCGATGCTCTGAAAGAACACCCGCAGAGTGGTCAGCTCAGCAATCGACAATCATGTATCAAGGGACATTCCAGTAGACCGATGGCCCATTTGAAGGGCACAAGACGAGACCGACAAAATAAAGAAATGAATTAATAATTTTTCTGACTTGTGAGCTGTTGGTTTTATGGGATGTCGGTCATCTGGGCTACAGCCAAATTACACCGGGCGCAGTACAGTTTGCTGACAGTGTGTTACTTTTCAGTTACCGGGTGTTTCGGGGTCATCACAGCAGATCGACAGCCCACGAGACCGACAAAACAAAGAAAATACATAGAAAAATATATATAAGTGGAGAATTTTGAAGGTCCACGAGACCGATAGCCAATTCGAAACACAAAATAAAGATGCGGAAATATAGAGAAATTATAGTCTAGTGGGCTGTCGGTCTCATGAGACGTCGGTCTAGTGAACCCTAAAAACATCGATCAGAAGGGCCAATGAGAAAGACATTGTCGGTATATAGGCTGTATGTCTCGTGAGCTCTAGGTCTAGTACTCTAGTAGGCTATCGGTCTCGTGAGTTGTGGCAGATTATTTCTGGCATGCATGGATCGAGCTGGTGCGACTGATTGGATGAATTTCTTTGGAGTGAAAAAAAAACAAATCACTGTTGGAAGCAGCACCACGGAATGATAATTAAAATATGCAATTGCATCAACGCAGACTACATTACTAATCTCAAAAGAAATATCTTAGGCCATGATAGAAGCTGCTCTAAGTACTTCTAGCATTATTAAATGGAATTTCTTTAAAGCAATGGAAGGCACAAATCGTAAAATATAAAATTTAAGAGCAAAATAAACGGTCATTTGACACGAAACATTGTAGGGCGCGTAGCCCCATCTCTTCACATGTTGCACAATTTTAGAAACATACTAAAATAGCGGGATTTTTTGTATTTGAGGTACACCCTACAATGTTGCATGTTGTGCCTTTGGTGGGAAATGTCATTATCGTTGTCTCGTTGTCGATCTGGTCTGACCAGCCCTTACACTTTTTTATAATTATTACAAACAAGTTTTATTACTATTGCCTCTATCTGTAACATTGGTATTTATGCATGGAAAATTGCACGTACCTACAGCTATCATTTTATAGCATGTATCCTTGTACCTATACCTACAATATGAAAATCCCAGTTGCCAGGAATTGTACCAAGGTGCTCGGTATTCACACACTTTAAATGTTCCACTTAATACTATCTGAATGCACTTCGTTGCTCTCCTTTTCCCTTTTTTACTCTCTCTCTCTCTCTCTTTCCTTTTTCGTTGGCCAACCGCTATTCCATTATGCATTGTTTACATAAAATTATGTATAAATATTGTATAAACATGTTTTTACTTATGACAAGGACGTCAGTTCAAGCTTTGCTTATGACGATCCTTTTTTTCTATGTCTGATTTTATATGACCATGTTAACAATTAATATATTTGTAAAGATGTATGTGGCAAGTAAATAAATATCATTACACGAAGAAAAAAATTAAAACCCGTCGGTGGCTTATGCTTAGTTATGATGAAAAACGGGTTAAACATAGGAAGTTAATCGTAGGTCTAAGTTTTTCCTTTTGTTAAACGTCATTTTAGACCAGGGTCGAGTTCAACTGAATTGAAAAATACGGACCATTAAGCATAAGTGAAATGAATCTTGAATATAATATAACTGGCTCTTGTCATATCTATAGATCCTAATAAAGAATTCTACATGACTTGTATAGACAAATGTAGAAAAGTTGAAGTTGATCACTTGTCTGTATGCAGTAGTTAATGTAAAATTACATTTCTGTCCTGTTTGAACTCACTGACCGCATCTTTAAAAAAATGGTATAAGATTACGTCATGTTTGTCGTTTTCAATTTCAATG
Source organism: Mesocentrotus franciscanus (assembly GCA_037976565.1). Classification (NCBI taxonomy): domain Eukaryota; kingdom Metazoa; phylum Echinodermata; class Echinoidea; order Camarodonta; family Strongylocentrotidae; genus Mesocentrotus; species Mesocentrotus franciscanus. The sequence goes on along the minus strand of CP137677.1, from coordinate 5,792,973 downwards.
TCTTTTTGTTGTGATATAAACAAAATCTTGATTGTACATATAGAACAGTTTAATGTATAAACGATAGTTGTGTTGAAATGTCTACATGTGTATAATGAATTTGTATGGTTAAAATATTGTCCTATAGTATGGAACAATCTTCCAAGCGATATGAGAAATATTACAAGCCGCTCAGCCTTTGCTGAGCAATACAGAAATCTCTCCTGGACGAATAACTGAACGATTGTCATACTGATTGTCTGAAGCTATAGAATAAGATGCATGATTTAATTTTGTTTATTTGTAAATAGTGCATATACGCTCCATGTAAGATATGAACATTACCTAGCGTACAGACCTAGTAACAAATGTTGTGATTGCATACTAACCTCGATTACCATGTTGCTATCTGTTATTAGCTCCAGTTACCAAATAATATTATTTATATTGTATTGACTATAAGGGAATGTACATGTTGGTGATTTGGTAATAAATTCTAACATGTCAAAATTTGGAAATGGGATAAAACGATTACATTGCATTGATACAACATTTTTCATTTTATAAAAATTGTCATTTTACCAAAAATGGCCAAATGCTTGTGAGTAACCTGTTAACCTTAGACTTTCACATTTACATCAGGACCTCAAACGCAAGCGTATTCTTGCATGTAGGGTTGAATATGCATATCATATTTTATTTTTTTTTATTTTTTTTTTGCTGCTAGAAACTGACGTGAACAGCAAAATATTACCGAGGAAGTACGAACTATATTTCTGTCAATACCAAGAGCACATGAATACACATCACGTACCACTAACATGGTAAACAAAATTACATAAAATCTGCCATTTCAAAGTTAAATCGAGGTATTGTAAGCCTGAACACGAACGGCATCCTTAGAAAAGTAATTTTCAGACACCTAAAGAAGAACTCTTGCATCCGTCCCGCCATTGGTGGACAAACAATATTTGAAACAGAAGCCCTACCGGATGCAACTAAAATTGAAGGCAATCCTTCTCAAAGGTCCTCTATCCTCCCCTTAAAGCCATACTGTACAAGAAGCACTAACCGCAAAATCCCCTCTTACGCCATCTCAGGTCAGCTGTAGCAGTATGGTCCCGTAGCACTGCTTCCCTAGCTGCTCTGCTGGTGCTCGCATTAAGTCCTCTGTCTATGAAGTGGAAATTAGGTGTTGGCAAGTTGACCATGAGATGGTACTGTGCAATAAACAGTACGCTATAGGGCAGAAAGTTCATCCGTTTAGTATCGCTCAAGTTCACTCTCCAGCACCACCACCTCCAGTTAAAATTCCAGGAAGAACGTTTTTGAGGATCATCTACCAAGTACCAAGAAATGTGCCGAATTGAGTTACGTTCCATTAGATTACCATCACGCGCGTAAGGAATACAGTTACTGGGGTAAGATTTTGACATTGATATTTTCTTTAAAGCAATACAAGGAGAAATGTCTAACAGCTGTAGTACCCGCGAAAATCATTCACACCCAAGTAATTTTTTTAATATTTTGTTCATATTGTTTTTTTACCGGAAGTTCCAAGATCGTAATGCAGAAATATGGCCTAAAAGAACGAGGTTATGTGTATGTACTTTTAAGGTCTATAACGCACAATACCGCTTTATGCCTGTAATAATTATATTAAACATGTATAAACATGGTCCTTTATCATTGAATCTTCGTACGTGTTTAGAGGCTTATGCAAGGATTGCCATGTTATACATCTATATTATTTCACGCCATCTCCAAGTTCAGGATCTCGACGAACATTAATGAACTACCGTGCTTTGATCACGATCGCACAAACTTTTCACAAAATTGTAGCTTAGGCAATTTCAAAAGGTTTGTACACCACCTCTTGAAATGTAAACAAAAATTGCATTTACCTAATATTTCGTAATCTGAAATTGACTTCTCTAGGCACTTCAATAGGGAATGTGATTTTTCGAAAATCTTTGCGATCATGTTTTCTTCCTATTAGGATCCACTTAGAAAATTATCAAGGGGGTGTTTCACAAATACTAAGATCTACTTTAAGTCAGACTTAACTATGACAGGCCATTCATGCCACTGGTTACTCTCACTATTAGGTCTCTCAATTATGATCTTTAGATAATATTTTTCCTTCCTTGAATAATGAACTATCAAAAACCGTAAATTCTGTAGATTTGTGACCACGACTTGAGAGACCAATGCCAGTAAGTGGTGAGAGCAAACAGTGGCATGAACAGCCTGCCATAGTTAAGTCCAACTTAAAGTCGATCTTAGTCTTTGTGAAACACTCCCAGGTAGGCTAATAAATACAAGTAAAGCTATTGGAAATACGGACCAAGACATCATAATCATCATAAATATGAATAGTCGATATATACGTACATGATAACACTCTTAAATCACTTAACTTCTACCAATGGCGTATCGTTGGCCTCGTGCTGCGGAAGTGGGGAGGGGGAAGGGGCATGTTATAGGTCTTGGAGGGGTCGCATCAATCGTGTTGTTCCTTATCCTTCTTCTCTCTTTCCCTATCTCTCTCTCTCTATATATATATATATATATATATATATATCTCACACACACACACACACACACACTCTCTCTCTCTCTCTCTTCCTCTCTTTGTCAAGCGTTGGGAGAGGAAGGGGCTTGTACCACCCACGTCCCCCGATTCTGCACTATGATATGTTATGTGGCGTAGAATTCACACTGTCATAGGCTTATATGGTCTTTTAAACCCATAGTCACATTGAAAAACGGCGACGTTATAATTGTTTGCCTGAGCGATCTTTAATGAACTTCAACTACCGAACTTGAATACTCGAGGTAAGGATAGGTCATGAAAAGCTTTATTTACTTGAACCTTTTTGTTACAAGAAATTTGAGAAATGTGAGATTTTTATTGTGATCGCTCCCATTTTGAAGCACAACTGCTGCCAACAAAAGGTTTGTTTGTTCCCGATCCTTCCTCTCTCTATAGATCTATTTCTCTCTCGCCCTCTCGTTGTCTGTTTAGTTGATTTCTTTGTGAGTTGCACGTAAATTTTATATTGTACTACATCATTCTAGACATTACTCTAAGTCCTACGAAATGTACAGGTGAATCAAAATGGCTCACGAAAGGGATCATTTCGTGTCTTGGTTACAGAGCATGTACTTGCTTTTGATTTTCAGTTTCACGTTAGCAGCTGGTAAGTTGTTGACTGCATTTTACTCCAAAATGATGTAGGCCTAAACATTAAACAATTAATTGCTATGACTGTTGATTCTGTTTATCGATATGTAACTGAACTGAATGACGTTTATGTACCAAAAACAAAATCATAAATTCCGATCTAAAATGTTGCAAAATGACATTATCGTCTGTTCTTTAGGTGCATTTCATGTAACATATACTTTAATGAGAGTGCATGGAAAGTTTGACATGTTGACTGATGTTACCTTTACCAAATTCCTTTATCAAATTACCTTTATCAAATACTTGATCGTTATCTTTAACTAAATTGATTTTACTAGCGATTAATCGTATCTCCCAAGATCAATCACATCTCCTTCAAATAAATCGTATCTCCTTCATTCAATTGTAACTTTACAATTAATGGAAACTGGATCAGATTTATGATACAGATATATACAATACATAGTAAAATACAAATCATTGTAGCGAGATCATTCAAGTTTATCTTTATGTTACAAGGCCAGGACACATCTATCCCTAAGACTATCACCTCGGAAAATTAACCAAAAGCAACTGCCCCTTAAAATTAACCAAATAACCCCAAGTAAATGTCATGGAAGGGGGGGGTAATTAAATTGAGGGTTCTTGTCCCGGGGTAATTATCCTATGGGTAATATCCTCGGAGCTATTGTGTGGGGTAGTTTTCCTAAGGTAGTTGTCTCTAGGATAGATTTACGGGGGTAGTTATTAACATTAAGGGGTGCTCGGCCTAGAATAGGTATTTACGTGCATGGTTTTACTATCCCCGTGAGTGCACGATACATACACAAATGACTAGTCTCGTCTGCAAAAGCACTTCGACTTTCTCAAATGTGTATTGTATACAATGTACGATGGTATACGGCTCGGATCTCAGAGAAAATTAAAAAGCATAACAAAGGTGGAGTAAAATTAATGATACCACCATGTCATATAGCACTGGAAACAAGTAAATAATCAGTCTAGTATTAAAAACAACAATCCGGAAATATACAAATTCGAGTGGGTGGCATATAATGTTTGGAAAGATTATTGGCTTACGAACATGTTTCTTTTTTAACGTTTTTTGTCCATATTTCTGTATCGATTTCAGGCAGTCCCCATAATTCGTATAGTAACTTCACAGTAAACGGTTGGACAGCCCCAACTTGCGGAGCCTCTTCTCTCTGCAACAATGACAAATCATGTTCTACCCGCTACAAGTCGCTGGGAGGATGTCATTGTGATCCTTACTGCTTTTATTTCAATGACTGTTGTATAGACTATCTAAATGAGTGTGAGACGAACCTTGTTGATGATGCCTTCCATGAGGCGACTGAAGGCATCGATCCGAGTCAGTTCTCCTGCGTGCAACCAGCGGGAAACCCCGAGTACAACTATAAATATTGGATGGTGAGCCAGTGTGAAGTGCGATGGAGTAATGAAGAGATGAAAGCAAAGTGTGAAGGGCAGGCAGTGGATGAAGATCCACTGACATCAATCCCCGTAGAATATTTGAAGAGTATCACATTTAAGAATGTGTATTGTGCTCTTTGTAACAACAAGAACATCAGTGGCATTATACCCTGGAAAATCGACCTTACATGTATCTCTGAAGAATACTCAAATTTATCACGAAGTGAATTCTCTGCCCAAGAAATCGCTGATATTATGGAGGACTGCCCTGGATGGTACTTCCAGAAGCCAGTGTCAACAACTGCAGCTAGGCGATGCAGAAATTCAGCAATCGTTTCATGCGACGTCGATCCAAAGAATGATACGATTATTCTCTTGGCGCAAGCTTGTGAGTCGTACAAAGGCGTTGTCGGTATCTTCAAAAACCCTCACTGCTTCATGTGTCACAAAGCTTCAGTCTACAATCAAACGGTGGAGGCAATCTATTTAAATTTGGTATCCGGAACTTGTCCTCCTAACTTAAATCGTTTCGATGGTGAAATTATTATTAGTCAACCCATGCGTAAGTCCATTTCTGTTAAGTTTGATTTGTTATCTGGTAAAGGAATCCCCCAGAAAGGACCACCAGTCAGCATTTTTGGCTCAGATGGTCAAACATTTGACCAGTTTAACAAAGAGTCAATCGTAACGTGCCCAGTGGGATATGATCTGATGAATGATACTTGTCAAAGACGTTCCGTGAATTCGGAATGTTCGCTCTATGACACAATGCCTTTGCTTATCGAAGTGAGGTGCACACATGTGGTAGACAGATCAAATTGCCATCCTGATATGCTTTTAAAAGATTACGTAATTTCTGTAATCAGTGGCAACTATATATCCTCAGTGAATCTTAGCGTTAGTAGGTTCCAAGCCGAAATACAGGGGAATGATTCATTCGCGGTATGTACTCAGACCTTGGACATTTTGGGGTACCTTAGAATGAATGTAGATGTTTCTGAAGAAAACCTTGACAGTGTATTCTTTTCCACAAGCCCACAACACTCAGATAGGAATGGCATCTGCAGCAATATGAGTTTCATGATATCTGTTGGATGCAGCAACCTAAATGAAAGTTGTCCTAACAGAATCATGTCTGAAGATAAAGTTATAAAATCATACCAAAACACAACAAGACAGGTATTTGTCATTGGAGAAACAAAGTACAGCCTTGTGGAATCTCTCTATGTAATTGAATACGATATCACATCATCGGAAATGAACTTTATAAAACGAGAAAGTTTACAAGGATGTGAAGTTCCATCTGAAACATGCGCATTAGTGTCACAGAACATGTCATTTTTTGTTGACTTGGGCAATGGATCTTATCTTTACTCGCCACTTAACAGAACCCTGGCACCGAATGACTATCTTAATGTTGGAAATGACACAATTTTAGTTTGCTCTTACGTCTTGCAAAGTGTGCAGTCTGTTGCTGGATTTCTTCCTACCTACTCCGGTCAGTCTATTATAGGCGACATCGGGAGTTCCTTGTCTATAATTGCCCTTATCCTAACATTTGTTACTTATCTCAAATTCAACCTTCTTCGGAAAGCCACGTCGAGCACTCTCATCATGAGTCTCTGCATAACTCTGATCTTCGCCCAATCTATCTTCTTATTTAATGGACTAGCCGCGATGAATTATAATGTGTGCCTCTCATTTGCCATCTTGGGTCATTACATGTGGCTCGCAGTTTCCTGTCACACAACGGCTCTTGCTTTCGATTTACACCGTCGATTCGGCATAGCAACGAAATTTGGCCGAACCGATGAGGGCGCTGCTGTACGTTCAAGGTTCCTTCTGTTTTCCTGGGGATGTCCAATCCTTGTGGTTGTTCCTTGCCTTGGAATCTACTTCAGCGGCACCAAGCTTCCACACTTCAACCTGACCTACAGGACAGCTTACTGTTGGATCGGTGATGGTAAGGCCAATTTGTATGCCTTTGTAATCCCCGTCGCTTCTCTTCTTTTCGTCAATCTTATTTTGTTCGTCATGGTAGTTGCCGGTCTTCACCAGAAGAGAATGAGCCCTGTCAACAAACACAAGAGCAAAGATTCTAGTCTCCGATCTGACCTTTTGATTTACGTAAAGGTGAGTATTCATTAGTCAAAGTACACGGGATAGATATGGAATTGCAGGATATCAAACAAAATCTAGAAGAAGATTTCTTTCATTTCTGAAATGCCTGAGCATAAAGCAAATAATGGAAAACCTATCATGGAAACTATCGTCGTGAAACTAGCATTTGCATCAATATGTTCTATGTTCAATATATCTCGACAAACGTTCCATCCATCTAAACCTTTGCTACAAAATGACAACTCTGGCACACTTATGTATATAATACATGAATTGCAGTATCAGATCCATGTAATGCTCGAGTGCTGATCAGCCATATTCTTTACTTGTTCCTGTCCCTCCCTAAAACAGATGTCCACACTGCTCGGTTTCACCTGGATCTTGGGTTTCGTAGCTGCCTTTGTTGACGTCACAGCTCTCTGGTATATTTATATCATCATCAGCACTCTCCAGGGAGTCTATATCTTCATTGCCTTTATCTGTAACAAGCGTGTCTTCAAGCTCTGGCGGAACTCTTGTACATGCTTTGAGAAGGTGTCCGCAACGACATCATCCAGGTCAAAGACAACATCATCAGACAGAGTGAAGATGAAAGGATCAAAGTACGAAATGACTGAGAGTGAATCAATGCTCTAAAGGAAAGTAGAAACCAACAATCGAATACAAGTTGTCAATACCATTAATGCAAAGCTCGAATCATGTACATAGTATAGATGAATGAGGTTCAGCAGGTTGACTGCTGTACTCTCTCACTCCTAAATTATTGGTGCAAGGACTTCCCGGTACCATTGGTAATGTTTGCATGGACAGACAACAAGGCGTCACGATGCTTATAGAATGTCAGTGGTCGTTGCAACAGAAACAGAAGGAAAAAAGAATGCTTCAAGGAATATAATATACCACTAGATAAGACCACACCACGTATCAAATTATATATATATATATATAAAATAATTAAAACTATTGAAATAAAAATCCTTGAGAGAGTTCTCTTCATCACTATGACTAATATATATATATATATATATATATATAACATATAACATAACATAACATAATGTAAAATATATATATATATATATATATATATATATATATATATAACTAAACAACTTCTCAAACTTCTGTAAATATTTTGTACAAAGTAAGCATATCTTTTTCATAAAAAGAAAGCCACAAAGAGTTAGTACATGAATTGTGCCATATTTTGTAGAAAAACGAGTGAATTCGTTTTGTTGGGGGTCATATCGCTCATGTCTTTTTCCGGTTTTTTCTTGGTCTTCAGAATTTTGTGTAATGTAAGGTAATGACTGGTAAAATCTCAAAGGATCGAGACTACATGAAGTTGATGGAGATTTCATTATTATAACTCTGACAGTATCCTCTGATACTGGTGAAAATTCAGGAAATGAAGAATTGCATGAATCAAGCATGGATATGGAAACATCCGTTTTTGATGAATCTTTAAGAACTTTTTTGATACTCCGAATTTTGTCGGTAAAAAAGTCAGAAGTCAGAACGTTTAGCGAGTGAAAGATCAGAATCGTCAGATGGTAACACCTTGGATACTTTTGGTGTGCACAATTTGTTGACTTTTTGAAATAGCTGCTTTGAATTACAGCCTCCAAATTGTTTTGAATGATGGTTTTGTTTAAATTGTTTGATCATGCGATTATATTCATAACATTGGTTTTTGACAATTTGTCTGTCAACTTCTAATTTAGAAGCATACCAACGTCGCTCAAAGTGTCATAAGTTCCGTTTCATTTTATGTAATTTTTTATTGAACCAAGGTGCGTTAGGACGACACCTTATTGTGCGAGTTTTTAAAGGTGCGTGCTTGTTTTTTAAGGTCATTTAGAACAGAGTCATATTGAGAAACCAAGTTGCGGGAGATTTATACAGAGGTGAATTTAATATATCAGTACGAAAGACATTAATATCAATATCGCGTAATTTACGGAAAGAGATTTTCATTTTTTTTTTCGTTATTGTTAAAAAACGTATGGAATAAGTTGCAGAGTCTCACACATGATGCACAAAGTGTAGAATTATCAAGTTTAACTATAATGAGTTCTACGGATGCCAAATCTTATCATTCATTATACGAAGGTCTATGATAAAGCAGACTTATTTTCATTTAGTTAGTTACTTACACCCCTTTCTCAATCACGTTGCTGGACCGATCTATGCTAGACCGATTCCCTGGACCGCTCCAGAGGTACGATTCTTTTGGTTTCACACTCATCGCAATTTTTTACCCTGATGAGACACGTGATGCCATAGCAAAATGAACCGTTCCTGTGGCTATGATATAGCATTTTTATTATTCTATCATCTTCTTTTTCTTCGTTTCCTTATCATAATTCTTTTCTCCCCCTTCTTTCATCTTCTCCGATGTTATTCTTTGTGTCTTTCCTCATGCTATTCTTTGTTTTTCTTTCTGTCATTTTCTCTTTGTGTCTTTCGTTATGTTATTGTCGGAAGTTGGATATTTGCGAAAGTCTTTTTTATGATATTTACATTTAAGGCAAGTTTATATTCTGCTTCCCATTTAGTGTTAAAGAGAAGGTTGAGTTCTGGGAAGAGGTGAAAAATAATTTGTGAGCGTTTTTATTGTTATTATGCAAGTGTGGAAGAACATCAGATAAAAACATGTTCCCTGAAAAGCATGGCTCCTCAAATGCCTTAATATTCTAAATATGGCATGCAACAGCATAAAAATCGGGACGGATTTTTATGCCACATGTTCGTGTAGTCCCATATACATACTTCTGTGTACAGTGCTTGTATCTTTACCAAGACTGGGCCACATTTCTTATCATTTTGATGATTCCAGAACCTTGCAGTACACACCAATACTTATATGCTAGATGATCAACCTTTTCTGATCGATTCCACACCGTTTCTGTCACAATGCAATCGCATGACCAGAACTCAACTTTATCTTTAAGTATCGAGGTTATATTTGATGTTCTTTCACTTGGAAAATTCCGTTTTCATTGTATAAAGTTACCTGCATAGCTGAATCGGGTGTTTATTTCAGGTATATGCTAGGTTGCGTAATGACACTAGGCCAAGTGGCGGTGACATTCCTTTTTTATTGTATGCATTAATTAGTCCGTATGTTAACGTACGCGGCATGGGCGAGTAGCCCTATCTTGGGGTTTGTTCGCAGACACCATTTGAGCATCAACGGCACAGACGTGTGGTAGAGCGGGCAAGGCTTTGTTTTTGGAGATCCTTCGGGTATGTAGATTTATACTTGTAGATGCAATTTTGAGACATTAAGAAGTCACTTAGTATTCAGAAAAAAGAGTTGATATAGTATTTTTCATTCTTTTAAGTGTACATGAATGACTTTATGCCACGATCTAGATGTTATGTGTAAACGTTTATGAATCGTCCTTCGATGTAACAAGTTCAAAGCTATCAGTGAATTTGCACATGATATTTGTTGAGATTGAAAATAGATAGTGAAATCACTGTTGTAAGTATTTGCTTTGTTAATCATTTCATGTTTAGTAATAACAGGTGCAGAAACTTGCTTTTTTTTAGAAGTTAAAGAAAATTATCAACCCGGTTAGTTTTGGCTAAGCTCTTGGTAGTTATGAACGTAGAGGGCAGCATTTTTTAACAAAGATGGCGGCGCCCATGAATCGTAGATACCGAAAACATTCTTAAATTAAACAAAGTATCAATTAATTTGGATACAAACTTCCAAAATAGCGAAACCTTCTTACAACTCAGGAGAAGGTGGTTAGTTGTATCTGGAATCTTACAAATATCACATAGATTATTATTTTTAATCCTCCATTTACATACAGTGGCGGATCCAGGGGGGCACAGGGGGCACGTGCCCCGGCCAAAAGGAGGGGGAAAGAAAAAGGAGAGGAAAAAGAAGAAAAAAAGGGAAGAGAGAAAGAAGAAAAGAGGAAGGAAAGAAAAGGGGAGAGGAGAAAAAGGAGGGGAAAGGGGAAGAGAGAGGAGAGAAAAGGCGAAAAAGAAGAAAGGCGGAAAGACGGAGGAGAGAAAAGGGGGAAAAGGTGAATAATGAGAAGGGAAAAGAAAGAAAGGGGATGATATTATAAGAAGGTGTTTTTTTTACCGGGTAAGGGGCGGGGGGGCACGCAATTTTAAGTCGAACATGACTAATACCAAAGATTTTATCTCCTTTATAACTTCCAACTTATAACTTATAACTTAGTCTTGGAATAATTTCCCGATATACCTATTCTAAGTGCTCTTTCAGCATGCAGATTGTCCCCGCCATTAATCCTGCCACAGTTGCTGGTTTCATTGTCATATTATTTTCTGTCATCCCTGTGGCCGCGAAGAGCCTACCACAAAATTTCTATCCGTTTCGCAAGCACTTTTTTTCCATCTCCTACATGTAATGCTTATTGCTTCCAGTTTGCAAAAGATCCCAGTGGCGGATCTATGGGGATGGGGGGGTTAGGGTTTAACCCCCCTTGGGCTGCCAAGTGAAAATGTGATGTGAATATAAAAACGCCATCATGTGTCCAGACCCACACAGTATCCGCATCGTCATCGGTTCAAACCCCCCTTAAACTGTTCATTGATTTAAAAAGACGTTATCATGCACTGCTTTTTATGGTCTCCATTGTGTTAGTAGATGCCAGGAAAACATCACTTACGAAGGTTCAAAATAGCAACAAACAGACTTCGAGACTCGTGGACGATGCTCCGCATCGTCATTGGGTCGAACCCCCCTCAAACTGTTACTTGATTTAAAAAGAAGTTATCATGAACTGCTGTTTATGGTCTCCATTGTGTTAGTAGATCTAAGGAAAATATCACTTACGGGGTTCAAAATAGCCCCAAAAAAAAAAAAAAAAAAAAAAATCGCCTAGTCGCTAGCTACGCGGCTCGGACCTTGCGGCTCGTGCATCGTCATTGGGTCGAACCCCCCTCAAACTGTTACTTGATTTAAAAAGACGTTATCATGAAATGCTGTTTATGGTCTCAATTGTGTTAGTAGATGCCAGGAAAACATCACTTACGGGGGTTCAAAATAGCCCACCCCCCAAAACAAAAAATCGCCTCGCCGCTACGCGGCTCGGACCTTGCGGCTCGTGGACGATGCTCCGCCTCGTCATTGGGTCGAACCCCCCTCAAACTGTTACTTGATTTAAAAGACGTTATCATGAACTGCTGTTTATGGTCTCCATTGTGTTAGTAGATCCAGGAAAATATCACTTACGGGGTTCAAAATAGCCCCAAAAAAAAAAAAAAAAAAATCGCCTCGCCGCTACGCGGCTCGGACCTTGCGGCTCGTGGACGATGCTCCGCATCGTCATTGGGTCGAACCCCCTTAAAGATATTATGTCCCTTTTGCAGCCAACATCAAATTCTGTAGAACTTTGCAGGAATTATGAAAATGTCATGTATGTCCTATCTGTGAAATTTAAACGTTAGCAGTGTCCTAATATTCAAATTATGCAAGGAAACCCGTTTACTTGCTAGACTTCACTGTCAGACACTATTGAGTGACTGACTGGCTTTTTTCATCTTTGGTAATAACATACATAAAATGAGCTGTAAAGGGTACATGGGCATTTGTCTACATCAATAACCCACTTCTTGTAATGGACAAAATTAAACTGATTGAATCTTTGCGCAGCATAAAACATACGACCATTCGGTACAATGGTCTGAAAAATCAGACTATTACTTACTGGCTCTATAGCTCCTAAGTCGATTCGACAACTAATAGTCGTTATTTTCCCACTTAAAGACATTTTCAAGTCCCCTCTTTCGTAGGGAAGTTCTAAATTGGTATTGTCTTTGAAATGCCGTTGGAATTTGACCTTTTCATTTTTTTGGCCTGCAAATGGGACATGGTACCTTTACTTGTTACTTGATTTAAATAGACGTTATCATGCACTGCTTTTTATGGTATATAGATGCCAGGAAAACATCACTTACGGGGGTTCAAAATAGCACCCCCAAAAATCGCATCGCCGCTACGCGGCTCGTGGACGATGCTCCGTGTCGTCATTGGGTCAACCCCTTAGCAAAAGCTAGATCCCATCATCCGCCCCTGGATCCCTACTCTTTGAGGGGGTAGGAGAAAGCAATTTTACGTCATATTACTCCAGAAAGTGCCTGAAAATGCACCTAATGTGGTTCTAAAATTGCAAATGCTTCCTACTCAGGGAGGGGGTTCTGACCCCCTCCCAGACCCACCCCGCTTGGTCGCTCCGCTCCCTCGCCGCTGACGCCTCGCTCCATCGTTTTTCATATATTTCACCCCATGCGATTTTGTGCCCCCGGTAAGAAATTCCTGGATCCGCCACTGACATAAATTGTCTTTACTGGGTAATATTCTATGAATAAATTTAAAATTAAACTGCTTAATTCTGTTGTCATTTATGAAGTAAAATTTATAATGAAGCACCGTCTTCCAGTTAAACTCATTAGGTAAATCAAAATAAGCGTTCCAAAAATAAATGCACGGCAGATCCTGTTCTTTTTTTCTAACATCAAATTATAATAGTGTTTGGCTCTCACGCCCACTACATCAATGGAGTCACCTGTTACCATATTTATTGTACTGGATTCCACTGCAGACGGTGAACTATTTACATATTGTATCCTATTACGTAACTTCTGCAACCAAACATTCGGAAATGCACTTTTTAACTTATCCAATTTGAAGGCGGAAAGTAATTCATTTTCTTGAAAATTAATACAAATGGAATCAACTTCTTTCCAGATACTGTTTACTAAGACTTGTTTAACTTTAAGAATATTGTTTCTTATCCAGTTTGGAAAATACAATAACTCATTCCTATTTTTAATATTGCTATTATACCAAATCATTCCATTTTCAATATCTGTTACTTTAAAGATATCAATATATTTCAATTCAGCCCAGGAACAAAACATGTCAACATAAAAGTCAGGCAACTGTTTTTTCTACAAATACGAAACTTATCGCTCTTTTTGCAATTAAAATGCAAACAAAGAGGCAAATCCCCAATTTTCTGTATCCAATATTTAAACAAAAATTTCCAAGCACTTTGTTCACCTCTTAAGTATTTATAAATCCATGATAGACGGAGTGACCGGCATTTCGACTCTAAGTCGATCATTCCCAACCCCCCTTCTACTTCAGTATTATGACAGATGTTTTGTTTAACCTTTTCTTTTTAAGAATTCCATAAAAATGTGTAAGCCAGTTTATTTATACGTTTAATTATTTAAAAGGGATCGGAACTGCCGTGGCAGTATGTACTATCTGAGACATAACTAAATTTTAATCACAACAACTTTTCCGTATAATGTAAGTTTTCTCATTTTCCATAAATCTCTAGAGATATTATTTCCCTTAATATAGAGTTTACAATAAAATTCTCGTATACCTGTCAAAATTTTCTGTTCATCTTTGATAATTTTCCCGTTAGTCTCAAGACAATCTATTTCTTTCTTTTTCCCTTTGGCCTTTTCAAGCTGAATAAAATATTTTGTTGACTTTTCACCAAATTTAAGCCACCTTGCCCGAGATCTCACAAATGCACCTTTGCACTGATATTCATACCACTTGTCTATCTATTGTCTCAAACACTTCATTTTATCTATTTCATGTGCACATAAACCCTCATCTATTTTCTTACTCAAGTTATCATATTCACTTTCCATATTAGCAATATATTTCTGTTTTCTTTTATTAACATCAACTGTATATTTTATACTAAATTCTTTAATTTTAATTTTACCCATTTCCCACCTGAGCTGTTTATCAAAATGAATAAATTCAGTATTAACCTTACGAATAATGCGTGTAACATTTTCTTTAAACACTTCATCTTTCAGGATAGAATTATTCAGTTTCCAACAACCATTTCCCCTACTTTGTGCTAATATTTTAAGTTTCATGGATACCCCGTTATGATCACACTTCAACACTGGTTTTATGTCGATTGAATAAATATATGAAAAGTGCTCTTTCGACATGAGCCAATAATCTAGTCTTGAATAGATGTTTAATGACAGCTGCCTCCACGTAAACTGTTTCCTCTCTGGGAACATTTTCCTCCACACATCTACTAAGTTATTATTTTTCCGAAATTTATCAAAATTCTGTTTTGGTAAGTATGCATATGAGACTCCACTTGTGTCTAGTTTTTTGTTTTGTACACAATTCCAGTCTCCACCTGCGATCATAAGTATAACATCATTTTGTTTTCTAATCTTTTTCACCCATATACATAAAGATGAATAGAAATGTTCCTTCAGTGTATTTTTCGCTGGGGCATACACATTCAAACACAAATATATTTGATCTTGATACAAAAATCTTAATGCAATAGACCTACCATCACCTTTGAAATATGTGTCGATGACAGTAATAGGAAGACTTTCCCTGACTAAAATTGCTATACCTTTGGAATGGTTTGTACCATGATCAAACAATCAAAGTCCTTTCCATTCTTTAGATACAATATTTTCTATGTTTCTTTACAAAAAAGTCTCTTGCAAAAATGCTATGTCACACTTTTGGCGATGGAGCCAAAGGAATATTTTCTTTCGCTTCAGCACTTCACGTATCCCTCGCACATTTAACGTAACAAAGTGAACATTATTAGCATTCTTATTTTTTACAGTTTCACAGTTGCTTTGTCCTTCGTTTATGTTGCTTCAGTATTAATTTTTTGATTTTTGTAGTCACATTGTACTGGTATTTATTTATTTTTCTTTGTAGATTTCTTCTTTCGTTTCAGAGGCATTCTTCCGTTAGTGGTCGAAGTTTTCGGGGGAGACTCAGGTGACAGAGATGAGTCATCCTCACCACTTTCGCTTTGTTGGTCCTCGAGATCGCTGACCGTTTCTTGCGCGTGCTTGTTGTCCTCGCGAGTCTTGCTATGCGATCTCGCGTAATGGATCGCTCCATCTGATGCGTACGCGGGAGATGGATCCTTAATGCGTGAGGCCGCGATCGTGTTCTTCTAGGTGATCGCAGATCCAAGACTTCGGGCGAGGCCGTATCGGCATTGCTATCCTGCGCTGGCCGATGCACAGGCTTGGAAACGAAGTCCGCGAGACGAGTTTGTCTTGTCTTGTTCATGTTGGGTGGTTGGGTAGTTTCATCCTGCGTTGTGCTCATGTCTTCGAGTGCGGTACCTACATGAAGTGAAGAAGCGTCAGGCGTTGCTAGGTTGCTACTCAACGCCTGTCGGTTTTCCGGACATTTATTTCTCATATGCCCAGACTGTTTACACACTTGACATTTCACTTCGTTTAGGCATCTGGAAACGTGGAGGCCTACTTGCAAGCACCTGGAACAGGTTGCCTGGGCGTCGCGAGAAAACTCAGGTTGCCCGGAGTGATATACACGAGCCATGAATGTGTTTTGGTAGAGGTTGAATTGGTGGAGAAATATTAAGCACACGGTCTCCGCTTAAGCAATTTGTCAATTGCCCATTTACCCTCAATTTCTGGCGATAAATATCTCCATGGATCTCGTGTTTCATTGCCTGTAGCTTCGCCCTAATAACATCATCGCTCACTGATAGGGGTATATCCTTAATAGCGACTCTCGTTAAATTCTCATCCCGTGACTAAATGGATTCACGTCATAGACAGGAACGCTTGTCCCGCGTAGCGTCAACCCATTCGATATCAGCTCTACACGATCAGTATGGGAGGTCAAGTAAATACGCCACAGTCGTCGAATTTGCTGAATTCCCGCGATGTTATCTCCATTCAGCACTTTCACTAGACTAACGTATATCTCCTCACCTGTAGTTGGCTTCTTATCTTCATTCCTTATACCGTCAGTCCGGATAAAGACGGGTTTGGGTCCTTTGGGCAGATGCGATTCAGGGCGTGGTGCGGATTTCTCCGCATACATGTTGTAGAACTCGGACCAAAAAGACATAAAAAAAACCAAAAGTACAGCTCAAAGTCCACAAAGGATCACTAATATTTGCAATATATCGTAATAGAAACTTGATACTCACAACGTAGCAAACGGATGGTTATTCCTTTCGGTGATATTTGTAGATATTTTATTCCGTAAAGAAGAGGATGCAAAAAGACGTCTTGACGCCGTTGTAGTGCCCTCTATCTTTCTCTTCCGTAGATAACATGCTACATTATATATATCTAATACTTAGTGTATTTTCAATGTAGGTTTCTATGGTTACGGGTGTATTGACTCTTTATTTACAGCTGGGAGATTGGGACTACAGATGGACCAATAGTGAGGTGCAGGCTAGTACCTTGATGTCTGCTCGTAGCAGTGGCGGGTAGTGAGTGAGGTTGCGGACTGTGGAGTTTGCAGTCTGGTTGTTGCAGCCTGTGGTAGTAGTTGCTCGACATTAATTTAGTTTGACCTTGGATAGGCATCTTTTGATGATATTGGTTTGATATTCTAGATCAAACAGTGATACTTTTGATGTTTATCATGCAGTATAGTAATGCCTAATGAGCTATTTGATCAATGCTTAATACCATGTTTTATAAATGATTTCAAATAATGTTATCAAGGATGATTTATGAGGGCTTGAATGAATCCTTTATTAGAGGGTTTGAGAAGATAATGCACTATATGGAGTTAAGTGTAATTGTATTGTCTTGTATCTTGTTGATGATTGAGATGCTTTGATGATTGAGATAAACATTTTTTGAATATGAAGAACTTAGTAAAAGTACGAGACACACGTATATTGTTTGCAACAAAATATGATTACTCGATGACTAGAAGTCTGTTTCGTTGCTATACAATGTTTAATTATGAACAAATATATTGAATATGTATGTGAACAATGTCATTGAACTGTTTGAATCTGAAATGTGATACAAGTGATTTATCACCGGCTTTTTCTGTATCTTTACAGGTTTTTTTGATATAACACGGAATAAACCTCAATGACCTTATATCTGCTGTCATGTTTCATCATTGAACTATCCGGTCCCTAGCAAGGTCCAAGCCCAACCCACGACATTATTCTTTCTGTTTCCCTCTTTAAGCTCCTCGTCTATCCCTCCCTTTGCTAGTCTTTCTCTTTACGTTCACTCTATCGTCTTCTCTACCTTTTCCGTCTATCATCTTCTCTTATGTTATTTCTTGTTTCTATCAACTTATCCTTTTCTCTTCCTGTCCTTGTGTTATTATTTGTTTCTTCCTTCTAATATATTTCCTTATGCTATTCTCTGTTTTAATTTTTTTTTAAATGTAATCTCTTTCTATATTTCATTACTTTCACGCCAAACACATTCACTTCCGGTTAAAGTACGCTTCCTGGCACGGTTGGGTTTCACACTGCACATTAGAGCGGTCTGGAGCGGTCTAGGAAGCGAACCGGTCCAGAAGATCGCTTCTTGGCACGGTTATGTTTTCACACTCGCAGTTAGACCGATCTAACGTAGACCAGTCTAGCGTAGATCGGTCCAGGAAGTGAGTGAGAAAGGGGTTTTAGTTATTAAACGCTTGTGGAATGTAGCACCCTGATCAACACAATGCAGTTTTTAATACGGGTCCACTTATAATTTAGCATTTAGCTTTCCCTGTCTCAAAGCATAACAAGGATGAAAATAAAATGATAATCTATTAATATAGACAGGTTTCTGTATAATGGAACACTTTTCAGCTCTGCACTATGTGTTAACTATGTTATGCTCATGTTATGCTTGGTAATAAATCATGACATTCACGTTTATAGATAATCTTTCTGCGCATGTTGGTGAACTTACCGAAGGGATTTAGGGAATATTTTTTTCGATGGGCGAAGGTTTAATCCCCTAGGAATTTATGTATGGGGAGCGAAAGGGTTTTAGCGGTCGAAAAAGAATAAAATGAAGATAGGAAAAGTGAAGATGGAACTTTTTCCTTCTCCTATTTTCGTTCTATTGAGAAGGAGGGCTAGAAGACGAAGAAGGAGAAGAAGAGGGAGAAAATGAAGAAGAATGAGAAGAACCTGGGGAAGAAGACAATTAAGAAGAAGGAGATATAAAATAAGAAGGAGGTAAAGAAATGGAATGATAAAGAAGAATATTTGACGAAAGGGACATTTGAAAAGAAAACACAAAAAAGTGAAGATGGACGACTGATGGTGGTTAAATGGGGATAGATCAATTAAATATGCAAATATGACTAATGATGCAGAGAGAAAGAGAATTAGAGAGAGAGATGGGAGAGGGCGGGGATACATGGAGAGGTGGTATGAAACTCGATGATACCGAGAACATGGCGCATTAAAGGAGAGAGAAAAGCATATTCTTACAGAATGCTCTAGAGTTTGCAAAGAAGAAAAGTTTGTTGCAAAGGAATATAAATCATATAGGGGGGCCTAGTATGAACTTCTCAAACTTCTCATTTTTTAATCCTAAATTATTCAATCAATTAATCAATCAACACAGAAATGATAGAGATAGTCATTCAAATGTTACGTGACAATTTATTTACATGTACAACATGTAGGCCTATGCGTAAAACATATACTTATGCACTACATAATACAAACAAAATTATTCCAATAGGTGGCATTAATATTGCGGTTGTTAAAAACTAACACACGCCCGCTTTGTTCTAATCTTGTGGAGGGTTTGGTGTGTTGTACACACTCAGACCTCGATGGTTTTACAAAATAAGGTGCACTAAAGACATGATAGACACTTTAAAGTCACGCCGACTATTTTTCAAGTTCACATCTCCTGCAAACAAAACAAACTTTGAGAAAACTGATATGCCATGACGTCTAATGCAATCATTGAATTTACGTATTCTGAATAAAAGTAAACTGTTAGTCAGGAGCGTTTTACCATACTCTCTGTAGTAGACCCCGTTAATTCCTGATATGATGCCTGCTCTCAGTTAAAACTCCGGTAAGTATTAACATTTTCAGCTATCATCGATTTCCAGACCGAGAACATGGGGGTCGTATTCCTAGAGGATATTCCTGACGACGAACTACCTCATGTCTTACGGCTATACCTCAGAGTTCACAGGACCTATCTGAGAAGGGTTAGAGACGGATGGGTCAGGAGTGTTTCTGGCATGAGCTCATAACAATCCTCAATGTGAAGTTAAGAAGTAATTTTTTATTTCAAATGGAGACATAGGTATGTATTGGAACATAAATAATTTTTAATCTAAAATTCTGTTCATGTGACAGTATGAAAGGTGTATATCGTTTATTTCAGTATTCTTCCGTACATCATCTGCACAACTGGATGAAACTCCCATTTCGCTTTCATTTATTTAGGAAATATCAAGCAAGTAATAATAACATTTTGTACCTCCTCTGGGAGGGCCTATAGCACCCATTATGGTAGTGGCGTATCCAGCATAGGTGAATCTGCATACGCCCCATGTTCCCCCTTCAATCTATAAATATTTAATAGGGCCACCAACCCAAACATAGGGCTGAAAATTACGCCCACTCTCATGTTTAAAATTCAATAAAATTCTCGGATATGTCACTACATGATATTCGTTTTTTTCCCAGTTTCCCGTGGCACTTTGATTGGCATTGAACAATTGCCACCATTAGCATCATTAAGCCCGTACTATACGGCTCTTCTGACGTCATTGGTAGCTTTGAGACCTTTTCCTGGTAGCTTAATAATTGGAAACCTTCTTTCTGTAAAATCTAACTTTTTAATAAAATCACTTTATATTGGGGAATTTGTTTGTGGCTATATAGTGCAGCCTCTGTACCTTTTCCGTGTCGCGCCCAATCAGCTGATAAAATAACACACCCTCAACGTTGAAAGTAGACATAGCCATTCCTCTCTTTCTGCTAATATAGTAAAGATTTTGTGCATAACATGATTAAACCGGGAGGGGGGGGGTTATAACCGTTTTTTTCTTTTAAAAATGCAATACAATTTGCTGTGCTTTATTATAAATTTCTTACTGCCGTAGAATGTATACCCAGCTCCAATTTAAGTAATTCAAGTAATTCCTTTTTTCTCTATCGTGGGTTGCTGTTTCAAACAACCCCCCCCCCTCTCTCTCTCTCTCTCTCTCTTTCACTCTCTCCTCCTCCTCCTCCTCCTCCTCCTCACAGGTGCGTGACCATCCATATGTGAGGTACGTAGAGGAAGATGGCGTAGCGTATGGTTCGTAGACATGGGATTTTGGATCGGATCTGGATCGAATCAACCAAAGAGACCTTCCTCTAGATGACAGCTTCACTGAACTCTAATACTACGCAGTGTTAGATTTTGCTTGTCCATCGCGAGCTCTTTGAAAGACGGTTTTGTCATGTTGGGTGAAAAGTCATTGTCACCGTCAGCCCTGGCATGGCCTTTGCCATTCATAGTGCCTAGGTCACATTTGCCGCGGCGGCCGTGGGATCTAAAATAACTACGGCCAATAGCAATTATAGGGCCGCCGCAGCATTCCCTGGGTCACAAACGGTAGCAGTCACATATGCTAGGGTAGCCGCACGGCGTATTTTTTATTGGGGAGACAGAAAACCTGCGGCTGCCGTACGGCCTTTTGAAGTGATGACGCACGGTCGCCTTAGGGCGTCCCTGCGGCGGCCGTAGGTTTTTGACAAATACCAAGGCAGACGCAAGGTAGCCGCAAGGCCACCGTACACCCGACGTATGGTCGCCGTTAAACCGCTCTACGGTATAGCTACGGTGTGTCTAATTGTCTAATTGCTACGGCGAACCTAGAAATGAAAAGAAATGCCTGGATTACATTTGCCCCGGGCGCCGTACGATAAATTAGTCTACGATTTTCCGTGCGATTTTGGGGGCATCGTAGGAGGCTACGGGCTACGATGTTTGTGTTTACATTATCTACGAGCATCGTATAATTTCTTCTATTGGCCTTTGCGGGCAGGCCGGGGCAAATCCGTATACCGAGGCTGCTCGGAAATTGTACGGAAATCGTGCAGTAGCCGTGCAGTCTCCGCAGTCTCCGCACGGAAATCGTATACGGAACCCGTGCAGCTTCCTTGCATAGGTTGCGTGGAGAAGGCGCGGTGACCGTGCAGCCGCCGTGCTGTTTTGAGCGTTTTTTTTGCCCCCATGTTCACCGAAAAATCGTGCGTTTTCTGCACGATCAGCATGAGGCCTCCGCGCGATACCCGTGCGGGGATTGTGCAATGCCACCTACGACATGTCTACGGGCTACGGGCTTACGATTTTTCAAATTTGTATAACTTCTCACGAAACAAAATCGTAGAGGACGCGGAGCCCGTGAATCCGTACGGAAATCTCACGGCCGCCTCCTGCCCCCGCACGGAGGCCGCACGGAAAAGAGGATACGGGCAGCATACGGGCTCCGTAGACTAATCGCAGGCCAAATGTAATCCAGGCAAAAGTTTATAACTCCCCGCTATAATCCTACGGCGACCCGTACGGCCTGTAAAAATAGGGATACGCCCTAAGGTGACCCTGAGGCCACCGCAGATTCTCTGCGGCCGCCGCAGGTATCTCTCGATTTCGGGGGCCTACGGCCGCCGTATCCTAGCCGTAGAGCAAATGTGACCTAGGCATAAATGGTTGACCAAACACCTGACATGGAACAACCCAAAGCAGTACCAAATAATCGAAAACAAATAAAAACATTTTAAAGCAAATAATATGTAAATCTGCTTAATTGTGTGGCCGGTCTTTTAACTCAGTTTTCACAATGATTGTTTGCTTCTAACAAGCGACAGGACAAGTCCACTGGCCTACTGGTGGCCGGTAGGAGGTGGGGTTGGGGTTGCTGCCCCGAAAGTTCCACGGCCAAAGATTTAAAAGGAGACAAGTACATGGAAAAGGAAATGAAAAGAATGGGAAAAGAAAATGACAGAAGAAAAATAAGAAAGGGAAAAGAAAAAGAATGGAAATTTAAAAAAAAAAAATCCCTTTTACCACTCGCCACTTCAAGTTTAGTGTTATCAAGTGTGTAATCGTCAAAAACCATATTTTGTTTAATTTTGAAGCCTTGTAAAACCGATTGTATACGGCTCATGTTTCTTGCTTGGGGACAATTTAAAGAAGTAAAGTTCATGTGCTGTATAATGCTACCCTAGAAACAAAAGTATTCTTATGATTACAGGAATGTTCGTCTTTAAAAGATTTAAATGGCTGAAGTTTCCACTCCAGTAGACATTCCTCCCATAATATGCCAACCAGCCCCCTTTACCAAAGGTTTATGCAATATCATAAAATCTCTTTCACCTCTGATGGAAGACAATATTTTACTACCAGCAAGGGCGCCAATCCAGGGGGATTCTGACGCAAAAGGGAGAATCAAAAGAGAAAAGAAGGTAAAAGAGAAAAATAGAGGAATAGGACAGAGAAAAAAATGAAAATAAAGAAAACAAAAATTGCTACCCTGAGTAACGGGTCGGCAGCTTCTTGAATGGGATTGAATCCCACTCCCCCGCAAGCTAGGCGAATCGTCTTTGCCCCTCCCCCTCATCTTTGGCGGGCTAAAAATTGGAAAAGGGAAAAAGAGAGAGCGACTGAAGAAAAGGTAGACGAGAAAGAGAAAAGAAGGTAAAAGGGAAGATGATAGAGGGATAGAGGAGAGGGACAGAGAGAGAAAGAACATGAAACTTAGATTACACATATCCAATTGCACTGCCGATGAGTTAGCTCGACATGTGCCTACGTAGACTTCGGAAGAGATAGAACAGTATGAAGAAGAAAAAATTCTATGAAAGTGTATTTAAGAGAGAAACAGAGATGGTTTCTAACGAAATTAAATAATTGGGGCTGTGTGAATGTCAAGGAGAAAAATTACAATTTCTGTCACTCGTGACGGCCATCTTGAAGGTTCCAAATTGCTTTAAAAAAAACTAAAGAGCGTCCGGCCCTAATACGAGCCCCTGGACCCCACCCAGAGACGCTTACGTGCTCTCGCACAGGTTGGCTTCGACCAGTCTTCGCCAACCCCCTCCCCTTTATGGAAAAGCCTGTATCCGCAGCTGTAGTGGTTGCGGGATTGGCGTTCTCAGCCGGCAGTGAAATCTTTTAACCTTTGCGAAATTCCTAAAGGTAGGAGAGCAATAATGGGGAACTTTGATTTAAGCTACGCAACCACTATTCTCTTATTTCTTTGCGCATTATAAATATGATACACATTATATACTTAAAGTGACTCGGTAACATTGCCTCAGATTCTGAAACAAAATCCAGGATTTAGCTCATGCTGCAATCATAACTATAAACCTTTAGGTCAGTCAGGAATCCCATGAATTTTACAAGCCGATCACCTGTCTGATTATCAAGATATTTATGATTGGAAATCGAAATTTCATTTTCGTTTTCCGGTTTGTTAACACTACAGTCTATTGGGGAAAATGAGTATGGTAAAACCGGTCACTCAAAGATTTTTCCTTTTGAGGCACTTCATGAACATTTTGAGCGCAATTTTTTTAGGGCTTAAGTATTACACCATAACACAGACACTGATAACACGTCGGGCCATGCATCTCAGATTTACACTGTATTGTATTATTGTGGGGGAAATGTGTGAACGGGGAAACAACGAGAAAAGGTGGAATTGTTTTTTTATTTGTGTTATATGCTATTTTCTTTGTTTTCAAATCCGACCTGGATTGAAACAAAATGGATTAATATTTCAAATATTAAGAACAATAAAACAGATATCATATTACAAATATCTGTAGATTTTATCTACATTATCCATTCTTAAAGTATATTTTTATTCAGGGGCTTTCTTTTAGGGTACAGACCATCCCCCCTCCGGTGCCCCAAACCCTGAATCACACCTTATGATTTGATCATGAGTGGGTGCGATTTTACCCTTGAACAGACCTATAAAAAGAATAAATAGGGTAATACACTAGCCACGCCGCCAAACCGACTTCACCCCGACCGATTCTCGGTCATGCGGGGTCATGTTTTTTTTTCTCGTTATTTCCGGACTGTCATGGCTGTTTTTTCCGTATGATGTTGGTCTCGGTGTGGCTGAGCTATGAGTGGGTGTGAGTGTATTCTTGTTTCGTTGTATTGTTCCACATTTCACATAACAAGGTTGTCTCACATATAAGATTGAACAAGAAAGTGCATAATAATAAAATTAAAATAACAAGGATAGACACGTAGCATAGAGAAATGATAATGTGAAATATGGGGAACTATTAAGAAACAACGGATCTATCAAAAATAACATAACAGGTTATACCCCAGTCACACCGCCAAACCGACCCCACACCGACTCCAACCCCACCGATTCTTGGCCATGCGGGGTAATGGAATTATTTATTATTTATTATTATTTCGGTCTGTTGTCGATCTGATGTCGAACTCGGTGGTGTGGCTGTGGTATAAGCCTATAATAATAATAGAACGTCCAAGTATATCCGTCCAGCACATCCTGTAAGCGTATGCCATTTTATCTACCACGATATACCTATATATATCGTATCAGATATCATATACCGTCCTATACTGGACCATTGAAGCATCCGATCGGAGGTGGCGTGGGGGGGGAGAGGCTCTTCAAACTAGGAGGACAAAAAAAGGCTTAGGAGGGGCTGTATCATTTTCATATCACGTTCTTAGTGTACATAGCTCTTCCTCACCCCCCTCTCTCTCTCTCTCTCTTCTTTTATAAAAATCATTATCATTATATTAGGGGCTTGCGCAACTCCCAGCCCCCGTACTCATTTCCAAATGTACGCCACTATAGTTCTATCATGAGTGGCTCTCGAAATCACTCCATCATTTGCTATCTTTGGCTTCGACGACTTCTGTTGAAGTGACAAAGAAGTGACGTCACGATTGTTAGCATGTGTGAGTTTTCACGACTGAGCTTGGATATCGGGGCGAAGCGAGGCCATGGAATGCTTTTATAACTCTTTCGTTTAAAAAAAATACAGTGTATGAGGAATCCGTCATAATTGTTATTGCTCGCTTTCTCATACTGGAAGCATCATATTGGGTCTGTTCGGTCAATTGTAAATTTTGTGTTCAAGCTGCCCTTAGGATATAGAAGTCGTCGAAGCCAATAGAACCCTTGGTCTCCTACGCAGAACTCTATCACCGTGCACCAAGAACATCAAATCCAAAGCCTACACAATGCTTGTTCGTTCTCAACTTAAGTATGGCAGTGAAGGTTGGAACCCTCGGACTTTGACATCAATACAAAGTCTTGAGAAAGTACAGCGAACTGCCACCCGTTTCGTTTACCAAGACTACCGGAGAGTAACGTCAGTCACAGGACTTGTCAACAAACTGGAATGGGATACCCTCCACAATCGCAGGCTTCTTGCACAGTCCACTCTGTTCTACAAAATGCACCATCATCAAATCAACATGCCTTTTCCCACTCACTTTATCCCAGCTACATATCTCGGCAGAAATGATCACCCTCTGAAGTATGCAGTACCCACAGCTTCCATCGACAGCTTCAAGCAGTGGCGGATCCAGGGGCCGGGGCCCGGCCCCTCCTAAAAAAAGGGTAAAACACACTTTTGAGAAAAAAAGAAGATGGGCCCCTCCTGGCGCCCAAGGGGTGGTGGGAAAAAAATCACCCTTCCGTAGGAAATTTTCTTCGGGTGCCAAAAAAAAATTGTGCTCACTACCCCACTGAGCGAAAAATCGACCGGCACGATTTTCAAATTTTCGCACGAAGTGGGCCCCTTTTTAGGCCCCCTCCCTTGCCGCCGGCTGAATCCGCCCCTGGCTTCAAGTACTCCTTCTATCCTCGCACCATCTGGACGTGGAACCACCTGTCAGCTGCTGCTGTAATATCTCCAACAGTGACCACCTTCCAGGAGGCTGCTCTACCCATCATCAGAGCGTTGCCTCCTCCTGTTGGGTCCAAGCTACTGTAGACTCCACGTCTCGGTTTTTACTTGCACGTCCACCGTTTTATTGTAAATAATAGACTTCATTCACTGTTTTGAATTACTTCATGCACTGTCACTATGCCGGCACATTGCACAGACATCCCCGTTTAGCTGTATGATAAGCTGCCATCGGGATTATTTCTACAAGTGACAAGTGATAGCCCTATACGTCTACATCCAAACGTTGTCGTAGTTCCTAACTCAGAATGGCTCATGAAAAGGATCATTTTGCTCCATGGTTTCAGAGTGTGTATTTGTGTTTGTTCTTCAGTTTCATATTGCCTGGTGGTAAGTTAATGATTGCTTTTGACTTTGTATGTACCATTCCCCGCCATGATGGTCAATTCGGTGTTAGAAACTGAGGTGCATGGTGTTTTATCAAATGAGTTTGCAACTCAAATCACTCTGTCATTAGAATTTAAACATCAGTTTCAGCACCTTCTTTTTCTGGTAATAATACAGATCGCAGAAGGGCCTTTGTCTTTCAGTCTTGAAGATCATGATATTTGTAATCCGCTGGGCATGGGTGATCAGTTATATCATTATCTTCATCTTGACCCCGTTGCATAAAACTTACCATTGATGGTAACTTTGCCATCGATGGCAACTACCATGGTAACAGGGCTCAACAGCCAATCAAAACCAAGGTTTCCATGGTAGTTACCATTGATGGCAAAGTTTCCATCAATGGTAAGTTTTGTGCAACGGGGCCCTGATCATTTATCGGGATTTTTTTCATAAGTAAACCTTTATGGTATCTATCTCTGACTGATTTACCAATAGACTGTTTGATCTTATGTTTGACCTTATGTTTGATCTTGTTTTTATTTTTAATATTATATATGCATGATTTATTGAATAAAGAACAGATTTATAATTTGCGTGTTTATTATAAGTTTTGGTTAATAATTTTAAATCAGACAATGGTGCGCTTAGAAACACCAGTATTAAGCGCCTAATAAATGTTGTGTATTATTATTATTATTAGACTGGCGTCTCAGTATAAGCTTGTTGGTAATGAACAGGCTGATTGCCTCCCTTCACGACCTCAAAATGAAATGCTCTATACCCCCATTTAACAACTTACACCACTGCCACACTAACGAGGCCAACACCAGACCGACCGCAGACCGAACAACAACAGAATACGGCCCAAAATCGGTTGGTTTCCATTCTGTTTTGAGTCGGTTTTGGGGCTTGACTATGAAAGTACGACGCTAGTTATAACCGGCTCAAGACCGACTCCAAACCGACAGATTCTTGGCCATTAATATACCTCAGTGACGCCACAAACCGACTCCACACCGGCTCCAAATCGCTTGATTTATGGTCATTCGAAGTAATGCAATTTTCGTTCAGTTTGTTTTCGGTCTGGTGCCGGTCCCATCGGTGTGCCTAGGGTATTTTAAATTAAGCTGGACACTTCCTGTTGACATATAAAGCTTGTTTGCGATCAGGCCTTTTACCAACTTTTTAGATATCAATTATCTGAATTATTAAACCTCATGCACCCTATAAGTATGTTATGAGGTACTTTTTATCCTATCGGGACGACTCTTCCCAAGACAATCACCATAACCCGGACAATTACCTCGGACAATAAAACTTCCAAACCTGGCCTGATTTGTTCACTGTATACCGTATTTCTTGTCATAGGCGAACAAATACAATTTTTCAGGGGGCCGACGTCGCTTGCCCCAAAATCAGTTCTTTAGTTCTAAATTAATTTATAAGTTGATACTTTAGTAAAGTGTGGGGGTGTCGTGGTATAGTGGTTCATTCACTTTGAATTCACTGCAAATCCCAGCCCGACACTAACGTATTTTGGTAAGACATTAATCCACATTTGCCAATCTCCACCCGGGTTTAAATAGGTTCCTGGCAATTGCCGATGTAATAATAATTGCAGGGCCCTTAGGAAGAGCAGCACAGGTGCTGATAAGGTTTTCTTAGGTAAATAAAATTATTATTATTATCATCTTTATTAGTATTTATATTAGTCAGGTGGCTTAGTGAAATTATCGTTACCGGCCGGATACGAGCGCTATTTTTGGTACAGGGCTTCCTTAGGACCTACTATACGATATTAGGGTAGGAGCCCCCGGCAGAAATTTCATATAAGGGTGTGGAGGCGGGCCGTCGTCCCGGAGCCCCCAAATAATATATAAGGTAAAATAACATTAATTTGTTGTTGTACAAATGTCACATTTGGTACAGGACTTCCTTAGGACCTACTGAACGATGTTAGGGTTGGAGCCCTCAACAAAATATTCATATAGGTTTGATTTGGGGGCGGGGCGTCGTACTGGAGCCCCAAATTAAAAATACGGTAAAATAAATTAGATTTGTTGTACAAATGCCATTTGTGGTACAGGGCTTCCTTAGGACCTTCTGAACGATGTTAGGGTAGGAGCTCCCGGCATAATATCCATATAGCCTAAGTGTGATTGGGGGCGGGGGGAGTCGTGCCGGAGCCCATGTTATATACATTGTATGATCACATTCGTTTGTGGTTATACGATCGCCTATTTTGGTATAGGGATTGCTTAGGACCTACTGAACGATTATGGAGTAGGAGCCCCGGGCGGGGGCGTTGTGTCGGATCCCCAACATTATATACAAATCATTATCCTTATATGCAAAATACAGTAACTTAATATTAATAGGAAACTTGATATATAATTATTAAGTACATACATTGAAGCCATTCATGTTGGCTTGTTAGTAGTTAGGGCATAGAGTACATCACAATTGTGCTCTCATTACATTAATGTACTAATAGAGAAAAAGGCTCACCCAAATATTGTGAGCTTTCATGTCACTGACACGTACCTTCAGCAATATGACCTCAAGTCTATTTAGCACAATTATTGCACCTGCAAAGTGGTGAACAGTCCAGATTTGCTTTGCCACATTTGCAGGTAGAACACTTTCCTTAGCATGAACCCTTGACCAGTTCCAAGCATGCTTTAGAGACATCCGATATTGTCATCCACACCGGTAACCAAGACCCTCATTCCATGGTCCATCCATATATAGTCATGTGGGGATAGAATATCATGATTAGCTTTCGTTCTTGATGTCCAGATTCCTGCTTGAAAACGGCCCGTTTAACATGCTGCAGTAGTACATTCTGCGTGGGTGGCAGTTTCTCCATCGATTGATTTTCGGGGCAGAAAAGGGCTTCTTCTGGTCTCAGGATTGGGAAGGGGTTCCTTGGGCGAAGTTATTTTGTAATAACAATTTACTTATTTTTCCCTCCATTTTGTTTTAATCTGCTTGCCATAATTATCAGTTGAAGCGTATCAGTGGAAGTACAGTTAATTTACAATATTCATGGTGGAAGGGACAAAATATGCGTGAAAGGGGTGGGGGGCACCAGTGCATTTGGCTACAACACATGGACACACTGCGTACATACATTGAAGCCATTCATGTTGGCTTGTGAGTAGTGAGGGCATAGTGTACATCACAAATGTGCTCTCATTACATCAATGTACTAATAGAGAAAAAGGCTCACCCAAATATAGTGAGCTTTCATGCCACCGACACGTACCTTCAGCAATCTGACCTCAAGTCTATATTTAGCTCAATTATTGCACCTGCAGAGTGGTAAAAAGTCCAGATTTGCTTTGCCACATTTGCAGGTAGAACACTTTCTCCTTTGCATGAACACTTGACCAGTTCCTAGCATGCTTTAGAGACATCCGATATTGTCCTCCACACTGGTAACCACGACCAGGCGCGCATCCAGGATTTCTTAGGGGGCCCAAATTTGAAATTATGCGAGCCAAATATTGGTACGTAATGGTGGCCAGCACTGAGCAAAAACGTTTTTTTTTGGGGGCAGACAGACAATCCGCATCACACCACTCTTACATGCAGGCCCCGCTGAACGTTTTTCAAAGTGGGTGGGGGGAGGCTAAAGTATTTACGATCAGGTAGAGCGTAGCGTAAATTGGCGTGGGGTCTAAAGGCAAAGCCCAGGGGGTATGGGCACTTAATTACGGTCAGATGAGCATATTTTGATATCTTATTCATGACACTGGCAGGTCACTAAATAGCGTGGGGTCCAGGGGGCTGAGCCCCTTGAATCTCAGGGATTTGAGGCATTTTATAACGGTTAGATAAGCATTCAGGGGCCAGCCTTAGGCCCCCTGGTGGGTTCGAGGGGGCGGAGCCCCCGGAAGCTCAGGGGTTTTAGGCATTTAATTACGGTCAGATGAGCATATTTTGATACGTTATTTGTGGCACTGGCAGGACACTAATTGGCGTGGGGTCCAGGGGGCTGAGCCCCCAGAACCTCAGGGTTTATGCATTAAATTACCGTCAGATGAGCATCCAGGGGTCCGCCTTAGGGGCTTTGGTTGGGTCCAGGCAGAGCCCCCGGGAGCTCAGGGGTTTTAGGCGTTTAATTACGGTCAGATGAGCATATTTTGATACCTTATTTGTGACACTGGCAGGACACTAATTGGCGTGGGGTCCAGGGGGCGTAGTCCCCAGAAGCTCAGGGGTTTTAAGCATTAAATTCTTCTTGTCTCCTTGATGGGACTTTGACGGACTCGATTGTCGTACAAGACTATGGTCAGCCTTTCAAGAATCTGAATTGAATTGAATTGAATTGAATTTATTTATTCACCACCATTGAAACATTGAAACAAAAGATATATATGCACAATGACAACGTCAATATAACATGAATACATGACATGAATTATAAAAATACATGTTCTACAGCGATATACATGTACATCATAAAAATATTTTAAAATAGTTATAAGTAATTTTAGTGTCAAGAGTAAAACAATAAATGACTATTTACAATGAGTTTGTGATCGATGGTAAAATAGAGTAAAAAATAGTACATGTGCTAGTCGAGTGTGACTCTCGTTATCTAAAGCCTGAAATAAAGTTTATTGAAAAATACACAATGTGTTTCCAAATCTTATAAATAAGATTTGTGTATAATATTACAATTTAAAAAGACGAGACTGGTTGCTATATACATCTATATAATTACAAGATTATAATTCGTGGTTTTCACCCAAGAGTAATTTTGTAAGTTTTTTACGAAAAAGAGGTTCTTGATCTCTCAATTCTTAGATCAGTAGGTAGCATATTCCAAAAATTACTTCCAACAAACGAAATAGAAAACTTTCCTTGGTCTGTTTTGAATAAAGGAAGACGTAATTGTCGACCCGTTTTTGTCTTGTGGAATATTCATGTTGTATCATACTGCAATAATGTTTTAAGGAATGAGGTAATCGTTCATTTATCAAATCAAACACAAAAGTACAAATAGATAATTTATGCAATTTAAAAACATTCAACAATTTGCGGTCATGAAACTGTGCATTAGTATGAAAACGATGTGGCTTGAAAGTTATAGCACGTACAGCCATCTTTTGAGTATAAAATATACAATTCAAATGTGATTTATAAGTACTACCCCAAACCTCGATGCCATATGTAATATGTGGCTGTATCAGAGCTTTATACAACAGTATCAATATATGTTTAGGGACAAAGTGCCGTAATTTAAAGAGGATACCGACCTTTCTCCGTATACAGTCATTAACAGATTTTATATGTGAATTCCATGTTAAATGTCTGTCAATGGTAATGCCAACAAATGTCGCTTCCTCCACTTCTCTTAATTCTGCCTCAGATATTTTTAATCTCCCTCTAAGCACGGCCTTTCTTCTACGGCTACTAAAGAACTTGAAATTGGTTTTTGACGCATTGATAGTAAGCTTATTTGCAGTGCACCAATTCTGTATTGATTTTAAATTTTCATTTACTTCAGACTCATCTATTTGATCTACACCTTTGGGAAAGTATGAAATATATTAGAATCATCTGCAAATAGTCTGAAATTGAAATAATTTGTCACAGTTGGCAAGTCATTTATATAGATTAAAAACAGAGGTCCTAAGACAGAACCTTGTGGTACACCACATTTGATATATCTACTTTCTGATGATGACTCTTTGTGTTTCACAAACTGCATTCTGTCACTAAGATAGCTTTCGAGCCATTTCAGTGCATGTCCTCGGATGCCATAATAGGATAGCTTTTTAAATAATATGTTATGGTTTATTGTGTCAAAAGCCTTTTGAAAGCCTTTCGAAATCTGGAAAGGCTCAGAGTCAACGGTCTCCTTCTGAAAAGGATGCTTGGCTAGATGAGCAAATATCTCTGTGGGATCATCGTACAATTTCCAAGCCTGCCAGACTGACTTCTCTCCCTTGCCATAAAATGATGATGTCGTGTCGCAACCCGAATATGAATGTAACACAGGAAAGGCCTGTGACTTTGACTCTCCCAAACTCCCACAAATGGCATTGATGTGGTAGTATCTGTATTTCTTCCCCATACCGAATGCCACCCAGATGTTAGTTAACGGTTGAGTCTTGAGGAATTAAATCATAGAATTTGCCGACAAGGATGACTACAACATCAGTGTCTACTGTTCGTACAAGGACAGTCTTTGCTCCCTGCTCTAGGGCATGCAGAATATGAACCACAATCCTTCTGTCGGCTTCTTCGTGATTGCAGTTTCCCATGCCGATACTAGATCCGAAAAATGACACAGTTTCTCCTGATGTGACAAACACCTTTTTGCCATGTGGCCAGTGGAACTCTTTCACTTTGGATATGTAAGAAAGGCAAACAGTCCTTTCTTATATACAATCCATCCAATTGCCTGGAAGCTTGGTCTGGCCAGACACTTTCCTACGGACGCTGGTTCCTCTCTTTTCACGGGTAGACTCTTTCAAACTGTCTAGAATGTAAGTGTCCCACACAAGATCTAATCTAATTGGTAGTCTGCAGTACATTGCTTCTCGAGGTATGCTGATGGTGGCTCTGGTTGGTCAGGCTGCTCGAGGCAATGCAGCAGGTCAGACTTTGTACCTGGTAGATAAATATTACCGAAGTCTGAGAGAGAAGGAGGGAAGGACTGTATCTCGTGTGCGAAGAATTCATCTAAGTCACTCTCACGGCTCTGCATAGCGATGTAGAGTTGGCCAAATAGTGCTACATTGTTCTGAAGCACTATGATCTTCTTGTCTTTCTTCTGAACTATCTTGCAGTGGTATTTCTGAAGAGAACCAGTGAACAAACCCTTCCGCATGCATCATGAATAATTTCTTCTGTTCTTAAATCCATGTCAAAATAGAAACTGAAGTCTTTTAGTATCACATTACACTGTTTAAAATGAAAAAATACAGTGGCATTGCCATGTAGATCACTTTGCGAGACTACACCCTACTTACCTTAGTTCACTGAAGGACCGTGTTCTGTTGTTATTGTGGATAGGACTATTTACTGGCAATTCACAACATTCTACCCCCAGAGAATGCAGTGTATTCAGGTTTTAAAAAATCAACGTGATTATGCATTGTATATGATGTGGGGGCTCCGGAACAACGCCCCTGCCCCCTCCACACTTATTTGAATGTTCTAAGAAAGCCCTGTACATAAACAGGCGGTAGTATAACCACAAAACAATGTGGTCTTACATTATATGTAACATGGGGAGGGGCTCCGGCACGACTCCCCCCGCCCCTATCACACATATATGAATATTATGTCGGGGGCTCTTACCCTAACATCGTTCAGAAGGTCCTAAGGAAGCCCTGTACCAAAAATGGCATTTGTACAACAACAACTCCATGTTATTTTATCTTATATAATATGTGGGGCTTCGGGACGACGCCCCCGCCTCCCACACCCTTATATGAAAATTTTGCCGGGGGCTCCTACCCTAATATCGTTCAGTAGGTCCTAAGAAAGCCTCGTACCAAAAATGGCGCTTGTATCCGGCAGGTAACGATATTCGATAAATTTGACGCTAAGCCACCTGACTATATTAACATTATTATTATTAATGATATTTGTATTAACATTGTTATAATTGCTATTATTGTTATTATTATTATTATTAATATCATTATTATTATAAGTAAAAATGCGATGTTGTAATTATGATCAGATCAACAAAAAACTGCAGTAAACACTCAACATCCTTACTGCCGTGTGTGAGGTTGCAGGTGCCAGAATTATGGCAATAGGGACTTTTAGATTTGCACGACGAGAACGTGGACTGGTCCGTGGACATCCTTTTAAGGCAATGTGACGTCCTTTAAGGCACTGCCGGGTACTGACAGTGCCTTAAAGGACGTCACATTGCCTTAAAAGGATGTCCACGGAGCAGTCCACGTTCTCGTCGTGCAAATCTAAAAGTCTCTAATTTCAGTATGT
Source organism: Mesocentrotus franciscanus (assembly GCA_037976565.1). Classification (NCBI taxonomy): domain Eukaryota; kingdom Metazoa; phylum Echinodermata; class Echinoidea; order Camarodonta; family Strongylocentrotidae; genus Mesocentrotus; species Mesocentrotus franciscanus. The sequence goes on along the minus strand of CP137677.1, from coordinate 5,758,185 downwards.
GTGCATGATCGAGGCGGGGGTGGTCGGCCCTTGTTCTATACTGCAACTAAAAACGTTACGTTAATTTCATCTTTCCGTTAATACATCATTGTTTTTTTTTCTATTACAGGCAGCCCCTTTGGAGGTATTGAATTGTACGAGACCTACACAATACTTGGTTGGACGGTCCCTGTATGTCCGCGTTCTCAATTCTGCAACAGTGACGAATTATGTTCTACCAGCTACAAGTCGCTAGGAGGATGTCACTGTGATCTGTACTGCTTTTATTTCAATGACTGTTGTATCGACTATCTTAATGAGTGTAAGACGAACCTTGTTGATGATGCCTTCCATGAGGCGACTGAAGGCATCGATCCCAGTCAGTTCTCCTGCGTGCACCCAGCGGGAAATCCACGTTACAATAAAAAGTATTGGATGGTGAGCCAGTGTGATGTACGATGGAGTAATCAAGAGATAAAAGCGAAGTGTGAAGGTCAGGCAACGGATGAAGATCCACTGACATTAATGCCCGTAGAATATTTGAAGAGTATCACATTTAAGAATGTGTATTGTGCTGTTTGTAACTACAAGAACATCACTGGCATCACACCCTGGGGAATTGACGGTACATGTCTCTCTGAAGAATACTCAAATTTATCACGAAGTGAATTCTCTGCCCAGCAAATCGGTGAAATTATGAGGAACTGCCTCATTTGGAACTTTCAGCGTCCTTTCTCACTAACGGCTGCAAGGGAATGCACAAATTCAGCAATCGTAACATGCGACGTCGATCCAAAGAATGAAACGATGGTTCTCTTGGCGCAGGCTTGTGAGTCGTACAAAGGCGTTGTCAGCATCTACAAAAACCCTCACTGCTTCATGTGTAACAAGGCTTTAGTTTACAATCAAACGCTGGAAACAATCTATTTGAATTTTATTTTCATGGAATGCCCCCCTCCTTCCACTGGTGCTGGAATTTTTCCACCTCCAATTCCTATTCCCAGTTACCCAATTTCTGTCCTTTTTGATTTTTCATCTGTTGAAGGGCTCTCTAGCCAAGAGCCACCAATCGATCTTTCTTGTAGAGATAACCAAATATTTGATAAGTTTAATAAACTGTGTATTAATCTCACGTGTCCAGTAGGGTATGGTCTCATGAACGGCACTTGTCAAAGGCTTCCTGCAAATTCCTATTGCTTGTTCAAAGAAGCAATCCCTATTCTTATCGAAGTGGAGTGCATGTATAATGTTGGAGACATGTCAAAGTGCCATCCCGATGTGCGTTTACACGATTACGTAATATCTTTAATCAATGGCAATTACCTATCCTCAATGAATCTTACCATTAGTAGGTTCACAGCAGAAATTAAGGGGAATGATTCATTCACCATATGTACTCAGACCTTGGACATTTGGGGGTATCTAGGAATCAATATAGACGTCTCTCAAGAGAACCTTGACAGTGTATTCTTGTCAACAAACCAACAAAGCTCAGATGTGAAAGACATCTGCAGCAATATGACTTTCATGATATCTATCGGATGCAGCAACATCAATAACAGTTGCCCTGACAGAATAATGTCTACAGATAAATTTATGAATGCATACGACAACGCAACAGGACAGGTATTTTTCGTTGGAGAAACAAAATACAGCCTTATGGAATCCCTTTATGTAATTGAATACGATATCACATCATCGGAAATGAACTTAAAACGAGAAAGTTTAAAAAGATGTGAAGTTCCATCTGAAAACTGTGCATTAGTATCACAGAACATATCACTTTTTGTTGACTTGGGCAATGGATCTTATCTTTACTCACCTCTTAACAGAACCGTGGCGCCGAATGACTATCTTGATGTTGGAAATGACACAATTTTCGTTTGCTCTTACGTCTTGCAAAGTGAGCAGTTTGCTGCTGGATTTCTTCGTTTTACATCTGCTCAATCTATTTTAAGCACCATTGGTATTTCCTTGTCTATAATTGCTCTTATCCTAACATTTGTTACTTATCTCAAATTCAACCTTCTTCGGAAAGCCACGTCGAACACTCTCATCATGAGTCTCTGCATAACCCTGATCTTCGCCCAAACTCTCATCCTATTTGGTGGACTAGCCGCGATGAATTCTAATGCATGCCTCTCATTTGCCATCTTGGGTCATTTCATATGGATCGCAGTTTTCTCTCACACAACGGCTCTTGCTTTCGATTTACACCGTCGATTCGGCATAGCAACGAAATTTGGCCGAACCGATGAGGGCGCTGCAGTACTTTCAAAGTTCCTTCTGTTTTTCTGGGGATGTCCAATCCTTGTGGTTGTTCCTTGCCTTGGAATCTACTTCAGCGGCACCAAGCTTCCACACTTTAACCTGACATACAGGACAGTTACCTGTTGGATCGGTGATGGTATGGCCAATTTGTATGTCTTTGGAATCCCCGTCGCTTCTCTCCTTGTCGTCAATCTCATTTTGTTCGTCATGGTAGTTGCCGGTCTTCACCAGATGAGAATGAGCCCTGTCAACAAACACAAGAGTACAGATTCTAACATATCATCTGACCTTATAATTTACATCAAGGTGAGTACTTGTTACTCAAATTGAACTTGATAGATAAATCTGAGGCCATAGCATAAATAGACACAGTTTCACTTTTTTGTGAGACACCAGTGAAAAGAGGAGAAAGGGGGAAATAATATTGGGAGAGGTATGTAAAATACGTTGCAGTTTTTGAAAGACTGTTATTCTCATCTTCAAATATTTTATGAGAGGAAGCATTACACATAAGTAATCATGAGTATCGTACAGAATGTCGTGGCGATATTTTATTTGGCTCCGTAGGGGGGGGGAGACTTTTAATAGATACCATCCCATACTAGAGCTCGTGTCATATCTTTGAGTGTATTCTGTGAAAAGAAAACATACGCATAAAGAAACATAATGTACGGACGAAATGTCTTTTCTCTGTATACTGAGAAATAATCATGCAGGCCTACAAACGTTTTTTCTTTTCATTTACTGTTGAAACTATGATTGGCTCAGGTGACGATCTGACGTATTCTTTACTTCTTGCCTTCCCTCCCTGAAACAGATGTCCACTCTGCTCGGTTTCACCTGGGTCTTTGGTTTCGTAGCTGCCTTCGCTAACGTCACAGCTCTCTGGTATATCTTCATCATCCTCAACTCTCTCCAGGGAGTCTATATCTTCATTGCCTTTGTCTGCAACAAGCGTGTCTTCAAGCTCTGGCGGGACTCTTGTACATGCCTTGATATGGTCCTCTCCTGGACGTCGTCCTCCAAGTCAAGAGCGACTTCGTCAGACGTGGTGACAATCAAAAATTCGAACTGGAAAACGGCAAATAGCGAATCGATGCTCTTAAAGAACACCCGCAGAGTGGCCAGCTCAGCAATCGACAATCATGTATCAAGGGACATTCCAGTAGACCGATAGCCCATTTGAAGGGCACAAGACGAGACCGACAAAATAAAGAAATTAATTTTTCTGACTCGTGAGCTGTTGGTTTTATGGGATGTCGGTCATCTGGGCCACAGCCAAATTACACCGGGCGCAGTAAAGTTTGCTGACAGTGTGTTATTGAACAGTTACCGGGTGTTCCGGGGTCATCACAGCAGATCGACAGCCCACGAGACCGTAAAAAAGAAGAAAATACATAACAAAATAAATAGAAGTGGAGAACTTTGAAGATCCACGAGATCGATAGCCAATTCGAAACACAAAATAAGGATGCGGAAATATACCGAAATTATAGTCTAGTGGGCTGTCGGTCTTCTGAGACGTCGGTCTACAGAAACCCCAAAACATCGATCATAAGGGTCCATCGGAAAGACATTGTCGGTATATGGGCTGTATGTCTCGTGAGCTCTAGGTCTAGTAGGCTATCGGTCTCGTGGGTTGTGGCATGTTATTTCTGGCATGGATGGATCGAGCTGGTGCGACTGATTGGATGAATTTCTTTGGAGTGAGAAAAAAAATCACTGTTGGAAGCAGCACCACGGAATGATAATGAAAATATGCAATAGCATCAAAGCAGACTACACTATAAATTTCAAAAAAAAATCTCTTAGGCCATGAGAAAAGCTACTCTACGTACTTCTTGCATTATTAAATGAAATTTCTTTAAAGCAATGAAAGGCACAAATGGTAAAATATAAAATTTAAGAGCAAAATAAACGGTCATTTGACACGAAACATTGTAAAGCGCGTAGCCCATCTCTCCACATGTTGCACAATTTTAGAAACATACTAAAATGGCTGGTTTTTTTTATATTGGAGGTAAATCCTACAATGTTGTATGTAGGGTTGGCCTTTGGTGGGGAATGTGGTCTGATCTGGTCTTACCAGCCCTTACACTTTTTTCTAATTATTACAAACAATTTGTATTACTATTGTCTCTATCTGTAACATTGGTATGTATGCATGGAAATTTGCATGTACCTACATCTATCATTTTATAGCATTTATCCTTGTACCTATACCTACAATATGAAAATCTCAGTAGCCAGGAATGTCATCAAGGTACTCGGTATCCACAGACGTTAAATGTTCCACTTAACAATATCTGAATACACTTCTTTGCTCTCCTTTTCCCTTTCCTTACTTTCTCTCTCTCTCTCTCTTTCATTTTTTGTTGCCCAACCGCTATTCCATTATGCAATGTTTACATAAAATTATGTATAAATAGAGGTGTCGTGGTCGAGTGGATACGTCAGCGGACTGTCGATCACAAGGTCCGCGGTTAGAGTCCCGCCGCGACACTAATGTCCTTTGGCAAGACAATGATCTACATTTGCCACACTCAACCCAGGTGAGGTAAATGGGTACCTGGCAGGAATTAACTCCTTGAAATGCTAGAGCGCCGTAATGGCAGCCTTGCTATTAAAGCCAGGGTAATAATCGGGAGCGCCTTGAGTGTCAAGTCTGACAGATACGAGCGCTATACAAGAACCCAAAATTATTATTATTATATACATGTTTTGCTTATGACAAGGACGTCAGTTCAAGCTTTACTTATGACGACCCTTTTTTGTGTCTGATTTTATACGACCATGTTAATAATTCATATTTTGTGAAGATAAATGGAATGCAGAATCATATATGGAAAGTGAATAAATATCATTAGACGAAAAAAAAAATTAACCCGACGGTTGGTTTATGCTAAGTTATGGTGGAAAAACGGGTTTAACATAGGAGGTTAGTCGTAGGTCTAAGTTTTTTTTCTTTTGTTAAACGTAATTTTAGACCAGGGTCGAGTTCAACTGAATTATAAAAATACGGACCATTGAGCCTGATTGAAATAAAACTTGAATATAATTTAACTGGTTCTTATCATATCTATAGATCCTAAGAAAATAATTATACATGACTTGTATAGACAAATGTAGAAAACTTAAAGTTGATCACATGTCTGTATGCAGTAGTTAATGCAAAATGACATTTCTGTCCTGTTTGAACTCACTGACCGCCTCTTAAAAATGGTATAAGATGACGTCATATTTGCCGTTTTAAATTTCAATGTCTTCTTTTTGTGATATAAACACAATTTTGGTTGTTTGTACATATACATGTAGAACGATTTAATGAATAAACGATAGTTGTGTTAAAATGTCTGCATGTGTATAATGAATTGTTATGGTTATAATATAGTCCTATAGTATGGAACAACCTTCCAAGCGATATGAGAAATATTACAAGTCGCAGAAGCCTTTGCTGAGCATTATAAAAATCTCTACTGGACGAATACCTAAACGATTGTCATACTGATCGTCTGAAGTTATAGATTAAGCTACATGATTTAATTTTGTTTATTTGTAAATAGTGCATATACATGTACGCTCCTTGAAAAATATGAACATCAATTTGCGTTCAGGCTTACTAACAAATGTTGTGGTCCCATTTAGTGTGAAACAATGAAGACGGGGGCTAACCTCGATTACCATGTTGCTATTTGTTTTTAGCTTCAGTTACCAAATAATATATTTATATTGTATTGACTATAAAGGAATGTACATTTTGGTGATTTGATGATAAATTCAAAATTTAAACTCAAACATATTATTTTTGTTTTAATGGAAAGGGGGAAAAAACGAATACATTGCATTAATACACAATATGTAAATTTACCAGAAATTGCCAAATGCTCGTGAGTAACCTTTTTACTTTGGACTTTCACATTTACAGCAGGACCTCAAACGCGAGCGTATTCTTGCATGTAGGGTTGAATATGTATATACATTTCATTTTCTTTCTTCTTTCGTTTTGCTGCTAGGAAGTGACATGAACAGCAAAATATTACCAAGGAAGTACGAACTATTTGTCTGCCAATACCAAGAGCACGTGAATACATATCACGTACCCAGTGGCGGATCAGGGGCCCGGGGCCCGGGCCCTCCCTAGAAAAAAACAGGTAAAAACACCCTTTTTTTGAGAAAAAAGAAGTTGGGCCCCCTCCCCTGGCGCCCAAGGGGGGGTGGCGGTGGAAAAAATTACCCTTCCCGGAAGGGAAAATTTTTTTCGGGTGCCAAAATTTTTTTTTCTCACTACCCCCACTGAGCGAAAAATCGACCGGCACGATTTTCAAATTTTCGCACGAAGTGGGCCCCTTTTTAGGCCCCCTCCCTTGCCGCCGGCTGGATCCGCCCCTGCACGTACCACACACATGGTAACAACAAAACATACAATCTGCCATTGCAAAGGTAAATCGAGGGATTGTAAGCCTGAACACTGAACCGAACAGAAGCCCTACCGGATGCAACTAAATTAAAGCAACCCTTCTCCTTTAACCTCCCATTAAAGCGATACCGTACTAGAAGCACTACCGCTAAATCCCCGCTAACGCCATCTCAGGTCAGCTGGAGCAGTATGGTCTCGTAGCTCACTGCTTCCCTAGCTGCTATGCTGGTGCTCGCATTGAGTCCTCTGTCTAAGAAGTGGAAACTAGGAGTTGGCAAGTAATTCAGGGGCTTCCTTTTTTAGAGTACGGACCACCCCTCCCATTTCGGCGACCCCAAACCCTGAATCACACTTTATGGTTTGATTTTGAGTGGGTGCGATATTACCTTTGAACAGACCTATAAAAAGAATAAATAGGGTATACAGCCTAACGGCAGGCGGAGATCGGCCCTGTATTGTAGAGGGGATTTCATTAATAAGGCCCTCTAGCGTTCTAAAGTGGAAAGTCTTGTTGTTGTTTAATAGTGGAATATGCACGGCGTGTATTACCGCTGGCCTGAAACACCAAATAGGATTCCTGCCGACACAAGTCATAGTAATTTTGAAGAGCAATAATCAATGTATCATTTAGTTTATTTTCTGACCAAATATGATGTATTTATGCAAAGTTATGTTGCTTCAAAGAAGGATTATTGACAAAAAAAACAGATTTTGCATGCCCTCAAACTTTGCTTGATCCTGACCCATATAAAACATGGAAAAAATAAATTTTATGTGCACTGGAAAGCCAATATTGTGGCGCAAATTTTGACACCAAATTTATTTGGGCTCAAAAATAAAACTATGTGTCAAATTTTGAGTCAAGTTGGTGCTAAATCCGAAAAAAATTATTAGAATGAGGTACGATAACGCTGCATGCTGTGTCACGTGACTTTCGCACAAACGCGAAATTTGCTTTTCACGTGCGGAGACGAATTGTTGTATGTATGATGATAATAATAATATAAATAAATACTTATCTGAAAAAAGGTACTAAAACAGTATGATTGTAATTGTATGTATATATATATATGTTTGTGTGTGATTGTTTTGTGTTTTAAATGTACTGGATATTTATGTGGCACTGTTTGTGATACACGCATGGTTTATTACTAATAAAATTGTGTCAGAAAAGGGGGGATTGCTTTTATTGCTCTGTACGCAACAAAACAAACAAAATGAATTTCCAAATTGTTTACTTTTAACAATTATTTATTTATCAGTTAAATTTGTATTACGTTGTCATTTGGAGGCTAGGTAGGTGGAGATGAATGAATTTATTGACCAACACCCCCTTCTGTACGATTTTTGGGGCCTCATTTTACAGTTTCTGAAGCACTTTGACATTCGTGAACCGTTTGGCCCTGTATTGACTATAATAAATATAGTGAAATACTAGTGAAACGTTAAAACCTTTGAACATAATATTTGTAAATATCTACAAAAAATGTATCCCTTATCAATGTCATAAATCCTAAGCACACTAGCACAAACTGGAAGAAGGCAAAAAGGTAAAAAAAAAAATGCCTGTATGTAAATCACTACTAGTACTCAACATTTCTTCCCAAACACTTGTAATACAGTACGTGGGACTGCAGTGATCTTATCTTGACTGAATTTCGTTCATAAACAGGTGTGTGAGAGTAATTCTCGTTTTTGGATATCCCTACAAATGTAACACTAACGTTTCATTCATGTGAACCCTAAAACTACAAATAATAATGACTGTATATGAAATAAATTCCATTTTGATAGTTATTTTGCGTGCTAGCTAGCAGCCATCCCAGTCCGAAGGAAATAACGTAATTCCTCTCGGGCGCTGACTGACCAATCACAGAGCAGGATGTCGTCTCTTCTGAACAGAGTCATGTTTTGATGAGTTTTTGACATTGTAGTTGGGTTCGATTTTGCTGGATCCTGACCCATATTCAAACATTTACACCCCCATGTTTATATTTTCGGAAAGAGGGATAAATTGCGATTCTATACGTTAGACTTTCATTTGGGCTCAAAATTAAAACTATGTGTCAAAATTCGAGTTGTTTTCAAAGTTTTTATCTTTGTAAAAAAACACATTTTAACAATATTCTTAAATATTAAGTAACTCCAGATATTTACTATGATATTGCAAAAAACAGAGCGCAAAAAAGTGATAAAATAAAGGAGATATATATCGTCGTTTGAAAATGTGCCTTCTCGGAGAGCTCTACGGTAGGGGTCAAACCGGTCCGAGTACGCCGTGTTTTTGCACGCCTGCGGTTAGGCTGTATAAATACACTAGTCACGCCGCCAAACCGACTTCACACCGACCAATTCTCGGGCATGCGGGGTGTTTTTTTTTCGGACTGTCCGTCATGTCTGCTTTGCTATATGATGTTGGTCTCGGTGTGGCTGAGCTATGAGTGGGTGTGATTGTATTCTTGTTTCGTTGCATAGAGAACTGATAATGTGAAATATGGGGAACTATTAAGGAGCAACGGATCTATCAAAAATAACATAACAAGTAATACCCCAGTCACACCGCCAAACCGACCACAAATCGACACCAACCCGACCGATTCTTGACAATGCGGGGTAATGGAATTATTTTTTTTTGGGGGGGGGGTCTGTTGTCGATCTGAAGTCGGTCCCGTTGGTGTGGCTGTGGTATAAGCCTATAATAATAATACAACAGCGTAAGCCAGATTATAGACCATGATATATCAGCGCATTCTTGTATCAGATATCTTATACCATCCTATACCAAACTGGTGCAGCATCGAATCGGAGATGGGGTAGGGGGAGGAGGCTCTCCAAACTAGGAGGACAAAAAAGGGGTTTAGGAGGGGCTGAATCATTTTCATATCATGTTCTTAGTCTACATAGCTCTTTCTCCTCCCCCACCCCCTCTCTATCTCTCTCTCTCTCTCTCTCTTCTTGTTATACAAATCATTATCATTATCATAGGGGCATGTGCAACTCCTAGCCCCCGTACTCATGTCCAAATGTACGCCACTGTTATTCTACCACGAGTGGTTCTTGAAATCACTCCATAATTTGTTATCTTTGGCTTCGACGACTTCTAGTGAAGTGACAAAAGAAGTGACGTCACGATTGTTTGTATACATGTGTGACCTTTTCACGACTGAACATGAATATTGGAGCGAAGCGAGGCCATGGAATGCTTTAATAACTCTCTTGATAAAAGAAATACAGTGTTTAAGGAATCCGTCATAATTTGTATTGCTCGCTTTCTCATGATGGAAGCATCATTGGGTTTGTTCGGTCAATTGTAAATATGCTGTGTTCAAGCTGCACTTGGTATATGGCTCTATACGTCTACCGCTAAACGTTGTCGTAGTTCCTAACTCAGAATGGCACATCAAAAGGATCACTTTGTTCCATGGTTTCAGAGTGTGTATTTGTGTTTGTTCTTCAGTTTCATATTGCCAGGTGGTAAGTTAATAATTGCTTTTGACTTTGTATGTACCATTCCCCGCCATGATGGTCAATTCGGTGTTAAAACTGAGGTGCATGGTGTTTTATCAAATGAGTTTGCAACTCCAATCTCTCTGTCATTAGAAGTTAAACATCAGTTTCAGCACCTTCTTTTTCTGGTAATAAAACAGATCGCAGAAGGGCCTTTGTCTTTCAGTCTTGAAGATCATGATATTTGTAATCCGCTGGGCATGGGTGATCGGTTATATCATTATCTTTATCTGATCATTTATCAGGATTTCTTATCATGAGTAAACCTTTATGTTATCTATCTCTGACTGATTTACCAATAGACTGGCTTCTTATTAGTAGTAGTAGTACATGTAGTAGTAGTAGTAGTCGCTCTACGAATAGCAAATTTATGTCATTTTCCACATAATATAAACAATGACAAGATCATCACAATAATAAACGTAATGATGTATCAGAAAATAAGCATAGAAATATCTTTGACATTTTTTAAAAGTCTTGTAATGCAAAATTATTTAGTTACAGGAAATGAAAAACGAACCTACTTGGAGGCAATGCTTGTTAGGTGTGGGTTCGCACAAGAATAATTTAAACTTATTACATTCATAACTGAATTTTGAAAGAAAGATGCCTATGACTGACATAAAAAAAACGAATCAAAAACAAAAAAAGAACAGTGGCAGGATGACAAGTTGAGGATGGTAGATGAAGAAAATAAGGGTGAGAGAGTGACAAACAGGGAAAGAGGGAAAAGCTTTATAAGCTTTTTGGTAATGAACAGGCTGTTTGATATGACTGGGGTATTTTAAAAGCACGTATTTAGCTGGCAGTGCTGTTGACATAATAGCGCTTGTTTGCAACAAGGCTTTTCATCAAATGTTTAGATATCAGTTATCTGAATTATCGAACCTCTTACACCATATTAGTGTTTTATGAGGTACTTTTTATCCTATCGAGACGACTCTTCGCAGGACAATCACCATAATCCGGACAATTACCTTGGACAATTACACCTCCAAACCTGTCCTGATTTGTTCACTTACAATTTGTACAAATACAATTTTCCAGGGGGCTGACGTCGCTTGCCCCAAAATCAACTTTTTAGTTCTAAATTACTTTATAATTTGATAGTAGAGTGTGGAGATTTCGTGTTAAAGTGGTTCATTCACTTCGAATTCACTGCAAATCCCAGCCCGCCACTATCGTATTTTGGCAAGACATTATTTGACATTTAATAATAATTGCAGGGCCCTCATGAAGAGCAGTATGGGTGCTGAAGGTGTTTTCTTGGGTAAATAAAATTATTACTATTATTAATATTATAATTATAATTAGTGAAAATGTGAGATTTTATCATCGTATCAATTAAAATATGCATAAAACACTTAATAGCCTCACTGAGGAATATAACGTTGCGGGTGGCTGAGTAATGGCAAATTCAGTATGTGTGCGTATGTGTGGCGATGGGGTGTCGTAAACCGGCCTATTCTTGTTTTATAATACAACTACAAGCTTTATGTTCATTTCGTCTTGTTTTTGTTCTTACAGGCAGCCCTTTTGAAGGTGTTGAATTGTACAAGAACTACACAGTACAGGGTTGGACGGTCCCCGTTTGCCCGCTTTCTTTAGTGTGCAACAGCTGTTCTACCAGCTACAATTCGCTAGGAAGATGTCATTGTGATCCTTACTGCTTTTATTTCAATGACTGTTGTATCGACTATCTTAATGAGTGTGAGATGAGCCTTGTTGATGATGCCTTCCATGAGGCGACTGAAGGCATCAATCCCAGTCAGTTCTCCTGCCTGCAACCAGCGGGAAATCCCGGTGACGGTGACAAGTATTGGATGGTGAGCCAGTGTGATGTGCGATGGAGTAATGAAGATATAAAAGCAAAGTGTGAAGGTCAGGCAACGGATGAAGATCCACTGACATTAATGCCCGTAGAGTACTTGACGAGTATCACATTTAAGAATGTGTATTGTGCTGTTTGTAACTACAATAACATCAGTGGCATCACACCCTGGGGAATTGACGGTACATGTCTCTCTGAAGAATACTCAAATTTATCACGAAGTGAATTCTCTGCCCAGCAAATCGGTGAAATTATGAGGAACTGCCTCATTTGGAACTTTCAGCCTCCCATCTCACTAACGGCTGCAAGGGAATGCACAAATTCAGCAATCGTAACATGCGACGTCGATCCAAAGAATGAAACGATGGTTCTCTTGGCGCAGGCTTGTGAGTCGTACAAAGGCGTTGTCAGCATCTACAAAAACCCTCACTGCTTCATGTGTAACAAGGCTTTAGTTTACAATCAAACGCTGGAAACAATCTATTTGAATTTGATTTACATGGAATGCCCCCCTTATACCACTGACTTTTCAATTGTTTCACCTAACATACCTTTCCCCAGTTACCCAATTTCTGTCCTTTTCGATTTTTCATCTGTTGAAGGGCTCTCTGGCCAAGAATCACTAATAGATCTTTCTTGTAAAGATAACCAAATATTTGATATGTTTAATAAACTGTGTATTAATCTCACATGTCCAGTAGGGTATGGTCTCATGAACGGCACTTGTCAAAGGCTTCCTGCAAATTCCTATTGCTCGTTCAAAGAAGCCATCCCTATTCTTATCGAAATGGAGTGCATGTATAATGTCGGTGACATGTCAAACTGCCATCCCGATGTGCATTTACACGATTACGTAATATCTTTAATCAATGAAAATTACATATCCTCAATTAATCTTACCATTAGTAGGTTCACAGCCGAAATAAAGGGGAATGATTCATTCACTATATGTACTCAGACTTTGGACATTTGGGGGTATCTAGGAATCAATATAGACGTCTCTCAAGAAAATCTTAACAGTGTATTCTTGTCAACAAACCAACAAAGCTCAGCTGTGAATGACATCTGCAGCAATATGACTTTCATGATATATATCGGATGCAGCAACATCAATGACAGTTGCCCTGACAGAATTATGTCTACAGATAAATTTATAAATTCATACGACAACGCAACAGGACAGGTATTTTTCGTTGGAGAAACAAAATACAGCCTTCTGGAATCCCTCTATGTAATTGAATACGAAATCACATCATCGGAAATGAACTTAAAACGAGAAAGTTTACAAGGATGTGAAGTTCCATCAGAAACATGTGCATTAGTATCACAGAACATATCACTTTTTGTTGACTTGGGCAATGGATCTTATCTTTACTCGCCTCTTAACAGAACCCTGGCGCCGAATGACTATCTTGATGTTGGAAATGACACAATTTTAGTTTGCTCTTACGTCTTGCAAAGTGAGCAATCTGCTGCAGGATTTCTTCGGTTTTCATCTGCTCAATCTATTTTAAGCACCATCTGTATTTCCTTGTCAATAATTGCTCTTATCCTAACATTTGTTACTTATCTCAAATTCAACCTTCTTCGGAAAGCCACGTCGAACACTCTCATCATGAGTCTCTGCATAACTCTGATCTTCGCCCAAACTCTCATCTTATTTGGTGGACTAGCCACGATGAATTCTAATGTGTGCCTCTCATTTGCCACCTTGGGTCATTTCATGTGGATTGCAGTTTTCTCTCACACAACGGCTCTTGCTTTTGATTTACACCGTCGATTCGGCATATCAGCGAAGTTTGGCCGAACCGATGAGGGCGCTGCAGTACTTTCAAGGTTCCTTCTGTTTGCCTGGGGATGTCCAATCCTTGTGGTTGTTCCTTGCCTTGGAATCTACTTCAGCGGTACCAAGCTTCCACACTTCAACCTGACATACAGGACAGTTACCTGTTGGATCGGTGATGGTATGGCCAATTTGTATGTCTTTGGAATCCCCGTCGCTTCTCTCCTTGTCGTCAATCTCATTTTGTTCGTCATGGTAGTTGCCGGTCTTCACCAGATGAGAATGAGCCCTGTCAACAGACACAAGAGTAAAGATTCTAACATTTCATCTGACCTTTTAATTTACATCAAGGTGAGTACTTGTTACAAAAATTGGACTGGAATGATAGATCTGAGGCCATTATATAATAGACACAGTTTTACTTGTTTTTGAGACACCAGTGAAAAGAGGAGAAAGGGGGAAATAATATTGGGAGAGGTATGTAAAATACGTTACAGTTTTTTGAAAGACTGTCATTTTCATCTTCAAATATTTTATGAGAGGAAGCATAACACCTAAGTGATCATGAGTATCGTACAGAATGTCGTGGCGATAGTTTATTTGGCTCCGTAGGGGAAGACTTTTAATAGATACCATCCCTTACTAGAGTTCGTATCATATCATTGAGTGTATTCTGTGCAAAGAAAACATACGCATAAAGAAACATAATGTACGGATGTAATATCTTTTCTCTGTATACTGATAAATTATCATGCAGGCCTACAAACATCATTTTTTTCATTTATTGTTGAAACTATGATTGGCTCAGGTGAGGATCTGACATAGTTTTTACCTTTTGCCTTTCCTCCCTGAAACAGATGTCCACTCTGCTCGGTTTCACCTGGGTCTTTGGCTTCGTAGCTGCCTTCGCTAACGTAACAGCTCTCTGGTATATCTTCATCATCCTCAACTCTCTCCAGGGAGTCTATATCTTCATTGCCTTCATCTGCAACAAGCGTGTCTTCAAGCTCTGGCGGGACTCTTGTACATGCCTTGATATGGTCCTCTCCTCGACGTCGTCCTCCAAGTCAAGAGCGACTTCGTCAGACGTGGTGACAATGAAAAATTCGAACTGGAAAACGACAAATAGCGAATCGATGCTCTGAAAGAACACCCGCAGAGTGGTCAGCTCAGCAATCGACAATCATGTATCAAGGGACATTCCAGTAGACCGATAGCCCATTTGAAGGGCACAAGACGAGACCGACAAAATAAAGAAATGAATTAATAATTTTTCTGACTCGTGAGCTGTTGGTTTTATGGGATGTCGGTCATCTGGGCTACAGCCAAATTACACCGGGCGCAGTACAGTTTGCTAACAGTGTGTTATTGAACAGTTACCGGGTGTTCCGGGGTCATCACAGCAGATCGACAGCCCACGAGACCGACAAAACAAAGAAAATACATAGCAAAATATATAGAAGTGGAGAATTTTGAAGGTCCACGAGACCGATAGCCAATTCGAAACACAAAATAAAGATGCGGAAATATAGAGAAATTATAGTCTATATAGTGGGCTGTCGGTCTCATGAGACGTCGGTCTAGTGAACCCTAAAAACATCGATCAGAAGGGCCAATGAGAAAGACATTGTCGGTATATAGGCTGTATGTCTCGTGAGCTGTAGGTCTAGTAGGCTATCGGTCTCGTGGGTTGTGGCAGATTATTTCTGGCATGCATGGATCGAGCTGGTGCGACTGATTGGATGAATTTCTTTGGAGTGAAAAAAAACCAAATCACTGTTGGAAGCAGCACCACGGAATGATAATTAAAATATGCAATTGCATCAACGCAGACTACATTACTAATCTCAAAAGAAATATCTTAGGCCATGATAGAAGCTGCTCTAAGTACTTCTTGCATTATGAAATGAAATTTATTTTAAGCAATGAAAGGAACAAATCGTAATATATAAAATTTAAGAGCAAAATAAACGGTCATTTGACACGAAACATTGTAAAGCGCGTAGCCCATCTCTCAACATGTTGCACAATTTTAGAAACATACTAAAATGGCTGTTTTTATTTTATTGGAGGTAAATCCTACAATGATGTATGTAGGGTTGGCCTTTGGTGGGGAATGTCATTATCGTTGTCTCGTTGTCGATCTGGTCTGACCAGCCCTTACACTTTTTATAATTATTACAAACAAGTTTTATTACTATTGCCTCTATCTGTAACATTGTATTTATGCATGGAAAATTGCACGTACCTACAGCTATCATTTTATAGCATGTATCCTTGTACCTATACCTACAATATGAAAATCCCAGTTGCCAGGAATTGTACCAAGGTGCTCGGTATTCACACACTATAAATGTTCCACTTAATACTATCTGAATGCACTTCTTTGCTCTCCTTTTCCCTTTTTTACTCTCTCTCTCTCTCTTTCCTTTTTCGTTGGCCAACCGCTATTCCATTATGCATTGTTTACATAAAATTATGTATAAATATTGTATAAACATGTTTTACTTATGACAAGGACGTCAGTTCAAGCTTTGCTTATGACGATCCTTTTTTTTTCTATGTCTGATTTTATATGACCATGTTAACAATTAATATATTTGTAAAGATGTATGTGGCAAGTAAATAAATATCATTACACGAAGAAAAAAATTAAAACCCGTCGGTGGCTATGCTTAGTTATGTTGAAAAAAGGGTTAAACATAGGAAGTTAATCGTAGGTCTAAGTTTTTCCTTTTGTTAAACGTCAGTTTAGACCAGGGTCGAGTTCAACTGAATTGAAAAAATACGGACCATTAAGCATAAGTGAAATGAATCTTGAATATAATATAACTGGCTCTTGTCATATCTATAGATCCTAATAAAGAATTCTACATGACTTGTATAGACAAATGTAGAAAAGTTGAAGTTGATCACTTGTCTGTATGCAGTAGTTAATGTAAAATTACATTTCTGTCCTGTTTGAACTCACTGACCGCATCTTTAAAAAAATGGTATAAGATTACGTCATGTTTGTCGTTTTCAATTTCAATGTCTTTTTGTTGTGATATAAACAAAATCTTGATTGTACATATACAGTAGAACGGTTTAATGTATAAACGATAGTTGTGTTGAAATGTCTACATGTGTATAATGAATTTGTATGGTTAAAATATTGTCCTATAGTATGGAACAATCTTCCAAGCGATATGAGAAATATTACAAGCCGCTCAGCCTTTGCTGAGCAATACAGAAATCTCTCCTGGACGAATAACTGAACGATTGTCATACTGATTGTCTGAAGCTATAGAATAAGATGCATGATTTAATTTTGTTTATTTGTAAATAGTGCATATACGCTCCTTGTAAGATATGAACATTACCTAGCGTACAGACCTAGTAACAAATGTTGTGATTGCATATAATGTGAAATAATGAAAGATTTTAATCGGGCGCTAACCTCGATTACCATGTTGCCATCTGTTATTAGCTCCAGTTACCAAATAATATTATTTATATTGTATTGACTATAAGGGAATGTACATGTTGGTGATTTGGTAATAAATTCTAACATGTCAAAATTTGGAAATGGGATAAAACGATTACATTGCATTGATACAACATTTTTCATTTTATAAAAATTGTCATTTTACCAAAAATGGCCAAATGCTTGTGAGTAACCTGTTAACCTTAGACTTTCACATTTACATCAGGACCTCAAACGCAAGCGTATTCTTGCATGTAGGGTTGAATATGCATATCATATTTTATTATTATTATTTTTTTTTTTTTTGCTGCTAGAAACTGACGTGAACAGCAAAATATTACCGAGGAAGTACGAACTATATTTCTGTCAATACCAAGAGCACATGAATACACATCACGTACCACACACATGGTAAACAAAATTACATAAAATCTGCCATTTCAAAGGTAAATCGAGGTATTGTAAGCCTGAACACGAACGGCATCCTTAGAAAAGTAATTTTCAGACACCTAAAGAAGAACTCTTGCATCCGTCCCGCCATTGGTGGACAAACAATATTTGAAACAGAAGCCCTACCGGATGCAACTAAAATTGAAGGCAATCCTTCTCAAAGGTCCTCTATCCTCCCCTTAAAGCCATACTGTACAAGAAGCACTAACCGCAAAATCCCCTCTTACGCCATCTCAGGTCAGCTGTAGCAGTATGGTCCCGTAGCACACTGCTTCCCTAGCTGCTCTGCTGGTGCTCGCATTAAGTCCTCTGTCTATGAAGTGGAAATTAGGTGTTGGCAAGTTGACCATGAGATGGTACTGTGCAATAAACAGTACGCTATAGGGCAGAAAGTTCATCCGTTTAGTATCGCTCAAGTTCACTCTCCAGCACCACCACCTCCAGTTAAAATTCCAGGAAGAACGTTTTTGAGGATCATCTACCAAGTACCAAGAAATGTGCCGAATTGAGTTACGTTCCATTAGATTACCATCACGCGCGTAAGGAATACAGTTACTGGGGTAAGATTTTGACATTGATATTTTCTTTAAAGCAATAAAAGGAGAAATGTCTAACAGCTGTAGTACCCGCGAAAATCATTCACACCCAAGTAATTTTTTTAATATTTTGTTCATATTGTTTTTTTACCGGAAGTTCCAAGATCGTAATGCAGAAATATGGCCTAAAAGAACGAGGTTATGTGTATGTACTTTTAAGGTCTATAACGCACAATACCGCTTTATGCCTGTAATAATTATATTAAACATGTATAAACATGGTCCTTTATCATTGAATCTTCGTACGTGTTTAGAGGCTTATGCAAGGATTGCCATGTTATACATCTATATTATTTCACGCCATCTCCAAGTTCAGGATCTCGACGAACATTAATGAACTACCGTGCTTTGATCACGATCGCACAAACTTTACACAAAATTGTAGCTTAGGCAATTTCAAAAGGTTTGTACACCACCTCTTGAAATGTAAAAAAAACATTGCATTTACGTAATATTCCGTAATCTGAAATTGACTTCTCTAGGCACTTTAATAGGGAATGTGATTTTTCGAAAATCTTTGCGATCATGTTTTCTTCTTATTAGGATCCACTTAGAAAATTGTCAAGGGGGTGTTTCACAAATACTAAGATCTACTTTAAGTCAGACTTAACTATGACAGGCCATTCATGCCACTGGTTGCTCTCACTATTAGGTCTCTCAATTATGATCTTTAGATAATATTTTTTCCTTCCTTGAATAATGAACTATCAAAAACCGTAAATTCTGTAGATTTGTGACCACGATTTATATAAGACCCTTGAGAGACCAATGCCAGTAAGTGGTGAGAGCAAACAGTGGCATGAACAGCCTGCCATAGTTAAGTCCAACTTAAAGTCGATCTTAGTCTTTGTGAAACACTCCCCAGGTAGGCTAATAAATACAAGTAAAGCTATTGGTAATACGGACCAAGACATCATAATCATCATAAATATGAATAGTCGATATATACGTACATGATAACACTCTTAAATCACTTAACTTCTACCAATGGCGTATCGTTGGCCTCGTGCTGCGGAAGTGGGGAGGGGGAAGGGGCATGTTATAGGTCTTGGAGGGGTCGCATCAATCATGTTGTTCCTTATCCTTCTTCTCTCTTTCCCTATCTATCTCTCTCTATATATATAAATATATATATATATATCTCACACGCACACACACACACACTCTCTCTCTCTCTCTCTCTTCCTCTCTTTGTCAAGCGTTGGGAGAGGAAGGGGCTTGTACCACCCACGTCCCCCGATTCTGCACTATGATATGTTATGTGGCGTAGAATTCACACTGTCATAGGCTTATATGGTCTTTTAAACCCATAGTCACATTGAAAAACGGCGACGTTATAATTGTTTGCCTGAGCGATCTTTAATGAACTTCAACTACCGAACTTGAATACTCGAGGTAAGGATAGGTCATGAAAAGCTTTATTTACTTGAACCTTTTTGTTACAAGAAATTTGAGAAATGTGAGATTTTTATTGTGATCGCTCCCATTTTGAAGCACAACTGCTGCCAACAAAAGGTTTGTTTGTTCCCGATCCTTCCTCTCTCTATAGATCTATTTCTCTCTCGCCCTCTCGTTGTCTGTTTAGTTGATTTCTTTGTGAGTTGCACGTAAATTTTATATTGTACTACATCATTCTAGACATTACTCTAAGTCCTACGAAATGTACAGGTGAATCAAAATGGCTCACGAAAGGGATCATTTCGTGTCTTGGTTACAGAGCATGTACTTGCTTTTGATTTTCAGTTTCACGTTAGCAGCTGGTAAGTTGTTGACTGCATTTTACTCCAAAAATGATGTAGGCCTAAACATTAAACAATTAATTGCTATGACTGTTGATTCTGTTTATCGATATGTAACTGAACTGAATGACGTTTATGTACCAAAAACAAAATCATAAATTCCGATCTAAAATGTTGCAAAATGACATTATCGTCTGTTCTTTAGGTGCATTTCATGTAACATATACTTTAATGAGAGTGCATGGAAAGTTTGACATGTTGACTGATGTTACCTTTACCAAATTCCTTTATCAAATTACCTTTATCAAATACTTGATCGTTATCTTTAACTAAATTGATTTTACTAGCGATTAATCGTATCTCCCCAAGATCAATCACATCTCCTTCAAATAAATCGTATCTCCTTCATTCAATTGTAACTTTACAATTAATGGAAACTGGATCAGATTTATGATACAGATATATACAATACATAGTAAAATACAAATCATTGTAGCGAGATCATTCAAGTTTATCTTTATGTTACAAGGCCAGGACACATCTATCCCTAAGACTATCACCTCGGAAAATTAACCAAAAGCAACTGCCCCTTAAAATTAACCAAATAACCCCAAGTAAATGTCATGGAAGGGGGGAGGGTAATTAAATTGAGGGTTCTTGTCCCGGGGTAATTATCCTATGGGTAATATCCTCGGAGCTATTGTGTGGGGTAGTTTTCCTAAGGTAGTTGTCTCTAGGATAGATTTACGGGGGTAGTTATTAACATTAAGGGGTGCTCGGCCTAGAATAGGTATTTACGTGCATGGTTTTACTATCCCCGTGAGTGCACGATACATACACAAATGACTAGTCTCGTCTGCAAAAGCACTTCGACTTTCTCAAATGTGTATTGTATACAATGTACGATGGTATACGGCTCGGATCTCAGAGAAAATTTAAAAGCATAACAAAGGTGGAGTAAAATTAATGATACCACCATGTCATATAGCACTGGAAACAAGTAAATAATCAGTCTAGTAAAACAACAATCCGGAAATATACAAATTCGAGTGGGTGGCATATAATGTTTGGAAAGATTATTGGCTTACGAACATGTTTCTTTTTTAACGTTTTTTTGTCCATATTTCTGTATCGATTTCAGGCAGTCCCCATAATTCGTATAGTAACTTCACAGTAAACGGTTGGACAGCCCCAACTTGCGGAGCCTCTTCTCTCTGCAACAATGACAAATCATGTTCTACCCGCTACAAGTCGCTGGGAGGATGTCATTGTGATCCTTACTGCTTTTATTTCAATGACTGTTGTATAGACTATCTAAATGAGTGTGAGACGAACCTTGTTGATGATGCCTTCCATGAGGCGACTGAAGGCATCGATCCGAGTCAGTTCTCCTGCGTGCAACCAGCGGGAAACCCCGAGTACAACTATAAATATTGGATGGTGAGCCAGTGTGAAGTTCGATGGAGTAATGAAGAGATGAAAGCAAAGTGTGAAGGGCAGGCAGTGGATGAAGATCCACTGACATCAATCCCCGTAGAATATTTGAAGAGTATCACATTTAAGAATGTGTATTGTGCTCTTTGTAACAACAAGAACATCAGTGGCATTATACCCTGGAAAATCGACCTTACATGTATCTCTGAAGAATACTCAAATTTATCACGAAGTGAATTCTCTGCCCAAGAAATCGCTGATATTATGGAGGACTGCCCTGGATGGTACTTCCAGAAGCCAGTGTCAACAACTGCAGCTAGGCGATGCAGAAACTCAGCAATCGTTTCATGCGACGTCGATCCAAAGAATGATACGATTATTCTCTTGGCGCAAGCTTGTGAGTCGTACAAAGGCGTTGTCGGTATCTTCAAAAACCCTCACTGCTTCATGTGTCACAAAGCTTCAGTCTACAATCAAACGGTGGAGGCAATCTATTTAAATTTGGTATCCGGAACTTGTCCTCCTAAATTAAATCGTTTCGATGGTGAAATTATTATTAGTCAACCCATGCGTAAGTCCATTTCTGTTAAGTTTGATTTGTTATCTGGTAAAGGAATCCCCCAGAAAGGACCACCAGTCAGCATTTTTGGCTCAGATGGTCAAACATTTGACCAGTTTAACAAAGAGTCAATCGTAACGTGCCCAGTGGGATATGATCTGATGAATGATACTTGTCAAAGACGTTCCGTGAATTCGGAATGTTCGCTCTATGACACAATGCCTTTGCTTATCGAAATGAGGTGCAATCATGTGGTAGACAGATCAAATTGCCATCCTGATATGCTTTTAAAAGATTACGTAATGTCTGTAATCAGTGGCAACTATATATCCTCAGTGAATCTTAGCGTTAGTAGGTTCCAAGCCGAAATACAGGGGAATGATTCATTCACGGTATGTACTCAGACCTTGGACATTTTGGGGTACCTTAGAATGAATGTAGATGTTTCTGAAGAAAACCTGGATAGTGTATTCTTTTCCACAAGCCCACAACACTCAGCAGGGAATGGCATCTGCAGCAATATGAGTTTCATGATATCTGTTGGATGCAGCAACCTAAATGAAAGTTGTCCTAACATAATCGTGTCTGAAGATAAAGTTATAAAATCATACCAAAACACAACAAGACAGGTATTTGTCGTTGGAGAAACAAAGTACAGCCTTGTGGAATCTCTCTATGTAATTGAATATGATATCACATCATCGGAGATGAACTTAAAACGAGAAAGTTTACAAGGATGTGAAGTTCCATCTGAAACATGTGCATTAGTGTCACAGAACATGTCATTTTTTGTAGACTTGGGCAATGGATCTTACCTTTACTCACCTCTTAACGAAACCCTGGCACCGAATGACTATCTTGATGTTGGAAATGACACAATTTTAGTTTGCTCTTACGTATTGCAAAGTGTGCAGTCTGTCACTGGATTTCGTCATACCGCCTCCGCTCTGTATATTATAAGCAACATCGGGATGTCCTTGTCTATACTTGCTCTTATCCTAACATTTGTTACTTATCTCAAATTCAACCTTCTTCGGAAAGCCACGTCGAGCACTCTCATCATGGGTCTCTGCATGACTATGACCTTCGCACAATCTTTCACCTTATTTAGAGGACTAGCCGCGATGAATTATAATGTGTGCCTCTCATTTGCCATCTTGGGTCATTACATGTGGCTCGCAGTTTCCACTCACACAACGGCTCTTGCTTTCGATTTACACCGTCGATTCGGCATAGCAACGAAAATTGGCCTAACCGATGAGGGCGCTGCAGTACTTTCAAGGTTCCTTCTGTTTGCCTGGGGATGTCCAATCCTTGTGGTTGTTCCTTGCCTTGGAATCTACTTCAGCGGCACCAAGCTTCCACACTTCAACCTGACCTACAGGACAGTTTTCTGTGGGATCGGTGATAGTTTGGCCTATTTGTATGTCTTTTTAATCCCCGTCGCTTCTCTTCTTTTGTCAATCTTGTTTTGTTCGCCATGGTAATTGCCGGTCTTCTTCAGAAGAGAATGAGCCCTGTCAAAAAACACAAGAGCAATTATTCTAGTCTCCGATCTGACCTTTTGATCTACGTAAAGGTGAGTATTCATTAGTCAAAGTTCACGGGATAGATATGGAATTGAAGATTTCTTTCATTTCCGAAATGCCTGAGCATAAAGCAAAAAATGGAAAACTTGATTTTATGTATTATTCGACAGCATGTTTACCTATCATGGAAACTATTGTCGTGAAACTAGCATTTGCATCAATATGTTCTATGTTCAATATATCTCGACAAACGTATCATCCATCTAAATCTTTGCTACAAAATGACAACTCTGGCACACTTATGTATAGAATACATGAATTGCAATATCAGATCCATGTAATGCTCGGGTGCTGATCAGCCATATTCTTTAATTGTTCCTGTCCCTCCCTAAAACAGATGTCCACACTGCTCGGTTTCACCTGGATATTTGGTTTCGTAGCTTACTTTGCTGACGTCACAGCTCTCTGGTATATCCATGTCATCATCAGCCCTCTCCAGGAGTCTATATCTTCATTGCCTTCATCTGTAACAAGCGTGTCTTCAAGCTCTGGCGGAACTCTTGTACATGTATTGAGAAGGTATCCGCAACGACACCATCCAGGTCAAAGACAACATCATCAGACAGAGTGAAGATGAAAGGATCAAAGTGTGATATTACTGAGAGTGAATCAATGCTCTAAAGGAAAGTACAGCACCCACAATCGAATACAAGTTTTCAATACCATTAATGCAAAGCTGGAATCATGTACATAGTACAGATGAATGAGGTTCAGCAGGTTGACTGCTGTACTCTCTCGCTCCTAAATTCTTGGTGCAAGGACTTCATGGAACCATTGGTAATGTTTGCTTGGACAGACAACAAGGCGCCAATAAATGTTAGTTTTACACTGTTTACTTTATTTTTGAATGCTTGGTGCATGGGGATGTTTTAGTTCGAAGTTGAACTATAAAGTACGATGCTTGAAGAATGTTAGCGGTCGTTGCAACAGAAACAGAAGGATAAATGAATGCTTCAAGGAATATGATATACCACTAGATAAGACCACACCACGTATCAAATTATATATATATATATATATATATATATATATATATATATATATATAATTAAAACTATTGAAATAAAAATCCTTGAGAGAGTTCTCTTCATCACTATGACTAATATATATATATATATATATCTAAATAATAACATATTACATAACATAACATAATGTAAAATATATATATATATATATATATATATAACTAAACAACTTCTCAAACTTCTGTAAATATTTTGTATAAAGTAAGCATATCTATTTTCATAAAAGAAAGCCACAAAGAGTTTATAGTACATGAATTGTGCCATATTTTGTAGAAAAACGAGTGAATCCGTTTTGCTGGGGGTCATATTGCTCATGTCTTTTTCCGGTTTTCTAGGTCTTCAGAATTTTGTGTAATGTAAGGTATTGACTGGTAAAAGCTCATCTAAACAATTCTTAAGCAGCCATGTCGGCATTGGATCGAGACTACATGAAGTTGATGGAGATTTCATTATTATAACTCTGACAGTATCCTCTGATACTGGTGAAAATTCAGGAAATGAAGAATTGCATGAATCAAGCATGGATATGGAAACATCCGTTTTTGATGAATCTTTAAGAACTGTTTTGATACTCCGAATTTTGTCGGTAAAAAAGTCAGAAAAACGTTCAGCAAGTGAAAGATCAGAATCGTCAGATGGTAACACCTTGGATACTTGTGGTGTGCATAATTTGTTGACTTTTTGAAATAGCTGCTTTGAATTACAGCCTTCAAATTGGTTTGAATGATGGTTTCGTTTAGATTGTTTGATCATGCGATTATATTCATAACATTGGTTTTTGACAATCTGTCTGTCAACTTCTAATTTAGAAGCATTCCAACGTCGCTCAAGGCGTCGTAAGTTTCGTTTCATTTCATGTAATTTTTTATTTTTCTTCTTCTTCTTCCAGTGTAAGTGCTGCTTCAAGGTGATGAAGATAAACGCACTGATTGTGTGTGTATATGTGGAGACTTTCACATATCCTGTTATTCCACATTTCAACATTTTAACCTTTTGTTCTTGTTGTGCAGGTGCATATATACATGTGTAAGTAAAAACATTCCCGGCCTTGTAGGCATTACATCTGCATCCCACTCAAGAAGACCTTGAAGGCATCAAGGGTATTGGGCTGGGTCCTGTGGGAGGTTGTTCCAGTCCTTGCAGGTTCTTGGGAAGAATGAAGAAGCATAGGCCTGACTACTGCAGTGGAATGTCCTAAAACGAGATTCATGTCCCCTTGTTGTTGATGTCATTTCAGTGAGAAGGGGCTGCCAGGTAACGTCGACGAGGTTGAAACGGATACGATACATCATAGCAAGGCGGATATGAAGGCGTCTGGTGACTAACAATGGCCAATTCAGATCTTCAAGCATAGCCGTTACACTGGAGGTTTGATTAAAGTCACCGGTGACGTAGCGTGCACACCTTCGTTGGACCATTTCAATCCTGTCGACGTTCCGCTGTGTGTGTGGTTCCCACGCTGTTGCAGCATATTCCACCACTGGTCGAACGTATGTAAAGTACGTGGCCTGCTTGATCCGCCGTCTACAGTGTTTGAAGTTCCGTCGCAAGAAAGCAGTCACAGAATTAGCCTTCTTGACTGTAGTATCAACATGACTATTGAAGTAGAGCTTCTGATCGATGTGGATACCAAGATACTTGGCGGAACTTACTAATTCTAGGTGGTGCCCGTGGATATTATACAGGCCTAGGATCTGTTTCCTCTTGTTGGTGACTCTCAAAGTCTAGCACTTGGAAGGGTGGAATTCCAGCCGCCACTTTCTCTCCCATTCCTGCAACCTGTCAAGATCTTCCTGAAGATTTGTACAATCTTGGACTGATCTGATGCGTCTATACAGCATGCAGTCATCAGCGAAGATGCGTATGGTTGAGTGCTTGACACTGTCTGGCAGGTCGTTGATGTACATGAGGAAAAGAAGCGGGCCGAGAGCACTACCTTGGGGCACTCCAGATGTAATCTTGGCCTCGATGTAATCTTGGCCTCGAATTGAACCAAGGTGCGTTAGGACGACACCTTATTGTGCGAGTTATTAAAGGTGCGTGCTTGTTTTTAAGGTCATTTATGATGTTTACATTTAAGGCAAGTTTATATTCTGCTTCCAATTCAGTGTTAAGGATCGAGGTTATATTTGATGTTCTTTCACTTGGAAAATTCCTTTTTCATTGTATAAAGTTACCTGCATAGCTGAATCAGGTGTTTATTTCAGTTATATGCTAGGTTGCGTAATGACACTATAGGCAAAGTAGCGGTGACATTCCTTTTGTATTGTATGCATTAATTAGTCCGTATGTTAACGTACGCGGCATGGGCGAGTAGCCCTATCTTGGGTGTGGTTTGTTCGCAGACAACATTTGAGCATCCACGGCACAGACGTGTGAATCGTAGATATTTGATGTTCTTTCACTTGGAAAATTCCTTTTTCATTGTATAAATTAAGTTACCTGCATAGCTGTATCAGGTGTATATTTCAGTTATATGCTGAAATCACTGTTGTAAGTATTTGCTTTGTTAATTATTTCATATGTCTAGTAATAACAGGTGCAGAAACTTGCTTGTTTTTAGTAGTTGAAGAAAATTATCAACTCGGTTAGTTTTGGCTAAGCTCTTGGTAGTTATGAACGTAGAGGGCAACATTTTGTTAACAATGATGGCGGCGCCCATGAATCGTAGATATTTGATGTTCTTTCACTTGGAAAATTCCTTTTCATTGTATAAAGTTACCTGCATAGCTGAATCAGGTGTTTATTTCAGTTATATGCTAGGTTGCGTAATGACACTATAGGCAAAGTGGCGGTGACATTCCTTTTGTATTGTATGCATTAATTAGTCCGTATGTTAACGTACGCGGCATGGGCGAGTAGCCCTATCTTGGGTGTGGTTTGTTCGCAGACACCATTTGAGCATCCACGGCACAGACGTGTGGTAGAGCGGGCAAGGCTTTGTTTTGGGAGATCCTTCGGGTATGTAGATTTATACTTGCAGATCCAATTTTGAGACATTAAGAAGTCACTTAGTATTCAGAAAAGAGTTTATATAGTATTTTTCATTCGTTTAAGTGGAGTACATGGATGACTTTATGCCACGATTTTGATGTCATGTGTAAATGTTTATGAATCGTCCTTCGATGTAACAAGTTCAAAGCTATCAGTGAATTTGCACATGATATTTGTTGAGATTGAAAATAGATAGTGAAATCACTGTTGTAAGTATTTGCTTTGTTAATTATTTCATGTCTAGTAATAACAGGTGCAGAAACTTGCTTGTTTTTAGTAGTTGAAGAAAATTATCAACTCGGTTAGTTTTGGCTAAGCTCTTGGTAGAGGGCAACATTTTGTTAACAAAGATGGCGGCGCCCAACAATCGTAGATACCGACTTATGGTATGAGAGTGTGTTTTTGTAGTATAATCATATATATTGAATTTTGATATAGTTTTTCCGTAGATAACATGCTACATTATATATATCTAATACTTAGTGTATTTTCAATGTAGGTTTCTATGGTTACGGGTGTATTGACGTTTTATTTACAGCTGGGAGATTGGGACTACAGATCGACCAATAGTGAGGTGCAGGCTAGTACCTTGATGTCTGCTCGGAGCAGTGGCGGGTAGTGAGTGAGGTTGCGGACTGTGAGTTTGCAGTCTGGTTGTTGCAGCCTGTGGTAGCAGTTGCTCGACATTTGTTTGACCTTGGGTAGGCATCTTTTGATATTGGTTTGACATTCTACATGACGAAAACATCCCCTTAGTGAAAATAGACATCACTTTTGCATTCTGGCCTGAAGGATTAAGTCCTATAATCCCTAAGCCCAGGAGCTTAATCCAATTACAGCTAATCCCTCTCCCTCTTGGTGTTCCAGTGCCCTTCACAGTACACAGTCACTTAATAACAGTTATATGCAAATGAGCCAGTGATCGGTCTCCACTCAGTCACTGTATCCCCCTACACAGTAATGAATGGGCATCATGTCGCCTATTATGCCAATTACATTTCGAAGACTCCACAAAGGAAACATTAATTTGTGTATCTATTTCGTACTGCCAGCGTTTTATTTCCACTGTTGTATAAAGAGATCATAGTCTGATAGTCAAACATAACAGAGCTTTTAAATTTCTGCGTAAACAGAAAAGAGAAACATATTCAAAAGTAGAAATAGGTTGCATTTAGTCTCTAATAATAAAAAAAATGGTAGAGAGGAGAAGCAGAAACTGATCATGATGCAATAAATTACTAAGAAGGTAAAATGAGAGGAGGAAAGAAAGGATATTTGGTGACAAAATTGTCTGGAAAATCATTCTTGGACATGTTGGAGAATCTTGATTGGATTTTTATTATGCATCTTTTAAAAGGTATATAATAATAGTAACTATAGAAGTTTTCTATCATCTATGCTTGTAGCGGGGCTTGTAGCAATCATCATCATGATCACCACTGTATTATCTATAATCTAATTTTTTCCTCTATACCTTCCCCCCACCGTCCTTTCCCCCTCTGCAAGTGTCTTATAACTTCAATCCACTTTGCCTTTACCGACCATTAGACACAACGATGTGGATGAAGAATATATACTTTGCAAAGAGTTTTTAATGTCGCAGTTGTTTTGATTCGCTATTGCTAGCAACCACGTCTCCATTATCTCATCTTTCCATCTCCATCATCATCATTTTCATCATCACCATCACCCTAGCTACCATCTTCATCACCATCATTATCTGCATCATCATATCCATTTCCATTATCATCATCTTCATCACTATCATCTCCATCTCCATTATCACCATTGTCATCATCTCCACCATCATCGTCTTCACGACCACCACCATCATTATCTTTACCATCATTACCCTCATCATCTCCACTGTAATTGCTGCAAGAGCTTTTCATTTTCACCAACGTCTGCGGCAGTCACTTTCTGACAAAAACAGTGTTTTTTTTCCCCCTTTTTTCAGCAATTACCAGGAAAAGCAAATATTCAAGGGCAGCAACACATTGAACCTAATCCTGGCAAAAATTTATAAGATTTTCTTAAAATCCATCTCTTTAAAAAAAATTCTTTGACAGTGGTCAGAAGAAATTTGATACTGTGTGAGGTTTGGCACACCCATTTAATGTGGGGTTGGGTTTATAGGTTGCAAGGAGATTGCAAAATGTATCAAACATTCACAGACATTGGCAAAGGATTGGCAAATAGTTGCTATTCTTTGCAACAACTGTTGTTAACACTTGCTTACAGTCACTAATAAATAGCAAATTTCTTTCGCAACCACTTTGCAAACATTCGCTACTCAGTGACATTCGCCCTTAACCACTAACACTTCCATCTCCTCTCCATCTTTCATTCCCCTGAAATTCTCAAATCAAAACTACTTATGAAAAATTAGTATTTCCTTTACAATCATTTAATATTTCAAGAAAGGTATCATAAAATACAGTAAAGATTAAATGGAAAGTTTACAATATGGAAATGTCTATTGTCAGTGGTCGTTTGGCAAGAGTAAACTCAAGTAAATGTAACTTTACTTTTTTAAAAAAATTACAGGATTTTTTCCACATGTTTTTCACAGATGTAAACAAACAGTGGTGTAACGAGGGATATCTATTGAAAAGGCTGAGGTTTGGATATGGTGTATTATTTCTAAAATTTGTGAGCAAGCTAAGTGAGTGAGCAAATAAAAATTTGACATTTTATTATATCTTGTCATAGGCTACATAGATAATTTGATCTGAATGTGTCATTTTAGAAAAAAAAGGGTACTGTCGAAATAACAAAATAACAAAAATGGCAAGGTATTCAAGGAAATTTGATAAAAATCACAATATTCACACATACAATGATTTAAATCTTTTAGTGAAATTTTGGGGGGTCTCCAGCAGGGGGAAAAATACATGGAAGCTAAGGGCAATTTGCCCTCAATATGTCAACCCCCCACTTCCCCCGAGAAACTCCCAACCTATACACTATTCACCAAACTAAACATACATGTGTAATGTTGATAGTGAGCCAACAATATCAGTTATTTGTTCTTTGTTCCAGGTACTGAATCAAACGATAGCCAATGTCAAAAAAAAATTTCAGATTAAGCTAAATCCTTTCAAGTATGTCTTTACATTGTCTGAATTTTACCAAATGATTAGCAATGAATGATCATTCTCAAAATTAACCTTTTTCTTAAAGTCAATAAACTTATATCCCTTTTTCTAAATAAAAAGGGTATATTATGAGTTACTCTGTGAAATATACAACTTTTCTGACATACGTGTAAACCAGCCATAAAAATATACATTCAAACAGTAGTAAAAGCCTCTGTACATAAATACGTGTATTGGTTACAAGAGAGAGGCAAGTACATGCAACATCAATGACAATTAATACATACCGGTATACTATTTTGTACAGCATCTAACTGTTATAAATGGCAAGTCTCTAAGTGACATACAATAATACAGTATACATGTGTAATTATGACATCTTATCTTGATACTTAAAAAATCATTTACAAAAAACAGCAAAATTGTGATTGTCTGAAACAAACAAGCAATAACCACCCCCCACCCAAAATAAACTTTAAAAAGAATCTTCATCAAAAACGTATTCTAAACGTTTAGGCCCAATTAACAATGCAAATGATATCGAAAGCAAAAAGAGAAAAAAGAAAACCAAAATATATCGTAACTTGCTATCACCATTCTTTGAACAACATAAGCAAAAACTTAAAACTTTGACACATTCAGGTAATACAAATTGAATGGCAAAATAGAGTCTATATAATACTAATCCTAGGCCAATTTTTGTATCAAGGTTGTGAATTGATGTGCAAAACCAATGATACATGTAGATCCTTTGTCCCAAACACTGTGCGCATCACTGTGGGAGTGCATGCGGCCAAAGCCGCGGACAATTTGCTCTAGCGTTAAAAAAGTGGCCATTATAAACACTCATTTCAGAAATACACTGAAATTTAAAACAAAATCATGAGCAGAATATCATATGATTTTGAACATATTTCTATCCAAGGCAGAACATGTTAGACTATTAAGTCAGTGTCGTTTAATTTCATGATACAATCTTGGTATACACTTTCTGACATACACATGTACTATTAAATCAGATTATTGTCCAAAGTGCCTATATCAACAATAAAATTCAATCATTGTCAGGATAATTTTACATGTACTGACTGGCCTTTAGCAAAATACCCATAAATTGCTCAAAAAAGTCTAATATTGCCCGATTCTAAGAGGGCAACATGGAACTTGTGAGGGCAATGTATGTGAAATCACCCATAATTATCCAAATCAGACATCATACATATTGCAGAATGGCATTTAGTCATGTATTAGTATGCAATTTTCACTATTGGATGAGCAATGTATGGATGCCATTTTCAAAATCATCTGAAAGGGATAATATCCTAAGTAAGTTCAAATTCTTCAAGTATATTGTGCACAGTACCTGATAAATTCAAGTACTACTACATAATTTGAACAATACACCTCTTATTTACACTTTACAGCAACATTAACGTGTACAAATCTGAGTTGTTAGAAGATATATATAGTACTATAGCACAGAAAAATAACATCTTAACTTTACAGTCATCTTATATAAATGTATGCAAATGAAGGAAATGATGAAGACAAAAATAATTTTAACATCTAAAGAATATAAAAATATACATGTATATTCTAATCCTAAAACATAAATATGAAGACAATTACTGGTGTGTATACTATCAGTTGTCTCAAAAAGATGTATTGGCACTTATTTTATAAGATTTTCTAGAGTGTGTCAATGCAAAATGCTGTTTGTTCCAAAATCTGGGCGCAGTCGTATTGTGGTAGTGTATGGCAGGCTAAGTTAATGCACTTTGCCACTTTCTTACATTGCACAAGAATCATTTGACTTGAAGAGCGATTTATTGCAATTTGTCAATTTATTGCACTCATATCCGCATCAAGCAATGAGGAAACAAAGGCACAATGGAATGAATCACCCTCCCTCACCTAATTTCATAAATACTGTACAATTACCAGTATAGTTGTACTTGAAAAGAAGAGTATATTTACATGCACCCTTCAAATGGATGTTATCACAGAGCATGGATTTGAGACTTCATATTCAACTCCAGAGCATGCACTTATACCACTATGCACTATATAACCAAAGAGAGTAGTAACAATTAACTCTCCATCATCATACGAGTACATGTATCCTGCTGGAATGACAAATTCTTAATAGGGAAATGTTCGGGAGAGTGAAAAAAAAACATGGCTGCCAATGGGACAGTTATCCCTTTGACATGGTGTAGTAGCTTCCTTTTTTGAGATAGAGAGCAGGTATTCAGACAGGACTCCACTTAGTCATTAAAGCATATCATTAAAACAAAAACAAAAGGCCTAGTCGCCATAGTGATGATACATGTAAATATATGTAAATACCAGAATATGCTTTTGGGGGAATGAGCAATGCTGGCATGTAATTGTGGAATCGTATGGAAGGAATAGCATCTTGCAACTAAGAAATCACCAATCTTCAAATATTATGCAAAAATATGAAACATAATAGGCATGACAACATACCTGAAAAATGCAAGAAATTCAACATCTATGTTCCAATGGAACAAATGGCAATGTTGGCACCTCTACTTTTGTCTTGGAATTACATTAAAGAAAATAAAATCCTTAACTTTGCTTTCAACATTTTTCAAGGATTATAAGCAAATGACAAAGAAAGCAAAATGTACAACTTAACTTAATATTTTCAAGAAGAAATCGTTGCTTACGCAATTACTATTATCAGCTGTATCAAAGAGACATACATGTATTAGCATATCAACTTGGAATCATATTGATCATCTAACTTGTATGTAGGGAGTTGCAAATGCAAAATACTCCACATGCACTTGAATAATTCAGCATCAACTTCTAGCTCGCATGTCAACTCTCCAAATGGTGACGTCAATCATAACCTCAAATATGTACACTTTTTGTACAGGCTTTCATCTGATGAATTGTAAGTGAACAAATCTCTCCTCTTCTTTTCAACAGAAGCAGCCATTTGCTTCTTTTTTTTCCACATATCTTTGTAGAAATCTTTTTGTTCTGAAGGAAGATCTCTGTATTCCTTACAAAAACTACCTATAATCTTACTCTGATCATGGAAAGGAACGTTCCTTCCCTGAATGACCTCTCTCCTTTTGATGTTAGCATACAGGACTGCTGAATTTTTTTCTACCAATATCTTTCGAGGATGATCAGACAAGTGCATTTTTTTCTTTCGTTTCTTTATAACACTTATCATCCTAGGCACTTTACTGAAGTGCAGAGCTCCTAATGTTTGCTCCTGTGTAACATTGTCCAGAAATTCTTTCAAATCAACCACAAAGTCTGTTTGAGAGCATATGCTGTTATGCCTTAAACATTCAAACACAAATTCATATTGGAGGATAACATATCTCCTCTGGTAGGCCTTTCTCAAGTTGTCAGGAATTTTTCCTGTACCAAGGATTGCCTTGTTGATGAGTACATGATACACCTTTGTTGACCGCCCTTTCAAACATCCTGGCAAACCTTTACATACCTGTCCACCAAGGCTCTCAACTTTTGCTTGTAACGAATCCTGGGTCCATCTTTTCTTACTATGTGCACATGTTGGTACATAACCAACAAAGAGAAATGTGAGGCCAGTGAACAGATTTGTTGGTGTTTCCTCAAATGTACACGTGAAGTTCTGAATAGAATGGATTTCATTCAAGATATTTCCATTGTGCCTGATATCAGCATCATTGGAAGGAGTAGCTTTCCATCCTCTTTCCTGCAGCATTTTTCTGGTATAGTATCCTCTGTATGCGGACTGTATTTTACAAGCAGATACATGTCTTGTAACAAAATCTGCAAAGTCTTTCTCACATTCAGAAACACTGATTTCATAGGACAACTTCCTGAACATTGATGCAAACAGGGTATGCTGAGGGTCTGTTCGCTGCTTCCCACCATGGCGAGTAGTGTGGTTGAAAAAGTAGGAAGAATGGATGTAGTTTAAGTGTTCTGCACCTTCTGATTGAAAACGACATATAGGCAATTGAAGGTTATCCATGAAATATCTGGCAGTGTCTACAAACTTTATCATGTAAGGTGTCAGATTTTTCCAGGTGTAACGGCAACAGAACAACTTATAAAAACACTCAGCGTGTTGCTTGTACTCATCTCTAGTTGCTTGACCATATCCCCATGTGTAGTCTGAAGCAATAAAGGATCCTTCAGGTTTTCCTTTGATAAGAACAGGCTGTGGTTCAGTTCTCAATATTGCGTACATCTCATGTAAACTATGCCATATCTTTTCAACAATGTCAAACTGGCTTATAGGCATATGGCTGAAAAACTCTGCAACAACAATCTGTGTTTCATCAGATATAGGAGCATTTGAAACTACATTGAACAGCACATGAGGATACTCCTGTCCTTTACCTTCAGGAGGAGGACTAATTATACCAAGGGCATGGTCCTTATTGAGTGTTATAGGCTCCGGCTTTCCAGTTTTGTCAAATCTAATATCAAAATTGCCACTTCTTATACCTCGTCTATTGATATTGTTTACCAGGTTACTGATAAGTGTCATACCAGAATTAGAAGTACTCACTTGCTCATGCTTATTGCCTTCAGACAAGATCTTTTCGACTTCTAGTTTCAACAACTTTTCAACAATCCTTGTAAAACCATGCAAGATGTCAAAAATAATCTTGGTTGTTGGAATTGAAGAAACAATGGAATCAGGATGTTGTCTGTCTACCTTCACTTCTAAATCAGTGCGCTGACCACTGTCGGCAATGCATTTCTTTTGCTCTTTGGTACAAGTATGATACAAATTCCAACCACTTTCAGAGGTTGGACTTAGCTGACCTGATGCATCCAGCATCTTAATGAGAAACATCTCATCTCCTGACAAATAGAATAAATCTCTCTTGCGTCTATTGAAAAGCTGCTGGAGAATGTTCCCTCGAGAACTGATGAGATTCATTTCCAGATTATCTCTTGAATCGCTTTCATAGAACAGAGCGATTGGATAAATAGCATGTGGGTTTTGAAATGATAGGTTCCTTAGATACATTTCATCATTTATAATAGAGAGTGTTAAGGCTGTGCTATGACGGCCACCAAACTCCCTCCCATCACCCCATAACTTCACATGCAATTTGCCAGTAAGAAATGGGTACTTGAAGGCGAGTACATCAAGTAAGCGGTCTGGGTCTATAGCCCATCCTGTAGCAGTGCGCCTAGGGAGTAAAACAGCATTGAAGTTCTTTTTCATATTTCTCTTAATGGTCTGCTCATTCCTGATGGATGGAAAGACTCCTGGCAGGCTCTTTCTTAATGCATTCATGAGCCGACTTCCACTGAAATTTTCTGAAATATAAATCAATTCCTTAGGTGTCAAACACAGTTTAGAAGAATGTACCGAGCCTTCATTTGTTTGAGTTTTCGCATCAGATTTATGTATATGTTTAGGACAATTATCAAGTGCCTGAGCAGCAAGTCTCTCAACTTCAAGATGAATCTCCTTCAGACAGGATTCTTTCTCTAATGCATCTCCTGTTTTCAAATGAGTTAGAATAACTTCCAAAGCTCTCAAAGAAATGAATTCTCTCTTTGTCTTCATTGAATTTGTTGTGTTCAGATTGGAACAAAATGAAGACTGAACATGAATGCCATGACTCTTGAGGCATCTGTCTACATATTTCCATCCATTCTTTTTGACATGTCCTCTGGCCTTTATACGGTCTACAACACGATGAAAATCAACGAAGACCTCTCCTTCTCTGGAAAAAACATGAACATATTCATTTCCCAGGAACATAGTGTTGTGGGGATGATCTGTTCTAGCATTCTCTCTTTGATTGCTACATTTACTTTCATTCCTCTTCTCTTGACTAGCACTTTGATCAAATCTCAAATTGGAAATAGTTCTTATCACTGAATTTTTACTTGCCTGTAAATACTTTGAATAGTTTCTCAGCAGAATGAGCAGTGACTGCTTTAGTATCCATTTTCTGCTCTTTTTCCCACGAAGTAAGAAGTCTGCAAGTTTTCTGCGTGGAGATTGCTCCAATACTTCATCAATTTTTCTATAACCGGAACATGTCCTTATTCCACATGTACTAAGTATATCAAATGAAAAATAAATCTGGCCATTGCATTTTGTGTATGCTATTTCTTTCCCATGAATACTCATAAAGCTCAGAGAACTGATTTCCTCTTGCAATATCTTAAATTGCACAGGATTCCTACATGCTCCAATATTTTGCCCTACATCCATTTCACTCATATTTTGTTTGGTTATACCTATGGGTGCTGTTATATCTTCATCTTCTACGGACAAATCATGTTTTGTGCTCTCTGACTCATAAAATGGTGCAAATCTTTGTCGCTTATTTGGATTCACTGATACATTACAGA
Source organism: Mesocentrotus franciscanus (assembly GCA_037976565.1). Classification (NCBI taxonomy): domain Eukaryota; kingdom Metazoa; phylum Echinodermata; class Echinoidea; order Camarodonta; family Strongylocentrotidae; genus Mesocentrotus; species Mesocentrotus franciscanus. Next base: position 5,721,081 of record CP137677.1, on the reverse strand, counting down.
AACTAGTGTCCTCTTCCACATCCCTTTTCATATCAGGTCTTTTCACTGGTGTTGAAGAGGCCATAGGCCTTCCAAGGCCACATTCTGGGCGAAACCCATCTCCAGGGTGGATAAGAGTCGGCCCACTTTGTTTTTTAGGAAAACGGGTTGATCGGAAGTCTCTGTCATTTTGCAATGAATGTAAATTACCTGATGGGAGGCCTCCTTCATTCTCTCCAAGAGGCTGATCTGTTGGGGAGCTATTAACATTTCCCTCAGATAGATGGTGAGCTGGAATCTGCTCTCTATCTTTACCCCCAGATAGAGGGTGAGCTGGAATCTGCTCTTTATCTTTACCCTCAGATAGAGGGTGAGCTGGAATCTGCTCTTTATCTTTACCCTCAGATAGAGGGTGAGCTGGAATCTGCTCTCTATCTTTACCCTCAGATAGAGGGTGAGCTGGAATCTGCTCTTTATCTTTACCCTCAGATAGAGGGTGAGCTGGAATCTGCTCTTTATCTTTACCCTCAGATAGAGGGTGAGCTGGAATCTGCTCTTTATCTTTACCCTCAGATAGCGGGCGAGCTGGAATCCGCTCATTATCTTTACCCTCAGATAGATGGTGAGCTGGAATCTGCTCTTTATCTTCACCCTCAGATAGAGGGTGAGCTGGAATCTGCTCTCTATCTTTACCCTCAGATAGATGGTGAGCTGGAATCTGCTCATTATCTTTACCCTCAGATAGATGGTGAGCTGGAATCTGCTCTTTATCTTTACCCTCAGATAGAGGGTGAGCTGGAATCTGCTCTTTATCTTTACCCTCAGATAGCGGGCGAGCTGGAATCCGCTCATTATCTTTACCCTCAGATAGATGGTGAGCTGGAATCTGCTCTTTATCTTCACCCTCAGATAGAGGGTGAGCTGGAATCTGCTCTCTATCTTTACCCTCAGATAGATGGTGAGCTGGAATCTGCTCATTATCTTTACCCTCAGATAGATGGTGAGCTGGAATCTGCTCTTTATCTTTACCCTCAGATAGATGGTGAGCTGGAATCTGCTCTTTATCTTTACCCTCAGATAGAGGGCGAGCTGGAATCTGCTCTTTATCTTTACCCTCAGATAGATGGTGAGCTAGAATCTGCTCTTTATCTTTACCCTCAGATAGAGGGCGAGCTGGAATCTGCTCTTTATCTTTACCCTCAGATAGATGGTGAGCTGGAATCTGCTCTTTATCATTACCCTCAGATAGCAGGTGAGCTGGAATCTGCTCTTTATCTTTCCCATTCAAAGGAGGATGAGCTGGCGGCCGGCCTCTATTTTTTCTTTTTGGAGGAAGATGAGCTGGCGGCCGGTCTCTATCTTTCCCATTTGAAGCAGGGTGAGCCGGCGGCCAGTCTCTATCTTTCCCATTTGAAGCAGGGTGAGCCGGCGGCCAGTCTCTATCTTTCGCATTCGAAGGAGGGTGAGCTGGCGGCCTGTCTCTATCTTTCGCATTCGAAGGAGGGTGAGCTGGCGGCCGCTCTCTATCTTTCACATTAGAAGGAGGGTGAGCCAGCAGGGGTTCTCCATCTTTTCCATTCGAAGGAGGGTGAGCTGGCGGCCGATCTCTATCTTTCCCATTCGAAGGAGGGTGAGCCGGCGGTCGGTCTCTAGCTTTCCCATTCGAAGCAGGGTGAGCTGCCACCCAGTCTCTATCTTTCCCATTTGAAGGAGGGTGAGCCGGCGGCCGTTCTCTATCTTTCGCATTAGGGTGAGCCGGCGGCCGGTCTCTATCTTTCCCATTTGAAGGAGGGTGAGCCGGCAACCGTTCTCTATCTTTCGCATTAGGGTGAGCTGGCGGCCGCTCTCTATCTTTCCCATTTGAGGGCCGGTCTCTATTTTTCCCATTTGAAGGAGGGTGAGCTGGCAGCCGGTCTCTATCTTTCCCATTCGAAGGAGGGTGAGCTGGCGGCCGGTCTCTATCTTTCCCATTTGAAGGAGGGTGAGCCGGCGGCCGTTCTCTATCTTTCGCATTAGGGTGAGCTGGCGGCCGCTCTCTATCTTTCCCATTTAAGGGCCGGTCTCTATTTTTCCCATTTGAAGGAAGGTGAGCCGGTGGGCGTTCTCTATCTTTGGCATTCGAAGGAGGGTGAGCCAGCGGCCGGTCTCTATCTTTCCCATTTGAAGGTAGATCAGCTGGCGGCCGGTCTCTATCTTTCGCATTTGAAGGAGGGTGAGCCGGCGGCCTGTCTCTATCTTTCGCATTCGAAGGAGGGTGAGCTGGCGGCCTGTCTCTATCTTTCGCATACGAAGGAGGGTGAGCTGGCGGCCGCTCTCTATCTTTCACATTAGAAGGAGGGTGAGCCGGCAGGCGTTCTCCATCTTTTCCATTCGATGGATAGTCAGTTGGGGGCTGCATTCTAGCCAATGGATGGTAAGCTGGTGGACAAGATCTCCCCTTCTGATTGGAAGAAAGCTGATCAGAAACACATCTTTTTTCATTGTGTTCTGTCAGTTTTTGTCCTGCAATAGACTTATAATGAACATCACCGACTTGCTCCTTCCCATATACTAAGATATGAACACCATCATGTAATTCCGATAACTTTGCAAACTTTTGATACGTTTGATCTTTCATTACAGCAGATGCAAATGTTGGGAAGTAACATACTTTAGGCAGCAGGTCATCTATAACAACATAATGATTGCCCACTTTCACAATTGTGAAGAAATGGCCTGGGGTCATCTGTACTGCTGCTCTTACTTTGTACAGTGTGTTATTCACTGTTATTTCCTCTTTAACAATCAGTTGAGGTTTTTGGAAATTTTGTGCCTTCCCATTCAAAGGAAGCGAAACCACAAGAAAATGCGGCATTCTGTGTTTAATGCTTTCCATTGGACATACATGTAAAGCAGTAGAGCACGAAGGGCACAAATAATTCTTCATTTTATGACCCATTTCTCTGTGAAGTATATATTCAATACCACCAGCCATATTGCCTTTGAACTTGGCATTTATGGAACTGTCATAAAAATGAACAGGGTCCAGCTGTACATGGAGAGGATACAGTGCATTGCACACAGGGCATGTTCCCTTTCCTTCAAAGACTCCACAGAACTTGCCATTTTTGTCTGTGAATCTTTCAAAGCTCTGAAGAATTTCCACATTGGAATTGCCTTTTGGACAGTAACTGGGAACATTGGATATCAGCCAATTCCACAATTCCTCACGAATTTCACAAACTGGTTCTTGTTTTTTTAGAAGTTCACACGTATGTATGAGTTTCTTAATAAGTGGGCATCCACCACAATCTGCAGGTTCAGGATCGATTGGGTACACCCCATAGCGATAAACCTCAATTAAAGCATCTATTCCACATGACGCCTTTAAGGTACCATGGCTGTGCTTAACACAGTGAAGTGCATTTCTAAAGTGTGTGACTCGTCCTTTAGAATGGTTCATAGTATTCATGTATTAGAATAACATAATGGCAGGAATATATAATAAGTATTAAGAATAAAACTATTTAACTATGCTTATATGCCTCCACCTTCCACTCCTGTTTCATAAACTCAAATTATCCTTTAACATACTGTACATGTAGGTTTTTTTTTTTTTTTTTATTTTTTTTTTAAATAAATATTCTAAAATTTACATCATGCTTCTGTAGTCATCTGTATAGTCCAAACTCATACAGCACATTAATAATAATAATAACAAACAATAATAATAACAATAATAGTTATAGTATACAAATAATGCACAGGTGAGAGTGTGTTAATGGCAATGCATGCAGTGCACATTCAAGGGTATTTACAATGGTACAACAAGTAAAAGGCGCTTTTGCACAACATTGTGAATACCCAAGATGCCTGCATCACCACTAAAATCATGAATTCAAAAATGTGCATTATTTGTTTTATAAAACGGATTTGCAATATGGCTCATGTGATTGGCTAAATTCGTAAATCCGTTTTATGATAATCACTTTGATACTGATTGTATCAATAATTGCACTCTCTGACAGATCAAAAGGGCCTACAGAAATGTAAAGTGCATATTAAATCGAACTATTTTACTGGAAGTGGTAAAAATGAATGCACATAAATGTATTTAACGTTAGTATGATGCCTCTCCGAACAACGCACAGCAGGAGTAAGATATTGACGTAATCAACATATGGGTTTTTTAGTTTACTTTTGAAAATTGATTTTTTTTTTTTTTTTCATTTCAACAACGTGGTACTATGTACTATGCTTTAATATCTCTTCTTGCTTTTTAACATCTTGGTGGTCCTATTCTCTAATTAGATTTGTTTGATTGTTTCCTTTTTTAAAATTTCATTTTGTATTGGTAAAGTATCTTATCAGAAGAAGTAGTTAGGCCTACATGAATAGGTACACTGTACACCGTACTGTACAATATCCTAAAATATTATTTTGGACAAATAGATACGATGCAATGAAGCAACCTACAGGAGTGAAACACTTACAGCCCTGGGGTAAGTTTATGATAGTACTGTCAGTGTGTTTTATTGTGTTTTGGGTCATATATTTGCCAAAAGTATCTTTCAAAAACTGTAAATCACAGTACATTGGAGGGGTTCCATAGTTTACACCTTGTAATATCAAAAAACCATTCCAACATGTACATGTATTATTTACTATTATCAAAAGAAAAGCTCAGCTACACAAGACTAAAGACTACTCTATGAAGTCTTTTGCAAATGTGCCATGATAGCACTGCGGTAGCTGTCACCTGTCAACTGACCAGGATATTCAGCTGTTTTAATCAGCCCCTGTAAATGAAAACTGGATGTGAGTGAAATCCTTATCATGGTAACAAACCTGGAGATTTGGCAAGGGTTTATATCCCAACACTTGCCAAGGTTAACGTCCAAGAGGGAAAGGTTTTGCCTCCGATAGTTAAACTCGGCACTTTTGTTTACAAGGCTGAGATCAAACAAAGACAAATCAGTGTCAACATTGGCAACTCCCAAGTCAAATTTTTTCTTGTATGTTCTACATGAAACACTTAATGCATGCTCAACATTGCTCTTTATCTGGGACATTATCTGTGCTCTACGAAAATCTCTACGGAATGTCATGTCTTGACAATTACTTACAGTGACAGCAAAGCTATCGCCTAGTACCAATTTCCCTACTTTTCTCATTTCCCCATTTACCTTTTGTGCCTTTGTTTCAAGTCTATTAACATTTAGTGATATGGTAATGTCTTTTTGAAGGGTGCTGGTGTTCACTGGCCATCCACTGCAATGCTGGGTTGTTACATCAATATCTGTCACCATCATGAAGATGTCCATGTCCTTGAGCTGTAATCAATAAAAAAAAAATCAATTTTACACTTTAGTCACTTTAAAACAAAATTATACACGAAGCATGTAATAATAAATGAAAAATGATTTCCAACAGGAACTAGATGGAATCTCAATTGCACGCAGTCGAAATTTATGCCTCCGCTATTGCCAGATCTGAAATACCTGTATACTACACATTTGGAAATAATAATTCATAATACCTAATCAGATCATCACTCCCATATGCATACATGAATTTTAAGTTTAAATTTGATTTCTTTATTGGATGTATTAAGTTATGGCGAGAAAGAGCCATTTTTATGATGGACCTTTGACCCTGTGAACCCAAAATCTGATCAGCTATTTTCAGCTTTGAGGCCCTGGCGCCTCCAAATATGTATTTCATATTCCTGGATTAGCCTCTGATTTATACAGGTATCTACATATACTACATATAGGAGGTGTGTCCCACATAGGCCTGGGAACGAATATCAAAAATATAGATACAAATAGTTGTGGAAAAGGATTCAAATACATGTAATTTGAATAATCATATTTCATGCGATTTAGCCGATTTCATGAAAATACCTTGCTGTTTAGCTGAAATATCATATGATAACGTATTAATCTTGTGAGTTTTTGTAATACTAAGATTATATAAGGTATTTTATCATTAATTATCATTATTAACCATTAATTAATTAATTACTATTGCATATAGAGTTGGATTACTATACATCTGTATGTACCTGTCTTATTTAGCTGTAAAATGAGACCAAAATCAAATCTCTAGCCCCTTGTAAAGCAAAGTTACTTATGTTTGTACAATGCCTATTAAGCTTGTTGTACGCAACCTTATGGTATGGGAGCTGAACGTGCAACATTCATACCATCCAAAATGTACCATTTCACGGCCACATGATGTCACAATAAGATTGTTGCGTATACATACTATTCACTGCTTTGCGCTTTCTAACTGTGCCTGTAATTGATTTACTTCTACATGTAAATTACTTGTTTTGTTTCTTTTGTGACGTCACTTTTAGCTTTCAAAGTAAACACGAATTGCAAGTCGCGGACTTAAAGGGGAAGTCCACCCTGACGTCAAGTTGGTTTTAATAAAAGCAGAAAAATGAGCGAAACATATTAATGAAGGTTTGGCATAAATCGTTCAAAGAATAACAGAGTTATGAATTTTTAAAGTTTCAATTTTGTGACGTCACATGCGAGCAACTTCCCCATATGTCATGTAATAAAAGCTCCATAAATTGCAAATTTTTAATGGTTCATGATAATTAAATATATTTTTTTCATAGCTAAGCGTGTATGAAATAATGTGTCAGATTATATATTGAATGCACAGGTTAAAGCATTGTCAATTTTCTAAGAAAATGGCACTTTATGGAATTTATATTACATGAATTATGGGGGAGCTGCTCGCATGTGATGTTACAAAATTAAAAAATTAAAAATTCCTAACTCTGTTATTCTTCTATGGATTTTCACCAACCCTTCATTAATATGTTTCTCTCATTTTTCTGCTTTTATTAAAACCAACTTGATGTCAGGGTGGACTTCCCCTTTAAAGGGTCTTAGTAACTTTGTGGAACCTTAAATGAATAATTTGTTAAATTCTTATGTTTGTGGCATATAATTATGTTCAGATGGATAGTTAAAGAACCGGGAGTATGGAGGTTTCTACATGAATGATATTATTATCAAGTTATCTATGACTGAATAGTGCCATTCATGAAATGGTTATGTGGTACCAAAATATAACACTGCATTCAATGAGGGAAAAAATCATCTGGCAATTCCTGTCACTTGCACATTCTTACATCGTTGAAGTACATAATGATTCTTTTGACAAGGATTTTTCAGGGCTTCATCTTTACACTATATAACATGCATCATGTAGGATCATGTAGCTCAAATTTTACATAGTTACCAAATCACTATAAAGATAGTAAAAACCATTTGTAGATTTTTGGAAACCCCCTTGAAGATTTTAGTGATCCAACAGTATACCAACAGTAACAGTTCTGACCATGTGTATAGAATATTATAGCCCTTGGCTTTGCAACATTCTTGTAAGAACGGAAAACTGTCCCGATTTCCTGTGAACAGTGAAAACATTTTGAATACAAGCATGGACTAGATGAGTGCCCGTACCAGAATGTGTGTCCGAACTGGTCAATGGTTTTGTGTGTATTGCACACAGGGCTAGCGCTGCCTAGCTGGTGCTGCCCGCCGGACACAACACATTCACATGTACTGGACGTGATTGCACATGACTGTAGCCATTGGAATCAAGCTTCCTGAGCTCCCTGGTTATTTCAATAATTGAAAAAAATACTTATCAATCTAAAGAAACGTAAAAATAAATATTCACACTCATCTTCCAGCTTAATCAGTTGGTGGGAAGTTATTATCAATGAAACTCTTCAATATGCTGCTGGGTTCATGTAATGTGAGATTTTAGGCATGCAAAAGGTTTTTACTGTCTTTAAAAGATAACGTGCTATCAGCATATTTTTAATGCAGTCTGGAATTCTTTCCCCATTTTCAAAACGTTGATTTCTGTACAAAGAATTCATTTATTTTTCCTGATTGTCATGAATTTCTCAAACTTCCAAGGTGTTGTACAACACAAATAATCTTGCAAGTCTGACATGGCCTAGAGGTTTCTTGCTTTCTGATGAAACATTTAGTCACCTGCAAGCTAGTTTCCTATTTCAATGCCCAAACCTTATAAAAAAGGGAAAATCATCCAATTCCTTTTTTTAATGTCAAGCTCTGATAGGTGATATATAATTTCATAGAGCAAGCACTGGTTCAGAGGTTCAAAAACTTTCCTTGCTTTGATAACAAGTCATAATCTAACACATAAAGTAAATAATATACATGTAACAATAAAATAAGAATCTGGTCGTATGTGTAATTTAGTACTATCAAAGCTAAATGCCAGAAGTCGCAGTGCGCAATAATTTCGCTAGAAAGTCTTTAAAATCAAGGTTAATTGTTACCATACCATCATATATAGTCCTTACATAGTTTATTCCACCAAGCATTGTCAAATATTGAAATCTAGGCTGAAAACCGGGTACGCTGAAGATCGCCAACACAGATAAGCACACGTGGGAACGTGTATTATTATTGCTTGGAAAAAGACCCATCAACCGGCACAATGCCATGCTTATTTTGCTAATTACTGAGCAATTACTCATTTTCTACCAGATTCATTTGGCACATAATTTTTATTTATACATACAAACACTTGGGTGTTATTTTATTGGATTCTGTTCGAACCCATTTTCTGATCGTTACCACAGCTGGAATTTATGTTTAAGACCACGTAAAGTTAATTACTTGTTAATCATCAGGGCTTTTTTTAATGTGTTATTTCATACTTGATATTTTCCTTAAGAAGATTGTCACGATATAACATCTGTACTATCAACTTCGATCTGGGAGCTGTTAATTTTCTTGGTTTTAGACAAGAAACATTAAAGTGTGATATTCTGCTATTCAACTAGATGGATTCTCGACTGCGCGCAGTTGAAATTGATGCCTCCGCCATAGCCAGAATTGAAATATATTAGACATTTTCAAATCCTTTTCATAATTTCTAATCAGATCATCACTCCCATATGCATATATGAATCAAGCTTAAATTTGATTTGTTTATTAGATCTATTAAGTTATTCCGAGAATGAGCAATTTTTATGATTGACCTTTGACCCCATGATCCCAAAATCCGATCAAATCAATGTCACTTCCATATGTGCATGAGCCAAGTTTGAAGTTGATCAGTCGAATAAATCTTTAGTTATTGCGAGAACAGGCCATTTTCAGGTATATATAAACTCTGTGATCATCGTCACTCCTACATACATGAACCAAGTTTGAAGGTGATCCATTTAACAGTTTTCAAGTTATCACGAGAACAAAAATGGGACGGACGGGCAACCCGAAAACATAATGCCTCTGGCAACCATCTACAGTGGGCAGAGGCATAAAAATTGTGATAAATATTAGGTACATGTATCTTCATTGGTACCTTTTCATATTCTTTCCAGTGAAAATCAAAAGCAAAGAAGAGACTGGTGCGAACAAGGAAGAGGGAGGGGAAATCAACAAGAATTAATTTCACAGGGCCCTGGATGTAAAATAATATAATAATAAAGAGCTGAATTGTACAATATTTTTGCAAGTCTATATACATGGTAAAAACAATACAAGTTAAATTGAAACATAATAAAAATACATGGCATATAACAATTGCAATCAGGAATGAAATATATAATTATTACACTATAGAATAATCATATATCGGAATAGAGCTAAGTTAAATTTGAGAAAGAGGGGGGAAATTGTAGATGAAGGTACAAGAGCATGAGAGAGAGAGAGTGAAAAAAAAATAAAGAGAGAGGGATGCGGAGGGGGAGGGGTGGGGAAAACTGTGAGAAGAAGAAAAAGGAAGGGAAGAAGGTGAACAATCATTTAACGATGGTATAAATGAGGTCTACACATATTAACATTACGTTACATTAAAAAAAAAAAAAAGAAAACTACATACCTTGTAAACATTTCCGCACTGTACAGATCCAAGACAAAATGTTTTACTTGCACACTCTCGAGGTTGGCATTTTTCCTGCAACTCGGCCCTTTCACATGGTAGTGTACAGGTAGCTCTGTCTTCTGTCTGTACCTGATGGTCAGATGAAAACACACATGTACATGAACATGAAAAGATGTGTAATTACAAGGGTTGCAGACAACGAAGGGATTTGACTAAATTACCAGCCTTTCTCATTAACGATGCAAAATCCCTTTATTGAGTGTGACATTGACTAAAGGTGACCCAGAAGAATAAAGGAATATTCATATTTTCTCTAAAACATAATACTTATTGGGCAACTATCGACATCAAAAATTAATTTGGTGCTTTTCTCCCTTACTGAATGACAAGCACGTTGATTTGATGTGTCTGTGCATTGTTTCTACTGTGCTTAAAACAACTTGAAGTAATTGCAAATGACGAATCCTCATTCATACGTAAAGCAAATAAATCATTAAAACTATTGTCATAGTGGGAAAATGACACATGATTCTAACATAATGAATGTAGGCAAAAGAGCCATTAATTTGGTTGAGAGTACTAACTTCAGACTGCTGATTTAATTTTCCCCTCTTCTTTGATTTTGGCACAAGCCCATTTTTTTGACACTCTGGACAAAAGCGGTCATTGTTTGCTCAAGTGTGAACAATTTTTTTTCTTTTTAGTGGCATTTTATAGAAGAGACTATAGAGCCTCTATCAACATAAACGAATCCTCTTCATAGTTTGATATGTAATTTTAACAGATATTACAAAAGTGTAACATTTTATTGGAAAACACTATATATACAAACAATTGGTGGTCATTTTGTTGGATTCTTTTAGAATCCAATTTGTGGTCATTACAACTAGAGTTTACCTCAGAACTAAGAGATCGATGTTAACCACCCCGAATAAAAAACACAGGACAAATATGTTTCTACAGAGGTACGTGGCAGGGAAAAAAATCAATATTTTCTCTACGGGGGCTATATTTCCTGCTTCTGATCATTCAAAATTACCTTTTGTATTGAACCCAATGGTAATTTACAGGGGCTATTTTGGACATTTCGGGGGCTAAATTGCCCTCAGCCCCTGTGTATATTTTTCACTAGTAGGTGGAACAGTCTATTGATTTAACAAATAAATAGAGCAAACTAAATGTACCTTTGAATGTCCAGTTACATTTGTTTCTTGCTGAAATGATTGCTTCCTCCTCTTTCCAGAAGTGCCCTCATGTGAATTCCGACATCCTGTTTTGCAAAAAAAATATATATATATAGTAATACATGCTCATTGCAGGTGGAATACATTTACAGTGTATGCGGTTTCAAGGTTACTATCATGCAGAAAGAGTAGCTTGTTGTACATACATAAAACATATATTTAAAGAAAGACTATCCTCACAGCAAATATAGGGATGGGGCCTTTCAAGTCAAAGATAGGAAAATTTGAATGTCCTCCTAAAGCACAAAAATAGGCTTCTTGGCTGTTTACAGGAATTTACAAACATTTTTGGTGGAGTAAATTAGCCATTAAACCTTCCGGGAGCAATTTTTTTTTGGTAACCCAAGAAAATAGTGGTAAATGTCTATCAGAACACACAAACTGATAGCACTCCTTGGTGGGACTAAGGGTGATCCATAACCTTGAAATTGGAACTTTTTTTCATCTTTGCCAACTTTGAGAGTGCTCTCTGCAAAGAAGGCTTGCACAGCTGAGCTGATTTTTTTCAGAATTATTGAGTAAAACTCTTTAACACCCCAAATATAAAGGCCATAGATGACAAGATATTGAAGATATGAACATGTAAATACACATTTAAATTCTGAAATGGACACTTAACACCATTATTGGTGACCTCATGCACGGTATCAAAAAGTCAATTTTGCGTCATAATCATTTTTTTCTGGCAAAGACTATAAGGGCCATTCCATGAGAAGAAGGACATGACATCAAAAAAAGAAATGTACCTCTTATGTTAATTCTTTGATTTATCACTAACCTTATGCCATGGATGTTCATAAAACATTAGGGCCTTTCAATTTCAATACAATTTATTTTTCATTTTTGTTGATTTCCTAAGATCTCAAACCATCATCAAAAACGTACATGTGGGACTGTAGATGAAAAAAACAATTTATTGCAGATTACACAGGATTCTTGTAATATTTTTTCCTGAAAATTTCGCTAAATGGAAAAAGATGAATATATTTCCATATTCTAAGGGGTCCTGTGATATTTAATCTATTACATAGGGGTGAAAATGGCCTCCGGACAAAATGTAACGCGAGTTACCGTAACGTGAGTTACCGACATATTTGCTTCCTGCATTTTACTAGTCCATTGTTTCTTATCTTTAATATTGTGATCTTATACTAGTAATTAAGTCACAACCTACTATCAAATTAAAGTAGGAAAGATTTTGTCAAGATTGTCTAGTATGAGGAGACTTTGCCAAAAGAGGGTCTCATAGAATTGACCATGTCCTTTTTTTGTAACGCGAGTTACCAAAATTCAATAATCCAAGAATCTAAAAATGTTTGTTCTTCAATTTTCTTTTTTGTTTCATTCAGTTGTTCTATATCTACCCTGTCCATGTTTGAAAAAAGTATCTTGTAGATCCTAGCAGTTCTAAAGATATAGGCACATTATCGTGTCAATGTACCCATTAGGTGTAACGTGAGTTACCATGGAATGGCCCATAAAGTTCTTCTCATTTCCTGATAATGAACACTGTAGCTTATCAATCCGGGCCACAACAGCCAATCAAAAATGCATAAATTAATTAAACTCATTTGCTGGTACACGCATTGGTTGCTATGCAAGGCTGTATCTGTATCCCTATGCGTAAATAATCGGAGTCCTTTTTTAGATGGGAAGGATTTTAAAGCTCATCTTATGTAAAAATGTGCGCTGATTCCAAATATATCAGTCTTATTGACCCTATTCTCTTGCTTGTGGTCATTTTGGCAACTTTTTGGCCCCTAAATGACCAATAACATCATTTCCATTTATCCGAAAATAGTTCTAATTCACTCAGAATCATTGTTAGGGTGAGGTATGGCACCCATAATCAGCAGAAAGATGATCATCAATATCAATACAATCATTCACATTGAATTTCTCCAAGCAATTTGACCATTTGGGTCATTTTGGCCACCTTGACCAATCGCACAATGTATACAAACTTGACATTAGTAAGCAGCACATTTAGGTTTGCATAAATCCTTTTGTAGATGGGCTAGTTTTGAAAAGCTCATCCTATGTAAAATTATGTGCTGATTCAAAATATATCAGTATTATTGACCCTTTTCACGAACTTGTAGTAATTAATTTGGCCACTTTTTCGCCTCCAAATGACCAATAACATCATTTCCATTTATCCAAATAGAGTCCAAATTTTATTCAGAATCATTGTCAAAGTTTTTTTTTGCTATCCAAAATTAGTGCAAAAGTGTGTTTGATAATTCAGATTCAATCATTCATAATGAACATACATTCAAAACATTTTAACCATTTTGGCCACTTTGACCCAACTTAACCATTTGCCAAAGTTGTGGTCTAAGTGGCCAATCAGATTACCTGTTTTAGAAGAGAAATGTTTAGGAAGCTTACCTTAAAATTTTTTATACTAATTCGAATTATAATTGTCTTCTTGACTTTCGTTTTTGCATATCAATTCACTCTAAAAGTATATTTCTTTCCAATGCCATTAATCTCATGAAACGTCTTTAACATGTTTAACCAAACCTGACAATTTGCACGGTTTCTTTAACTCGATATGATTTGTGAGCAGCTAGTTGATGTTTGCATTTGGCCTTTAATATAGGGAAGGTTTGAAAGGCTCAATAAGACTGGTAATCATTAAATCTCTGCAAAAATTACAAAGTTGTCAGTTTAAAACCTTCCCCGTCTATAAAAAGAAAAGAAAATTCCCTCCAGAGCCTAACGCAAACTTAGTATTGCTGCCAATAGATATCAAGTTTGGCATGGATATAATGCAGATGGACAAATTTGGTCAGAGTGGCACTTATCCATTCTCATAAATGACACTTTGGCACTGAATTAGAGTGTCGTAATACACTTTCCTAATGACTCTCAATAATATTTTGAACTCTTTTTAGACATGTCAGATAAAAAGAAATGATGTTATTGGTCATTAGAGGCCAAAAAGTAGTCATAATGACCACAATTCCGTGAAAAGGGTCAATAACACTAATATGTTTGGGATCAGAGTAAAATTTTACAATAGATGAGCTTTTCAAACCTAGCCCATCTACAAAAGGAATGTGCATATTTATGCAAAATTTAATTTGCTGCTCACTAATGTCAAGTTTGGGCACACATTGCGCAAATGGTCAAGGTGGCCAAAATGACCGTAACGGTCAAAATATGAGTAATTCATTGTGAATGATTGTATTAGAATGATTAATCACCTTGCACTGATTATGGGTGTCATAAAACACCCTGATAACGATTCTGTGTAAAAATTGAAATAATTTCTGATAAATGGAATTGATGTTGTTGGTCACTTGGGGCCAAATAAGTGGCTGAAATAACCACTAGTTAGAAAATGGGATCAATAAGACTCATACACTTGGAATCAGCGCACAGTTTTACATAAGATGAGCTTTTCAAATCCTTCCCATCTAAAAAAGGACTCCGAATATTTATGCATACCTATATTTGCTGTTCATATATGTCAAGTTTGTATACACATTGTGCGAATGGTCAAGGTGGCCAAAATGGCTAAAATGGTCAAAATACTTTGATTACGTTAAATGATTGTATATATGGAAATTAACAAACACTTTTGCACTGATTATGGGTGTCATAACACACCTTGATAACGATTCTGAGTGAAATTTGAACTATTTTTGGACAAACGGAAATGATGTTATTGGTCATTTAGGGGTCCAAAAGTGGCTAAAATGACGACAAGCTCGTGAGCAGGGTCAGTAAGACTGATATATTTGGAATCAGCAAACAGTTTTACATAAGATGAGCTTTCAAACCTTTCCCATCTTAGAAAATTAATCTGAATATTTACGCATACCTAAATTTGCTGTTCATACAATATGTCAAGTTTGTATACACATTGTGCAAATGGTCAGGGTGGCCAAAATGGTCAAAATAATTTGATTACGTTAAATGATTGTATATATGGAAATTAACAAACACTTTTGCACTGATTATGGGTGTCATAACACACCTTTATAACGATTCTGAGCAACATTACAACTCTTTGCGGATAAATGGAAATGATGGTATTGGTCATTTAGGGGTCATAAAGTGGCCAAAATGACCACAAGCGAGAGAATAGGGTCAATAAGACTGATATATTTGGAATCAGCGCAAAGTTTTACATCAAATGGGCTTATGAATAATTTTCCATTTAA
Source organism: Mesocentrotus franciscanus (assembly GCA_037976565.1). Classification (NCBI taxonomy): domain Eukaryota; kingdom Metazoa; phylum Echinodermata; class Echinoidea; order Camarodonta; family Strongylocentrotidae; genus Mesocentrotus; species Mesocentrotus franciscanus. The sequence goes on along the minus strand of CP137677.1, from coordinate 5,705,804 downwards.
AAAAAGGAAGTGAGTAAATTCCAATGAAGACCTCAGCTTGCTGATTACAAATATCAAGTTGTTATACAACTTACGCAAATGGTCAATTCGGCCCAAAGCAGCCAAAAAGACCGAAATGGTCAAAACTGTTTAAATAAATTGAATGGGATTGATTGTTAGGAACCAACGCACATTTTGATAATAATTGTGGTTGTCCAAACACATCCTATTGATGATTCTGATCAACATCTTTATCATATTTCGGACCAAAAAATCATGAAATTGGTAATTTTTGGCCAAAATATGGCCAAAATGACCACTGAGTTCATGATTTGGTCAATAAAACCACTTTTTCTAGAGTCTGGGCACATTTTTACATAAGATAGACCCTTTTAATCGGCTTTGATTAAAAAAGCATTTTGTAAAATGACCCTTTTCCAAAGTGTGGTCAAAATGGTCATTTTGGGTAAAAAAGTGGCCAAAATTGCGTTGGGACGGTAAATAAGATTTTTGGAATCAGCGCAAAATTTTACACCAGATAGGCTTTTCAAACCTTCCCCAGCAAAAATTTTGATTAAAGCCCCCTATCTCCTAGACTATATGTGTAGCTATTCATGACAGAAAACAAGCTTCACAACAAAGTTTGGTCACAAAGATTGCTAACTCCTTAATTATTGGACAATAGCAAGGCAGGAAGTTACATGTATGCCCAGGAGAGTATTGACTTCTCTTTCTTTTTTGTTTGTTCATGCTCTGTATTAAGTGGACAGCACATTGTTCACAACAAGTACACTATGGCCCAGAACAATAGAAGACTTAAAAGCACAGAACAATACATGTAGGTTCGGTGAACCATATCTATTGTTTTGGGCTCTACATGGGTTTTTTTGAAGGTACACTTATACTGGTACTGTACTATTCTACACTATGTACATTTTTTCAAATGTGGTAATTTGTTCACTCTTTTAAATCCTTCACTGATAAACACAAATATAATCACCATCCTGTTATCTCTGTCTAGATTTAGTATCATGAATAAGTATAGGAATACAGACTGTACATATATGAGACCCTCTGAGAACCCACCCCCCCCCCCAAAAAAAACCCAACATTAATTCATTAATTCATTTAAGGAGTCACATGTAGTATAAACAAGGGGTTGCCATTAACCCCCATCAAAATGAGGTTAAGGTATTGAACTCAGAAAGATATAAGACTAATAGATCTGCTATGTAATTCCCATTTGCTGCCAAATATCAAAAGAATGGTTTATATAAACTATGTCAGAACTTACTAGATCTAGATCTATGGTGATATGGTCACAATTAGCCTCGATTTTAAAGACTTTCTCTCGAAATTATTGCTCACTGCAACTACTGGAATTTAGCTTTAAGCACTATTAATTTTGGCAGGAATTCCACTATCATTTACTGAAAATTTGCATACCTTGGCTAGATGTCCTCTTTTTCTTCTTCTTCTGTGGCAAGGGGTCCTCTTTTGAACTCAGGTTCCCTAGATTGCAATAACATAAACAAATCATTAGATTAGAAAATATCACACTTAATATTCATTAAAATAGTAAATGGGAAGTCCACCCTGACATCAAGTTGGTTTTAATAAAAGCAGATAAATGAGAGAAACATATTACTGAAGGTTTGGCGAAAATCCAAAGAATAACAGAGTGATGGATTTTTAAAGTTTTGATTTTGTGATGTCAAATGGGAGCAGCTCCCCCATATGTCATGTAATATAAATTCTATAAAGTGCCATTTTCTCAGAAAATTGAAAATGATTTTCATTCAATATATAATTAGACACATTATTTCATGTACGCTTCTATGAAAGAAATATATTCAGTCATCATCAACCATTTTATGTTATTGCAAGAACGAAAATGAGACAGGTGGATGGACAGACGGATAGACAACCTGAAAACAAAGCCTCTGGCACACACCTATGGTGGGCGGAGGCATAAAAAAAAATTATATTGATCTAAGAGGACCGAAATTTGGAATCATGCAGCCCAATAATTTGCTAGTGTACCAAAGCAGTACCCTGTATGTAAGTATACTTTTAAAAATGTCAAACATGGATGCTACTTAAAGTTATTCTAACACTTATCATATTATTTCATAGGTTCCATTTTGGTTAATATCTTTAAAAATATAAAGCAAGACATGTGAGAATTAAAGACAATTTTATAATTACCAAGTATAATATCCAGAAGATGGACAGTCCTGCCATCTTCCAAGATAATGTCTCTTTTAAATGGATCTACAGTATAGATCACTCCTTCCCCTTGAGTCGTCATTACCATGTCACCTCGTTCGCATTTACCAAGCCAAACCAAGCGTTGCTTGTCATATCTCTTTGCGGCATCTCTCCTTCGCTGATGCTGAACTGGCTTCACTGCAAAAAGAAGAAGTTATGATATCAATACTGAACTACACATTACATGTTAAAGTCCATTCAGCCATTGCATGACAAAGCTCAGCAACATTTTGTAACTTACAAAATCAATGGGATACAGGGCATCAAAGATAATGTTGCAGATGCAGGAGACATTTTATTTTTTGTCTTCTTGCTACAAAAAGCCGTGGACCAATCAAATTTTTTTAAAAGTTACCTTGGTACAGGTAGTTCAAAAGTATTTGTGTCTTAAATCGTCACAAAATTTAAACTTTAAAAAATCCATAACATTACATACATGGTTCAATCCACAAACGTCAAATCAACCAATGCTAAGAAAGTTAGACTTAATGTTAGGGGCTACAGTTAGATCTAGATCTAACTTAAAATAGTCTGGGGGTCGTTTCACGAAGCCAGCTCCATGACAGTCATATCTTTGTCGGCGACCCACCAGAGATGTCAGCTCGCCGACAAGTTGTTTCACAAAACCATGACAGACAAGATATCGCTACCACAAGTTTGAGAACATAGTCTTTCTCATGATCCCTCTGACTTACCTTGAATAAAACATAACCATTTTTATGGCTACAAAGATTCTAAATGGAATATGCATATTTTCTCTTGCCCGAAACAAATCGAAAATATTGTCATTATTCCATGTGCGCTGTTGGTTATTTAAAAAATATTCTCAAAGATTTTTAAATGGGCCTTTTATTTCATATAATATTCGAAGCTTTGCATGTTGATATTTTCCCAATATATTCAAACATGTGGAAGAAAATGCAGATATTGGACCTTTACGAGATTTTCATTTACCCTTCATATCGGCTTGTCATTTATCTTGTACAAATTTGTAATTTTATATTTTATTATCACTCTTTCGAATTTTAAGATTTAATATTTTTGTAATAATTTTGTTTCAATCCTCACATATTACGTAAAATAATTTCTTTCTCTAATCACATGCATCCTGGGGGTAGGCTTACTTACTTTGAGTGGGATACATATCCCCTCAAACTTCAAAGCTCCTATCTTCTCTCTCATTCTCTATCTCTTCTCATTTTCCTTCCAAACTTTTTATATGACTCAAATTTTTACGATAAATTTAGAAATTATTTGTCATGCACTTTTTCCAGGATAGCTTCGAACAAGCAAGAAACAAAAAGTTAATACGAGAAAGAGAGAGTGGGGGAGAAACAGAGAGAGAGAGAGGATATAATATTTTATGAAGGGCCTATTTATTTTTATATAAAGAATGAAACGAATTATATTTCATTTAAGGTACATGTAAATGTAGGCCTAGATCTACTTTTAGTCTTATATCCTACTTATGTGGAGTAAGGCCCTTTTCTCTTGGGTCTTGAAATTACGAGCGATCATTGTTAAATAAAATAGTTTGTTTGACTTAAGTCTAAGAAGTCAATTTCAAGTTCTCACCTCTCTCTTGCTGCTCAAACGGCAATATTGCAGGTCTGACGCAATCTACGCTTACACGTAAATTGTCCGTCGGATATCCTGGAAAAGAAACGTCTACATAATCCCCTCCGTTGTCCGTGCCTTCTCCGGTGACTTTGGCGTCCGTCCATCTTCCAAGCTCATCAATCGCCTGTACTACTACTACTCTTGATCCCTTCATCTTAACATTCATTACAATTCCTGCCACTATATTAACACGAAAGAAGACTTTAGAACATCATTAATTATACAGTACAACTACGCAACTATTGGAGAGGCTGAACCGAGCCAAATTTCAACGCGGAATGCATTTAAAGAGCTAGGTCTGACTATGGCCTGGCCTGGATGTATATATGGGGTATACGTAGTACACGCGCACATTGCATGTGTATACAACATAGAGAGTTACATAACTCTAAACAAGTCAACAATGGCGGTCGGCACGCACGTGCATATTAGTCTTGATCTGAAGACAGCTTAATAAATTCTTGTGCAGTATTAGATATCTTGAAAGAAATGGTGAATGACACCAACAGTGTGAATAGTTTCTGTTATGAATATGCAAGTTATTTTCTGAAGATCTGAAATATCTGTATAATAAGCAGGGTCGTACAAACTTGGAGAAATAAAAATTTAAAAAAATCAGACAAACATTAAGAACAAATAAGAAATTGTAAATATAAAGAAAACTTAAAGGAGTAGTATGGCAAGATGCCGATAAAATTTGCATTACTAATATTTCATCGTGCATGAGAATTGATCAAAAGTAGGCCTAAAATTCAATTCTGAGTATATAAGTATTCTAAAAATCTTTTTCTTTCTAGCTCGGCGATACGCGGCTCGTTCGATCATACAATTCAGGAAAATTAAATTTTCCAGTCGCAAGAAATCTTATTCTCTTGAAATCACGTTTTTAATATCACCATGATTTTTAAACAAGGTGTGCACATATTACAGGCGCGGTTCTATGGGGGAGGGGGCTTTGGGGGCTCAAGCCCCCCAAAAAAACTTTTTGACAATCATGTACAGTTCGAATTCCATTATACATTATGATCTAAACTGTTGCCCATCAAAATGTTTCAAGTAATCCAATCTTACTATCGCGCTTAGCAAAAACTTAAATATTACATCATAATTATATTTTTCAGTATACGAAATAAGTTGTTTTTTCTCGCACGTCTATAAAATTATTGTCATTTTATTGGTTCACATTTCACAAAATAACAGTTTTCATATATTACAAAGGGTCAGCAAGATAAAGCATAATGACAAACACAATGATGATGTAGTAAATACATGATATATGAGGAACATATCAAACAGCAATGTTTGTATAACATGGGTTCCCCAATACACCAATGAATTAAAAATTCCAGTACAAGTGAAGAGAGACAATAGTTTTGGTTTTGGGCAACGAACTTTCTTATCCTAGCAACGAGATTCCAAATATAATATCGGAGCAGTGTGGTTTCTGACTAGCCTCGAATTTTACAGGAAGATGAAGTACGCTATGAAATTCATCTAATGTATTTGGTGACGAATCGACGTTCTACAGAAAATATATAATTTTTTGTATCGGTCAATGGCCCCGCCCACTGGTAAAACCCGAAAAGTTTCGGACGTCAAGGAAAGGTGCCAAAATAGAATCATGTTCGGCAGATATAGGTGATCGAAAATATTATTTAGGGATCTTGATAGTGATAATGAAATAAAATTCTAGCACAAAATGGGCGCTTATGTTTCCTCGCTTGCTGCACTCGCTCATAATTATGATATGATGATACAGGATATTTTGGAAAGGAAAACAAATTTCGGCAAGCAAGGGGCACGCCGAAACGGTAAATTTTATTTGCATAATTTACATTGTCTATAGAAGTAGACTATTGCATATGTAACCACTGATATGCACGGAGAGAAATCGTCGTTCTTTTTCGGGTCTGCAGGCACAGACCCTTTAATCAACAAGTGGGTATTGACAGAAGTCTAGCACAAGTTCCAACTTGCAGTGCCATTTTGGTGTTAGGAGAAGCTTCTGTACACAAGTCACATTCAGCTCCTCCGGTAGAATGCAAATTCAGACCAATTACGACAAACCGGGGGTTTGCACTTGCAAACTGTTTTTTTTCCCACGCCAACGCAGCTTAGCTGCATCTTGTCTCCATATAGAACAAAAGGTGGCTGTGGTCTTATCTCCACAGCTACAGAAGAACAAAGGAACCGGGTAATAGGCTAGCTAATCGTGTCGTTGTTGGTTTGTGAAACTTTGATGTAGATAGGCTTTCATAACAGTTTGAAAATTATAAGCTACTATCTTTTCTATTCTTTACTTTTCTGTTCATATATTCTTTGAAAATGAAAACAAAGATTTGTAAAAACTGAAGTGAAGGTGTTACGAGATGTTAAAACAGGTTCAAGGACAACTCCTCCGGGGACAACTCCCCCGGGGACAACTCCCCCGGGGACAACTTCCCCGTGGACAAATCCCACCTGACAACTGCCCCGGAGGACTGCTCCCGCAGGACAACTCCCCTGAATACAGCTCGCCCAAAAAACAACAGTGATATGCATTATTACGAGCGGTATGCAAAACGAGTGAGCCGATGAAACTCACTATTCTTTTTTTTTATTTAATTGTATGAAATCTCTAATATATCAGTTTTTGTTGTAATGCCACTGGCGTACTGGTGGGTTTTTTTTTGGGGGGGGGGGCAAATTTTCACAAAAGTGGTATTTTTTGGGTTAAATGATTGTAATGTATTTTTCAATATCATAATTTTCATCGAATTTCCTTTAATATCTGACCGATTTTTGCACGCCAAAATTATTACAAAATTAATTATCAATTCAATAATTATCAAATTTCCCAGAATAGTGCACCATATCCAAATACTTGGAGGGGGGTAGGCTACTTAGTAATGCTATTTTGTAATCTTATCTCTCTATATAAACAGAGGTATCCACCATCTTTTACATTTGGCAAATTAAATTCTCGTTTTTTTACAATTTACATGAACTTGCAAAATTATTTCTCCAACAAAATCACTGCGCTCTTCTCTCTTCCTTCGATACTATACCTTAAGCATAATAGTCAGGCACTCGACCGGGAAGCAGGAGTAGGGGGCGGGGGAGGGGGCGGGGGTGTATAGGCCTAGGCTATGTAGTACAGGCTTATTTCTTTTCTAGAAACAGATTGATGCATGCATTGTTTCGGCAATATCATCCTTCACGTTTATCAAATTGAATTTTAGCTTTATCTCAAAAGTTCACTGTCTTTATATGGACTCAAATCCAGAGTATATTATAGGACCTAGTTCGTTTTTTATATTGTTTGTAAAACTCCCGCCCCCCCCCAAAAAAAAAAAAATCCGGGGTCGGAGGGACCGCATGCGTGTTCCCAAAATCTCTGGTAAAGGGGGTGTATTTGACTGTTCACCCCGAAATTTCTTTAAAAAGGGGGTGTTTTTCCTCTCTCTCTCTTTGGACTCCTGAGAAATTTAAAAAAGGGGTTATAAAATATCTTGAATATCATAGAAAAATTGAGATAGGGGGTACATTATGCAGTGTTCGGATTTAGGGGTCTCAAAGGCAGGAAAAGCCACAAAAAAAAGCCTGCGAAAAGCACGCGAAAGAGGGGGTTCAGAAATGTTGTCAGTCCTCAGATAGGGGGGTGCTTTCAAAGGGAGGGAACGAGCATATGCGTACCCTAAATAACACTGAGTGGGGAGGGGTAAAACTACTCTAATCATTAAGCAAGCTTGTGTTATAGACTACTATCAACTCGGGTTCGAACACATCACATTACTCTAGTCGTCTACTCTTTGTATTCTGAGGGAAGCGGGAGGCATAGGCTTTTTAGTAGACCCTTTTTTCTCTCTCCTGAGAGAAATAGAACCAATGTTTTAACTATATCATCCTTCGAGGTTACCAAAAAGAATTTTAGCTTCATTTAATAAGTTCACTTTATATGTACTCAAAGTCAGGGTATAGGTGAGGACTTAGTTCGTTTTTTATATTGTTTGTAAAACTACTCTAATCGTTAAGCAAGCTTGTGTTATAGACTACTATCAACTCGGGTTCGAACACATCACATTACTCTAGTCGTCTACTCTTTGTATTCTGAGGGAAGCGGGAGGCATAGGCTTTTTAGTAGACCCTTTTTTCTCTCTCCAGAGAGAAATAGAACCAATGTTTTAACTATATCATCCTTCGAGGTTATCAAATTGAATTTTAGCTTCATTTCATAATTTCACTTTATATGATTCAAAGTCAGGGTATAGTAGAGGACTTAGTTCGTTTTTTATATTGTTTGTAAAACTACATTAATCATTAAGCAAACTTGTGTTATAGACTACTATCAACTCGGGTTCGAACACATCACATTGCTCTAGTCGTCTACTCTTTGTATTCTGAGGGAAGCGGGAGGCATAGGCTTTTTAGTAGACCCTTTTTTCTCTCTCCAGAGAGAAATAGAACCAATGTTTTAACTATATCATCCTTCGAGGTTATCAAATTGAATTTTAGCTTCATTTCATAATTTCACTTTATATGATTCAAAGTCAGGGTATAGTAGAGGACTTAGTTCGTTTTTTATATTGTTTGTAAAACCACTCTAATCATTAAGCAAGCTTGTGTTATAGACTACTATCAACTCGGGTTCGAACACATCACATTACTCTAGTCGTCTACTCTTTGTATTCTGAGGGAAGCGGGAGGCATAGGCTTTTAGTAGACCCTTTTTCTCTCTCGAGAGAGAAATAGAACCAATGTTTTAACTATATCATCCTTCGAGGTTACCAAAAAGAATTTTAGCTTCATTTCATAAGTTCACTGTTTATGGACTCAAAGTCAGGGTATAGTAGAGGACTTAGTTCGTTTTTTATATTGTTTGTAAAACTACTCTAATCATTAAGCAAGCTTGTGTTATAGACTACTATCAACTCGGGTTCGAACACATCACATTACTCTAGTCGTCTACTCTTTGTATTCTGAGGGAAGCGGGAGGCATAGGCTTTTAGTAGACCCTTTTTTCTCTCTCGAGAGAGAAATAGAACCAATGTTTTAACTATATCATCCTTCGAGGTTACCAAAAAGAATGTTAGCTTCATTTAATAAGTTCACTGTTTATGGACTCAAAGTCAGGGTATAGTAGAGGACTTAGTTCGTTTTTTATATTGTTTGTAAAACTACTCTAATCATTAAGCAAGCTTGTGTTATAGACTACTATCAACTCGGGTTCGAACACATCACATTACTCTAGTCGTCTACTCTTTGTATTCTGAGGGAAGCGGGAGGCATAGGCTTTTTAGTAGACCCTTTTTTCTCTCTCGAGAGAGAAATAGAACCAATGTTTTAACTATATCATCCTTCGAGGTTACCAAAAAGAATGTTAGCTTCATTTAATAAGTTCACTGTTTATGGACTCAAAGTCAGGGTATAGTAGAGGACTTAGTTCGTTTTTTTTATTGTTTGTAAAACTACTCTAATCATTAAGCAAGCTTGTGTTATAGACTACTATCAACTCGGGTTCGAACACATCACATTGCTCTAGTCGTCTACTCTTTGTATTCTGAGGGAAGCGGGAGGCATAGGCTTTTTAGTAGACCCTTTTTTCTCTCTCGAGAGAGAAATAGAACCAATGTTTTAACTATATCATCCTTCGAGGTTACCAAAAAGAATTTTAGCTTCATTTCATAAGTTCACTTCATATGGATTCAAAGTCAGGGTATAGTAGAGGACTTAGTTCGTTTTTTATATTGTTTGTAAAACTACCTTAATCATTAAGCAAACTTGTGTTATAGACTACTATCAACTCGGGTTCGAACACATCACATTGCTCTAGTCGTCTACTCTTTGTATTCTGAGGTAAGCGGGAGGCATAGGCTTTTTAGTAGACCCTTTTTTCTCTCTCGAGAGAGAAATAGAACCAATGTTTTAACTATATCATCCTTCGAGGTTACCAAAAAGAATTTTAGCTTCATTTCATAAGTTCACTTCATATGGATTCAAAGTCAGGGTATAGTAGAGGACTTAGATCGTTTTTTATATTGTTTGTAAAACTACTCTAATCATTAAGCAAGCTTGTGTTATAGACTACTATCAACTCGGGTTCGAACACATCACATTGCTCTAGTCGTCTACTCTTTGTATTCTGAGGGAAGCGGGAGGCATAGGCTTTTTAGTAGACCCTTTTTTCTCTCTCCTGAGAGAAATAGAACCAATGTTTTAACTATATCATCCTTCGAGGTTACCAAAAAGAATGTTAGCTTCATTTAATAAGTTCACTGTTTATGGACTCAAAGTCAGGGTATAGTAGAGGACTTAGTTCGTTTTTTATATTGTTTGTAAAACTACTCTAATCATTAAGCAAGCTTGTGTTATAGACTACTATCAACTCGGGTTCGAACACATCACATTACTCTAGTCGTCTACTCTTTGTATTCTGAGGTAAGCGGGAGGCATAGGCTTTTAGTAGACCCTTTTTCTCTCTCAGAGAGAAATAAAACCAATATTTTAACTATATCATCCTTCGTGGTTACCAAAAAGAATTTTAGCTTCATTTCATAAGTTCACTTTATATGGACTCAAAGTCAGGGTATAGTAGAGGACTTAGTTCGTTTTTTATATTGTTTGTAAAACCACTCTAATCATTAAGCAAGCTTGTGTTATAGACTACTATCAACTCGGGTTCGAACACATCACATTACTCTAGTCGTCTACTCTTTGTATTCTGAGGGAAGCGGGAGGCATAGGCTTTTTAGTAGACCCTTTTTTCTCTCTCGAGAGAGAAATAGAACCAATGTTTTAACTATATCATCCTTCGAGGTTACCAAAAAGAATTTTAGCTTCATTTAATAAGTTCACTTTATATGTACTCAAAGTCAGGGTATAGGTGAGGACTTAGTTCGTTTTTTATATTGTTTGTAAAACTACTCTAATCATTAAGCAAGCTTGTGTTATAGACTACTATCAACTCGGGTTCGAACACATCACATTACTCTAGTCGTCTACTCTTTGTATTCTGAGGTAAGCGGGAGGCATAGGCTTTTAGTAGACCCTTTTTCTCTCTCGAGAGAAATAGAACCAATGTTTTAACTATATCATCCTTCGAGGTTACCAAAAAGAATTTTAGCTTCATTTCATAAGTTCACTTCATATGGATTCAAAGTCAGGGTATAGTAGAGGACTTAGTTCGTTTTTTATAATGTTTGTAAAACCACTCTAATCATTAAGCAAGCTTGTGTTATAGACTACTATCAACTCGGGTTCGAACACATCACATTGCTCTACTCGTCTACTCTTTGTATTCTGAGGAAGCGGGAGGCATAGGCTTTTTAGTAGACCCTTTTTTCTCTCTCGAGAGAGAAATAGAACCAATGTTTTAACTATATCATCCTTCGAGGTTATCAAATTGAATTTTAGCTTCATTTCATAATTTCACTTTATATGGACTCAAAGTCAGGGTATAGTAGAGGACTTAGTTCGTTTTTTATATTGTTTGTAAAACCACTCTAATCATTAAGCAAGCTTGTGTTATAGACTACTATCAACTCGGGTTCGAACACATCACATTACTCTAGTCGTCTACTCTTTGTATTCTGAGGGAAGCGGGAGGCATAGGCTTTTAGTAGACCCTTTTTCTCTCGAGAGAGAAATAGAACCAATGTTTTAACTATATCATCCTTCGAGGTTACCAAAAAGAATTTTAGCTTCATTTAATAAGTTCACTTTATATGTACTCAAAGTCAGGGTATAGGTGAGGACTTAGTTCGTTTTTTATATTGTTTGTAAAACTACTCTAATCATTAAGCAAGCTTGTGTTATAGACTACTATCAACTCGGGTTCGAACACATCACATTACTCTAGTCGTCTACTCTTTGTATTCTGAGGTAAGCGGGAGGCATAGGCTTTTTAGTAGACCCTTTTTCTCTCTCGAGAGAAATAGAACCAATGTTTTAACTATATCATCCTTCGAGGTTACCAAAAAGAATTTTAGCTTCATTTCATAAGTTCACTTCATATGGATTCAAAGTCAGGGTATAGTAGAGGACTTAGTTCGTTTTTTATAATGTTTGTAAAACCACTCTAATCATTAAGCAAGCTTGTGTTATAGACTACTATCAACTCGGGTTCGAACACATCACATTGCTCTACTCGTCTACTCTTTGTATTCTGAGGGAAGCGGGAGGCATAGGCTTTTTAGTAGACCCTTTTTTCTCTCTCGAGAGAAATAGAACCAATGTTTTAACTATATCATCCTTCGAGGTTACAAAAAGAATTTTAGCTTCATTTAATAAGTTCACTTTATATGTACTCAAAGTCAGGGTATAGGTGAGGACTTAGTTCGTTTTTTATATTGTTTGTAAAACTACTCTAATCATTAAGCAAGCTTGTGTTATAGACTACTATCAACTCGGGTTCGAACACATCACATTACTCTAGTCGTCTACTCTTTGTATTCTGAGGTAAGCGGGAGGCATAGGCTTTTTAGTAGACCCTTTTTTCTCTCTCGAGAGAGAAATAGAACCAATGTTTTAACTATATCATCCTTCGAGGTTACCAAAAAGAATTTTAGCTTCATTTCATAAGTTCACTTCATATGGATTCAAAGTCAGGGTATAGTAGAGGACTTAGTTCGTTTTTTATAATGTTTGTAAAACCACTCTAATCATTAAGCAAGCTTGTGTTATAGACTACTATCAACTCGGGTTCGAACACATCACATTGCTCTACTCGTCTACTCTTTGTATTCTGAGGGAAGCGGGAGGCATAGGCTTTTTAGTAGACCCTTTTTTCTCTCTCGAGAGAGAAATAGAACCAATGTTTTAACTATATCATCCTTCGAGGTTATCAAATTGAATTTTAGCTTCATTTCATAATTTCACTTTATATGGACTCAAAGTCAGGGTATAGTAGAGGACTTAGTTCGTTTTTTATATTGTTTGTAAAACTACTCTAATCATTAAGCAAGCTTGTGTTATAGACTACTATCAACTCAGGTTCGAACACATCACAGGCGCGGGGCCAGGGTACAATTAAAACCCCGAAAAGTCGTAAAAGCTTTTGAATTCGTAACGGCTATCGAGGCCGTTTGGAGTGAGGAGCAAAATTCGTCCAAAATGCACCTTCGCGTATCTCCCTTATTTTACCACCAAAGATCGTTTTTTTAGAGCACCCACATAATGATAATATTACTAAGATTCTTCAACAAAAAAATTCATTCAAATCTGTTTGGTATTAATAAAGATAATTATAGGTACTTTTCGGTTTTAGAGGTCTGTGAAAAGAGGCTTTGTTTTTTTCCAGACATAAGTCCGAGACAATATGAATATGCAAACAAATTAACATTATACTAGACTTTAAACTCCAGTCTCACTCTCAGCGAAGTTTCGTGTTTGGGCAGTTAGTAGTTTTGTATAAAACTGCTTTCAAAACTAGGGGAAGATTCATGAAAAGACTGGAAACTACAACTATATCGGAGGTGTACGTACGCATGCGCTGTTTGCTTCACCGGCCATGGGTACGCAAATTATACGTACGGTGCATATTATGGTGCATACCAATATATGGAAAATGCGTCATCGATCAGACAGCTATATTTACGCTGCATGCTGTATTTACGCTGTGGCTACAGCCAGGGTTCTGAATGGCTACTGAATCTAGTAAAGTTACAATTACAGCAAAGAACTCCACCAAATTTTCACAGCTAGTACAGGTACTTATTTATTTATAGGTCATTGTTTTGCTAATTTTCGACCACACATCAGCATATTTTACTCACATCATTACAAAGACCGAACCGTCGATGCTTCGATCATGAGATTCATCCGATCATCACACTACGGCAATATTAAATCTCTAGAAATTTTGAATATTCATGTTCGGAGATTGTTACAACATTATTATCATTTTTATTCATTTATTCATTATTATTATTGTTTTCCTGTTTAATTCGCTGAGTGCAATTAAGCGTACGTAGGGCAACGATAATACATGTATTGTATTGTGTTTTGCTATAATCATCGTTCTCTATACAAGGGATCGAGGTATTATACTTCCTGATAGGAAACCATTTCGTTCTTGGAACGAACCGTACATCAGCCTTTTGTATACCGGACTCACTCTTTGTCCGGTTGAGATTCCTTTGTTTCTGTTAAAATCATTGACCTATATTCTATAATATAGTTAAAGGCCAATACTGCCCCCCCCCCAAAAAAAAATACACACACACCCGAGTCCAGAGCACACAGTCCTGCACGTATCTATGGTACGTGTGACTACAATTCACCAGCACGAACCCTTACATGGGACTAGTCCTACGCTTTGCCGATCTTTTGTCAATATTTTCATAATTTATTCCCTAATCACAGACTGACAGAAAAATTTGCATCTGAGGGTAATTTTAGGTCGCTCTTTCTGTTGATGATATCAGATTTTCAAAATTTCAATTAGATATACGCGAAATATGGACATCCGCGAAGTTTGGACACACTGCCATACTTGCGAATCATTTGCATTTCAAAATCATTCTAGAGACTTAGAGTCTATACAGCAATGGCAGATTTTTAATATCGATACATTTCAAATAAAAAGATCACATTTCTTTTTCTTTACAACTCCTGTAGGCCAACCATATCATTATTTTCGCATAAAGACACAGACAACACACCCGCTCCACATATCATCGTCTAGTTACTGAACTACTGAGCAATTTCACAGCACCCCTCCCCCGGACCCCTAGCTCCACCGGGACACACAAACACACACATCCAACAATAGGACTACGTACGGTACCCACTTCTCGGCGGTCTGTCGCCGATCTCCGAAAACTGGAGGAAGGAGAAGTACAATAGGCATAGCACAAGTTCAAGTACACAGTACAAACTAGAGAGAGAGAAAGAAAACACAGTTAATCTGGCACCTCTGGACCCTATTGAGATTGAGGCCATTGTGGTGGAGGTGATTATGTAATAGCTAACGGTCCCTCCCTCATTAAGAGGATTAGACTTAATTGGATTACTTGGGGAAGGGGGTCTGGGGAAGAACTTAATCCTCAGATTTGCCCCGTGAAAGTGATGTCTTAAAACCCGAGTAAGCAAGGGACTTAGTAGGGTATGGAGTAGACGGGCCGTTTTCCTCATGAGATCAAACAGTGATACTTTTGATGTTTAACATGCAGTATAGTAATGCCTAATGAGCTATTTGATCAATGCTTTACCATGTTTTATAAATGATTTCAAATAATGTTATAAAGGATGATTTATGAGGGATTGAATTAATCCTTTATTAGAGGGTATGAGAAGATAATGCACTATATGGAGTTAAGTGTAATTTTATTGTCTTGTATCTTGTTGATGATTGAGATCATTATTCGAATATGAAGAATCTCTAACTTAGTAAAAGTACGAGACAGACGTATATTGTTTGCAACAAAATATGATTACTCGATGACTAGAAGTCTGTTTCGTTTCTATACAATGTTTAATTATGAACAAATATATTGAATATGATTGTATGTGAACAATGTCATTGAACTCTTTGAATCTGAAATGTGATACAAGCGATTTATCACCGACTTTTTCTGTATCTTTACAGGTTTTTTGTTATGACACACAATAAACCTCAATGACCTTATATCTGCTGTCCTGTTTCATCATTGAACTATCCGGTCGCTAGCAAGGTCCAACCCCAACCCACGACATTATTCTTTATGTTTTCTTTTTTAATCTCCTCGTCTATCCTACCCTTTACTAGTTTTTCTCTTTACGTTCACTTTATCGTCTTCCCTACCTTTTCCGTTATTTCTTGTGTCTATATTAATTTATCCTTTTCTCTTCCTTCCTTTCCTTGTGTTATTATTTGTTTCTTTCTTCTAATATATTTTCTTATGCTATTCTCTTTTTTAATTCTTTTTTAATTCTTTTTTAATGTAATCTCTTTCTCTATTTCATTACTTTCACGCCAAACACATTCACCTCCGGTTGGGTTTCACACTGCACATTAGAGCGGTCTGGAGCGGTCTAGGAAGCAAACCAGTCCAGAAGATTGCTTCTTGGCACGGTTGTTCTTTCACACTCGCAGTTAGACCGATCTAACGTAGACCAGTCTAGCGTAGATCGGTCCAGGTAGTGAGTGAGAAATGGGTTTTAGTTGTTAAACGCTTGTGGAATGTAGCACCCTAATCAACACGCAAATGCTGGTTTTTAATACGGGTCCACTTCAAAGCATAACAAGGATGAAAATAAAATGATAATCTATTAATATAGACAGCTTTCTGTACACTGGAACACTTTTCAGCTCTGCACTTTGTGTTAACTATGTTATGCTCATGTTATGCTTGGTAATAAATCATGACATTCACGTTTATAGATAATCGTTCTGCGCATGTTTAGTGAACTTACCGAAGGGATTTAGGGAATATTTTTTCGATGGGCTAAGGTTTAATTCCCCAACAATGTAAGTATGGAGAGAGAGAAGGTTTTAGGGGTCGAAAAAGAGTGAAATGAAGATAGGAAAAGGGAAGATGGACTTTTTCCTTCTCCTATCTCCTATCTCCGTTCTAATGAGAAGGAGGGCTAGAAGAAAAAGAAGGAGAAGAAGACGGAAAAAAGGAAGAAGAATGAGAAGGACCTGGGGAAGAAGACAATTAAGAAGAAGAAAATGAATAAGAAGAAGGTAAAGAAATGGAATGATAACGAAGAATATTTGACGAAAGGAACATGTGAAAAGAAAATACGAAAAGTGAAGATGGACGACTGATGGTGGTTAAATGGGCCTAGATCAACGAAATATGCAAATATGACTAATGATGCAGAAAGAAAGAGAATTAGAGAGAGAGGGGAAAGGACGGATATGTCACTACATGATGTTGGATTTTTTTTCCTAGTTGCCCGTGGCACTTTGATTGGCCTTGCACAATTGCCACCATTAGCACAATTAAGCCCGTACAGCTCAGTTAAAGGGCGTTTTATGATCTCAATATGTGATATAACGAAAACGATTTTCTTTTGGTTTTTTTTTTAAATCAAATCTATTCCCAGGATAGGCCCATGTCTCAATGTTACATACGTTATGCTGTAAACCTTATTCGATGTATAATAATATTCTTTCTAAGAATGAAAGTTGTATAATCCTTTATGCTGTTGTTGTACTATGAGGCTGTTACATAATGGTGTTTAATAATTTAACTATATAGTGTAAGAAGCCAGATAACCAGATAATGTCAAGACAATTCATCTCGTGTTAAATTCAAATTCAGTTAACAATCCAAAAAACGTTTATCATTCAATTATTTGGCGTACATGATTACCAGTATGACCCGTGGAATCAACATCAGCCCATTCCATACACATACACAGCACATCCCGATTAGGAAAACTGAAAGAAAAAAAATACGTATGTTTATTCTTTTGCATCATAATTGCCAAATTAATGACATGGAATATATATATTTGCTAAGTCATTATTCCTTACATTTATTTTTATGACCATGTTTCTGATTTCCTTTCTTCTTCTACCATACGACTTTTCGGCCACAATCTGTAGTTTTGAGACCCATTCTACTCTTATCCTTTTCATCGTAGCATGATGATTGGAAACTTTCTTTCTGTAAATCTGACTTTTCAATAAAATCACCTTATATTGGGGCATTTGCTTGTGGCTTTATTGTTTCAAGAACTGCTACATTTTAGAGAGTGCCATACTTACAATTCTATCATATTCTTGAAGACATTCAATAGAAATAGCATCTACCATTTACAGAAAATAGGCACCATAGACGTAGACATGAATCGTCTAGATGAATTTTTTAAGATTTTCAGAAGAAAATTCAACATATTCGCAAAAATAGCTTTTATTTTAAAATATCCTTGTCTGTTTCAAGTTGTTTTTTTTCTTCAAGTGATTAACACCCTAAATGTCTTTCTAAGGCATTCCCCTAAAAATAATACATGGCATACCTAAACAAATATCATTTTGGAATTTTAAATGGCCTCATTACGATTGTTTGAACGAGAAAATCTTTTGTTAGTCGTGTAAATAACTGATAAACCCTGCCCCTAATCGCTGTATGAAAAAAGAGTGTGGAGGAGTTCATTTGTATAGCTTCAGTCATGTACATTTGTACATGGCTTGCCAATCGAAACTCTGCAGAGCACGTACAGTGTTGATACTTTTTTTGTTGTTCAGATGGTGACTGGAGGCTAGAGTCTGCGTATCGAAGCTTGGAATATTACTGCTGGAATCGTGACAATTGCCTTTCAGAATACAGTAAGTATTAACAAATTAGATTATTCCTTGGCACATCCTTGTTATTACCTGCTGGAGTCATGATATTTCAGCTACGGTTCTGTAAGCAACAGAGGTCATTGCTTGTTCAGATCTCATCGAAAGAACTATGAAGGAAAGCCACGGTCCCCGGCGAGTTTGTGTCTTTAATTTGCATTATATGTGCTTTAGCAGTTAACATTTGTATGATCAAAAGATATCATAAATTAAGACCATATGTGTACGTGCTCCATATCTCTAAAAACGTTATTATGATAATTGTGTACAAATAACTAATCCTAGACGCATATGAAAAGTTGGGTTTTATTTAATAATTCTATACAACTGAAATTACAATACATAAATCTCTTTCAGTTTACCTCTTATATAATTATTATAATATTTATGTTCATCTCATAAAAATGGCATGTCTAATTCCAAAGGAAAATATATATTACATTTCGGAGCAGACCCATATAATTTCATACTTTTTATTTTATTTTTATTTTATTTTTTTATTAAAAGCGATTTGGCTGAATAAAGTTCGTTTTGTATTGCAATCGCATCTTATATTACGTATTCATTCAGTTTCTACCATTTACAGAGGGTTATCGTTACATTATATTGTTCTGTATACGTAAAGACTGAACTTTGGTCATTTACTTGAAACGTGTAGGTCCATGCTTGAAACCTGTCGTTATCACCTCGTGAGTATCAGTAATGTTTATGTCATCCATAAATTCACCTCAGACAAATTGCCATTAAAACTGGAATTGCATTTTGGTGAATTTGACCTCCATTGAAAAAGTTTAAAACTTAGAAAGTAATATAGACAACGAAGCAAACTTAAGCGACATTACTTGAATATATACTGGCAAATAGGCAAATGGGCAAATTGGCTAAAACATGTAATAGTCAATAGACAAAGATTGACAACAAATTCGTGTACTTGAAAGACTGGACAAATCGTTATCTAATTCTCAGCACATCAGAACAAGAAAAGAAATCTCCGAAATATCAACGTTCGTATTTGTGAAGAAAAAAACAAGGATTAACTTTCATGATGACGTCAGCGATGCGGGGTTTAATCTTCATCCTCTCATTCTCCATCTTGGTGTCTGGTGTGGTTGCCCATCGAGCTTCTTTACTCAGAACAAGTGAAGCCATCAAGGAACAATATATTGTGGTCCTTAAGGTAACTAAATGTTAAAAAAGTGCGTATGAAATGTCTTACATATTGAAAGGGTCAAGCTGACCCTTGATAGGTAATTGCTAGAGATTCGTAATGTAGATAATTGTAAAGAATTACCGAAAGAATACATTATAAGATCAACTAGTAAATTAGAGGCAGATTTGTGATGAAATCTACGACAGGATGAATGAAAGAACTTTATATGCTAAGTTGATTCATTCCATGAAATTAAACAACATCTACATACAGACTGTAGTTGACATAGCCATCAAACAACGATTTGGAAAGGTATTTTTTAACGGTATATTACAGATTAATATTTGCATCATTGGAAAATATTTTTTTGTTAAATCTTCTATTTTTTAATGCAATTCAATATTACTTAC
Organism: Mesocentrotus franciscanus; assembly: GCA_037976565.1. Lineage (NCBI taxonomy): Eukaryota > Metazoa > Echinodermata > Echinoidea > Camarodonta > Strongylocentrotidae > Mesocentrotus > Mesocentrotus franciscanus. The sequence continues at coordinate 5,686,120 of CP137677.1, read as the reverse complement.
ATTTGTATTGTTCCATAACTTTGTTAACAAGTTTAATTCTGGAAAAGGGATATCACGTCGATCATTAGCAACATATTACCTACTTTTCAAAGATTTATAAATATAAAAACTGAATAGTGTACTTGTCTTCATTTTGCAGAAAAACGCAGTGCTTTCAACCGTTCTTCAGTCCCTTCGCGAAGAATCCAACCAGAAAGTGGTAACTTTTAACAACCCGATAAAAGAATACACCAGAGTACTGAACGGATTTGCCATCTCCCTGTCCAAAGAAGCATTAGCCGTGGTGAGTTACTCTCTTATATTATTCTCTTAATTAAGAGGTTGCGATGTATTTTCGACGATGTATACATCTATATAACAGTGACGTTTAAGCTGTTCTAATGCTTATTGGAACTTCCCGAATCACTACTAATAAAGTAAAGATTTTGTGCCCTACATGATTAAACCGGGGGGGGGGGGTTCATAACCATTTTTGTTGTTTAATGCAATACAATTTGCTGTGCTTTATTATAGATTTCTGGCTGCTGTAGAATGTATACCCAGCTCCAAGTTAAGTAATTCACCCTCTCTCTCTCTCTCTCACTCTCTCTTTCTTTTACTCTCTCCTCCTCCTCCTCCTCCTCCTCCTCACAGGTGCGTGACCATCCATCTGTGAGGTACGTAGAGGAAGATGGCGTAGCGTATGGTTCGGAGACATGGGGTCTGGATCGGATCAACCAAAGAGACATTCCTCTAGATGACAGCTTCACTCCTATCGGTAAATTAAGGCTAATACAGCAGTCGAAATAGTGTGAATGAAAATAAAATATGACCACGTATATGTTAATATGACAGTGCGTTATACATAATTATTACAAGGATGTTTAAAGACGTTTGAAGACAGGGATGACGTGTTTCCTCACTTTCAAAAGGGTGGGAGCTTCATTTCCATTGCCACCCCCCCCCCCCTCTTTTAAGGGAAATTGAAATCCTTTTGTATACCTTTTTAAAACAGAAAATTCAACCACATCCTCATAAAAAGCACCCCCCCCCCATTAGTGACCCTGTTAATTACCTTGTATTTTCTAAATTGCACAATACAGCTAGATATGAATCTTCACATAATTTATGTGTACGTCTGCTTTGAGTGCGACGGAAAGCCTCAAACAAATAGTGATTTGTGGTGATGTCTTTTTATGATTATTAAGAATTTAAGTAGCAATTCTTCAACCAAACAATCTTTCCTAGGCAATGGAAGTGGTGTGAATGTATACGTCCTTGATACCGGGATCAGAACAACTCATGAGGACTTCGAGGGCAGGGCGGAATTCAGCTATGACGCCATGAACTACGCTATCGTAAGTGCTTCTTCTTCTTCTTCTTCTTCTTCTTCTTCTTCTTCTTCTACTTTTTCTTTTACTTCTTCTTTTTCTTCTTATTCTCCCTGTCCTCACCATCTTCTCCTACTCCTCCTCGTTTTTCTCATTCCTCTTAATTGTAGTCGTCTTCTTATTCTTTCTTTCCCAGAGAGCAAGTCTAAATTTGCATATTCACCTGGGACCCGTTTCACAAAGCCTTTTTTCAATGACAAATGACAAAACTCAGTGACAAATCTGCTGATAACCAATCAGAAGCAAGGATTTCACTAGCTTTTAACAACAACTGTCATTTGTCACTGACGCAAGTTTTTTTTTATGGGGCCCAGGTTAGTCATTTCTCCATCCTTCTCTATCCTGAGCCTTCTGTCATGTGTTTCATTACCTATCAAACCAGACTCTATCCCAGTTCTAAATGGTCGTCGTCTTTCCCTTTTCCATTCATCTTCCATTCAAGTAAATCCCTAAGCATGTTGTTTCTCCATTATCATTATGCTATTACGCCCTTGTGCCCCCATCTATCTTTTTTTCTTTCTCCTTCTTTCTCTTTCGAAGCAACCGTCGCTAGTCATAGATGATATCGTATTAAAAGGCCCTTTGTGAAAAAAAGAAGATGACAATATTGTATATTCTATTTTATTTTCACAGGGCAATGACGGTGACTGTCAAGGGCATGGGACGCACTGTGCAGGTACTATAGCTGGCAAGCGATACGGTGTTGCCAAGGCCGCTAAAGTATATGCCGTACGAGTTCTTGGTTGCTACAACTATGGCTCTTGGTCTGCCATTATCGATGGTCAGTAAACTAAATTGACATTGTCACTTTTCTCTTTGATGCGAAAGCATTTAAAGAGAAGGTTTAGTTCTGGGAAGAGGTGAAAAATAATTTGTGAACGTTATCATTGTTATTATGCAAGTGTGGAAGAACATCAGATTAAAAATGTTCCCTGAAAAGCATGGCTCTTCAAATGCCTTAATATTCTAAATATGACAAGTAACGGCATAAAAATCGGGACGGATTTTTACGCCACGTGTTCGTGTAGTCCCATATACATCCTTCTGTGTACAGTGCTTGTAACTTTACCAAGACTGGGCCAAATTTCTTATCATAGTGATGATTCCAGAACCTTGCAGTACACACCAATACTTATGCTACATGATCAACCTTTTTCTGATCGATTCCACACTGTTTCTTTCACAATGCAATCGCATGACCAGAACTCAAATTTATCTTTAAAACAAGTATGAATGCAATACTTTAACTTAACTGATCAAAATTCTTTAGTCTCGATGACTGTGCAGAAGCAAGAATAGTTTCTCAGTGGGCTCGTCTTAGAAACCATTAATTCATGTTTCATCACTGGATGAAACCCTAATCTCCTTGGAAATTTATTTTATTGCGTCCAGTTATATGAAACTACATATATTTTGGTTTTACCGAATATCAGCAAACTACATTCGATCAGAACCTACTATATTAGATGTTTGCATGTTTTTTTATCTGACACTTCCCTTCCTATAACTGTTCATGTTTCAGGTATGGATTGGGTTGCTCGTAATGGTATACGTCCAGCTATTGCGAGTATGTCACTCGGTGGAGGGGGAACCAGAGCAGTAGATGAATCATTGAGAAACCTTCACAGAGATGGCGTCACCGTGGTGGTAGCCGCTATGAACAACGATTATGATTCATGTGCCTATTCTCCTGCTAGAGCTCCTGAGGTATTTGCCATCTCTCTCAACATCATTTTAACTACCTATATTCCTTCAAACCTTTCTTCTTTTTGTTGCACTCGTCTAGTATTAATATGTCACGGAAATTATTATTATTATTATTAATATGCCACGGAAAATATCTTTCAATTGTGAGATCGGAATTTTTTCCTAGTGAGAAAAGCACTTTTCTCATCTGGAAAAAAAACTGAATGCGCCCTACCCACACCTTCTTCCCGTTCTTCCTTCTATGTATATAATATGATTATAACTGCGGCCTTAAAGACGTCTTGATCATGGTCCTGACAAGAAAAAAAATCATCGAGTTTTAATAATACAACCATTTTATTTATTCATGCTGAAATGTATTACCGTCATGATTTTCGGAAAATCTTTAAAGATTAACCTTAATGAAAACTATCCCCTTTTGTGTTTGTGTTGTAATATTTCAATTACTATCTATATGTCCATGTTTGTTTCATACACCGCTTCCCTCCCCAAGGCCATCACAGTCGGCGCAATCCAGGATGACGATGCCCGAGTCTACTTTTCAAATTGGGGCGCATGCGTAGATATCTTCGCTCCGGGACATCGCATTCTAAGTGCTGACTACCAATCTGATAATGGGTATCGACTGTTGAGTGGAACCAGCATGGCATGTCCTCACGTAGCAGGTATATCATATTTTGACATTCAAACACTTTGAAATTTCACCCAAAGCTATAAGCCAATAGCAAGACCAGTTTACCAGCATATTCAAATTTTATGCATACGTTTTCAACAAAGGTCGTCCTGACAACCTGAAAGCTTGCCTGAGGCTTGCCCGACAGAGCAATTAGTAACGTATGCAGACTGGATTCCAAGTATTGTAGTTCATTCATCAATAACTGGTTAATGGAATAACTCGTCAGTAGGTAACCAGGAAAGAAACATCCATAAATTTGAATATGTTAGGAAACCAGTCTATTTGAAGCGTCATGAGTTGGATAATACAAACACTATTTTGCTCAACGAGTGCAACTGGCCAACAAAAAAATAAAAGAACACTATGATTCTTAAGTATATATTGTCTATTTATATCTTATCATTTCTCACGCTAATTACTGGGTAAAAAGTCATTTTGTGTTTTGTCAAAATCAATTATCGAACACATTAACAGTGTCCTAGTATTCAAATTATGCAAGGAAACCCATTTACTAGCTTCTAGAATTCACTGTCAGACTATATTAAGTGACTGACTGACATCTTTTATCTTTAGTAATAACATACATAAAATGAGCTGTAACAGGTACATGAGCATTTGTCTACATAAATAACCCACTACTTGTAATGGCCAAAATTAAAATGATTGAATCTTTGTGCAGCACAAAACGTACGACCATTCGGTGACAGGGTCTGAAAATCAGACTATTACTTAGGTGATTTCAATCACTTAAGTCGATTCGACAACTAATGGTCGTTATTTTCCCACTAAAAACTACTTCAAGTCCTTTCGTTTTGAGGGAAGTTCTAAATTAGTATTGTCTTTAAAATGCTGTTGGAATTAAACCTTTTCAATTTTTTTGGCCTGCAAATGGGACATAGTACCTTTAATATATAGTCCGTGTAGGCCTACATTAAATCTTGCGAAGTTCGCTTTTTTTTTTATAAAGAAAATAGCAACGTGTTTCTAACAAAAAAGCTTACACAATAATAATGGTAATGGCAAACATCCAGACTGAATATACACAAAGCTCGCCATGGTTCATCATGTGTGTTAACAAATATCACTTATAGCCCTAGATATATTTAGTCCTGAAATGCTCACTAAAATGATAGGAGGTTGCATCAAAATTCTTTGTATTTTATATAATTAAGGTGAATATATTTCTCATTAGATGCGCCTTGACGATAATGAAGTCATGGTAGGGAGTTGACATGATCAAGCTTTGATAACGCTTTTGTAATTATTGCATGCTTGCTTATTTGCATGTTGTTTTCACATTGATTCCTCCCATCGTATAGGGCGCTTCCGTTCAAATAATAGCGGCAATTATTAAAGTAGATTAGGAACCACTAACCTTCAGACCTTTCTTTTAACCCATCTGGTTTATGTAGAAAGGAGAAGAAATCCCCAAATCCGAAATGTCATCATAGAGATTACATTTACCATCTACTATTATCGATGTGACCATTTCAAAAAGATACACATGAATAAGTATAATACTGTACCATGAAGCTAAAATTCATTAAATTATAGTTTTTTTTTAAATATCCCCTTCAGTTGATAAAATTGTACAATCCATTTTTAAACCGTTTCAAAAAGGAGGACAAGGTATCTGTCACCCCCTCCCCACCGTTTGCAGAATATTGTGTTATCCCTCTCTCTCTCTCTCACACTCTCTTTTCCTTTCTCATGCTCAAATCACACTTTCCCTGAAGGAAGAGACATGAAGATGCGTTTGAATCAGTTGTTTCAACGCTTTAATATCTTTTTGACAGGTGTTGCTGCGATCCATCTTGGTTTGAATCCCAACTTATCACCTGATAGCGTTCGTGACGTCATCCTAGAATCAGCTAGCAGAGACAAAGTCACTGAGCTACACGACTCGGAAAACCTCCTTCTATACGTTCCCAACGAATCTTGAACCATGCTAAACAAATCATGTAATTCCCGGAGTACACGAGGCGTCATTACTGACGTACGACTGCGTCAGGGCTCCTGCGGACTTTAACGCGTCGCGCGAGCTTGACATCGTACAAACTGTGAACGCAAAAAGCCAAGTGAAAAAATAGCGTTTAATTACTGACACATGCCATACACGCTAATTGTTTTCCTAAGCTTCATTAACGAAATCTAAATAACGCCTCGTGTTCAACGGGTATTACTTTTACTATATAACTGCAACATTGATTAATAAAAAACTGCGTAGTGCCTTGCAGACTCTTGTTTGCTCCGTTAACTGTATTTGAGTGATATATCTAACTCCTGATGAGAAGGATGATAATGCACTTTAAACGATTGCAAATATCATGATATTTACAAAGGCATGTAGTATTTTGTAAGAATGAAGACGTTAGATAAGTACACGAAAAGTTATCTGCATAAAAATGACTCTACAATTATTTTTTGTAAACACATGTTGAGGATATATTTCACATTAAAAAAAAAGATATTCAAGACTATGTGTATATTTTTTTTCAAGAGACAGACGAGATTAAACAGAGTTTTGGATGAATGGAACATTAAAGATCATCATCAGCTCAAGTCTAGATTGTTTATGCATTTCTAATAAATTTCCTATTCCAATCTGTATCTTGTAGTTGTTTTACTGTCAACAAGTTTCCCTTCTGAAGTACGTGGGTTCGTTTGTGTGTGGCAGTGTATGCGCGCGAACACAATGCTTCTTCATTTTTTTAAAACATAATAATGAATGTAGTCCTTAACTCCATTGGATGATGTATCATTATAACTTTGTTTTGGGACAGATGCCAAAGACCGCAATCCACAATCTGTTATGCAATGTTTTATTTGATTGTTGTATCACGGGAGGATTTAAACAGCGTGATTATTTACCAAGACCTGATTTCGGTATTGACCCTCCAAATTCAATTATAGCAGGATATACTTAAAGGTAGTATCCACTAAAATCAGGGATAACGAATGGTAATGCAAATAGTTCAGAATAAAATATCTCTTCATGTTGAAATACAAACTTATGCAGAAACTTTGCTATTTTATCTGCAAATTGAAAGAAGAAAAAAATATTCCCACCTGTTACGATTATCATTTACAAATACCACAACAATTTCCGGATTTTAAAGACTTTTCTACGGTCATTACGATGCAGATCTAAAAAAAAAAGTAATCAGTTTGGTGTTTAATGGCCTACTTTATCTCATTAAGTTTGTTAAGGGAGTATTATCTTCGGCCAGGGACGTAAATGATTAATAAATCTTTCTACTAATCGCTTTATTAGGGCAAAGATGTTAAGTCGTTAGTTCGACTCTATTCATAGTTGAATTATCTGCGTAACGCAGTGTTAGGATTAATTGTGGATACTTCATAAGTCCGGAGTTGAAAGCAACCTGCGCTAGTTTGGGATACTACAAGGTAGCCTACGTATGGAAATATCCTTTTCTGATATAAGAATTTTTCTTCAACAATAACGTAAGTATAATGATGGTTTATGTGGCTACTCTTTTACCAAGGCATATTTGGATATTGAACTTGTGAAGGCAATTTAGCAATTGGATATTATAGCCAAGAGGATATTTGTTTAATGTTTTGTCTGTGTTTGTGATTGACAGAAATGTGATTGTTCAGCATTACATGAAAAGCGATTCCCGTTGATGAATGGTCAGATCATTAAATAAATGTTCGAATTGATATTACTGTGTTGTGTACTACTTTTTCTCTCTAAAATTGAGGTAAAATCATTGTACGATAGACCTACTTTTTATTACTGCACTCCAGTAATTGCTGTTTTTTTTAATTCCATCATAATTTTTATAGAGATTTGTCATGTTGATTAAGTGTGTTCAGTCGAGAAGTTGTATAAAATATAAAATCTTCGAGATTGTCTTGTTAAATTTGTTAAATTTGGTTTATAGGTGTATACAACGTATGTGAATTAATGAGTACATTATGTCCAAATCGAGATTAATTGACTGATTGTGTCGATTCGGAATGGGGCAATTATTCCTAGATTATATTGGTTAAATTATATTAGATATGGTTGAATAAGTTCATTGTATATTAAAGTAGACTGATAAGTCTTCAGATTTTTTTGTTTAGGTTACCCTCTGACGGTATGCATTGATTAGAGCTAATTCTACTGCCGCTTTGCGATTATCAAAGACGAACTTTGAACGCTTGGTACTAGTCAAACGCTCCATTGGTCTTACCATGCGAGTGTCCGCATTGTTTTCCAGCCCTAAATAAACAATACTTCAATCGTAAATACGAGATAAGGTGTTTAATCTCTCCCACATCTTCGCTTATAACTAAATATCAAATTACCACGAAAGAATTTTAGACTATAATGACATTACAGCAAGATACATTATAGGAACAAAGACATATCATACAAAATTCTAACTCTGTAAGTAGCCTTGAATCACCTGGTTCGTAAATTAGTAAATATATATATTTGCATGGATCACACTTTCAGAACAATTGTTCAAACGAATGCTTTTAGCTTTAACCTACATCGATATAAAACTTAACTCTAAACAGTAAACACACTCAGCTTTATCAACCTCGCAAGTTACCAATCAAAATAATCGAAATGTTAGGCAGTGGAAGGCAAGCTCTATCCACGGCATAATACATTATTCTGTTTTAATAAAAGGATCAACCTGATGACGTCAGCGATGCGGGGTATAATCTTCATACTCGCATTGTCCATCTTGGTGTCTGGTGTGGTTGCCCGTCGAGCTTCTTTATTTAGAACGAAGGATGCAATCAAGGGACAGTATATTGTGGTCCTAAAGGTAACTACAGATGAAACCAGATTATGTGCAATGAATCAATGAAGCAAGCAACAGACATCTGTTGCCTGCTGAAAAGTAACATTCTGACATTTGAAAGGAGTATTATCTAACAAGGAAAGTCAATGTAAGATAATGTCATAATTAATAGCAAATGATCGAAACTTTGTGAGTCAGGGCTTAGTTATGTTCGTTTATTTTCTTGCAGTTTTTGCGATTATTATAACTACATGGCAATAGCAAGGGCAAAACTGTGTGAGGTGGCAAAGGTTGTTCTCATGCGAGGTGTGATATTCATGGTTCCTCTAATAGTATGATAATATCATATTTTTGGGGACCTCCGACAGGCTCTATCTGATCAATATATTTTAACATAAAAGAATAATGACAACAAATGGTTATACTTTGAGCATAGAATATACAATATATATAATACCACCACAAATAATCGTAGAGAATAGAATTACAATTAGAATTGGAATTATGTTATTATCAGCATTCTCTGAATAATTAATTGAACATGATAGAAAAAATGAATATCGTACCATTCAGAGAAAAGACAAAAACACAATGCATGTACATTCTTTCTTCACTTTGTAGAAAAATGCAGTGATTCCCAACGTTCTGCAGTCTCTCCGTGAAGAATCCCGCTTGAAGAGGGTACCATTCAACAATCCTCTCAAAGAATATAACAGAGTACTGAACGGATTCGCAATCTCTTTGTCCAAAGAGGCATTGGCAGCGGTAATTTTTCTTTCCTCGTGGATTCAAGTTTTAATTGGGCTTTCTGTTTCAGATTTTGTCACGCTCTGGACCCCTCTGAAAACCAGCGACAGCATGTTGCTGTTACTGAGCAGGGCTATCCATCCGTATGCATTATTATGTATATATTTTGCTTTGTATGTTTCATGTTGGGTTTTTTATACGGATTTAAATACTACTACTAAGCTACAGAATATCCGTGCCCTAGTTTTTTAAATTGTCAGTTGTATCATATATGTGACTAATTTCACTAGATATCAACAGGGAGGAAATGTAATTACTGTATGCATTCTATATAATTACAACGCTTCTTCAAATGAGGCGCTTCCCTGTGTGGAAGTATGCTGGTACGCCAGATTGTGAAGTATGAGCTTGTTTTGTTTTGTTTTCTTCTGAAAAACTATATGGTTGTTCTTAGCCGTTGGAAATGTTATTCCGATAGATGGGTACATTTCTTAAATGTCATAGGTTTCGCATCAATCAGTGAGAGTAATATATTCTTTTTCGGGTGCTTTAAATGTTTGAAATAAGATAAGGCTTAAAATCTTTTTTTAAATATATATTGTTATCCTACCCCCCACTCTCTCTCTCTCTCTCACCCTCTCCATCTCTCCCTCTCTCCTCTCTCTTTCTCTCTCCCTCTCCCCCTCTCTCCCCCTCTCTCTCTCTCTCTCTGTCTTTATATGTCCGTCTCTCTGTCTCTCTGTTTCTCTCTGTCTTTCTGTCTCTGTGTGTGTCTCTCTATATATTTGTCTTTGTCTAACACACACCCATATACACCCACACCTCCCGCACCCACACCTACACACGCACACAGGTGCGAGGCCACCCATCTGTGAGGTACGTAGAGGAAGATGGCCTAGCTTACGCTTCAGAGATCTGGGGTCTTGACAGGATCAACCAAAGGAATCTTCCTCTAGATGACAGCTATACTCCTGTCGGTAAGTAATTTCATCAGTGCTTCAAAATTATTGACAGATATTACAAATACCCGCCGCAATCCAAAGTTTACTCAACCCTGATAACATATTACTAATATGACGACAACATTCGAGATAAATATCCGATATAATCCATGTAATCAGAAACATGCATATTAAAACGCCGCAGACACAACTCCAGGCTGCGATTTTATGGTTTGTTTTATATCGCACATTCAATTGCGAGTTGGTTATGATAAAGAGTTACATTGACTAATCTTCAAACCGAACAATCTTTTCTAGGTAATGGAAGTGGTGTGAATGTATACGTCCTTGATACCGGGATCAGAACAACTCATGAGGACTTCGAGGGCAGGGCGGAATTCAGCTATGACGCCATGAACTACGCTATTGTAAGTTAATAGAACTGCTGTATGCAATGTTAAATCCACACTTGTCGGGGAAAGAATATATATATAAATAGGACCCAGTTTACGATCTTCCTAGGACAACTCACCCGGAAATCTACACCTAGACAAATACCACATCGAACCACAGGCCAGAGAAAGATTATTTCCTGATAACTACCCCATACAATAAATTGTTATGGAAATTGTGCCTGGCTATTTACAATTCAGCTGTTTCCAGGAACGAAATCTTTTTCAAGATTTTTGTTTCTTCTATGACCCTATAATACCCTGATATTTATATTATAAGTGACCCCCTCATAAAAAAAAAATCTTCAAATTATTTTGTCACCCCAACCTTATGTGCTAATTTGATTAAGATTGTTCCAATGGCTTTCAGGCTGATGTGGAAATTATGACATGAATCTTTGTTTAAGACAGTCATTTTTGTTGCTTTTAAGCAATTGAACATGTGGAATAATTATACTTAGTTAGACAGTACCACATGTGCGCTTAGAAACGCCTGTATAAAGCGCCCTATAAATGTAATTATTATTATTATTATTATTATTATTATTATTTTCTAAATGGCCGATACAGCCGACATTATGACCATATCAGGTGGCTCTCCATCTTAGGGTATCCGCTTGGGCCTGGGCATGTGGTTTACAACCGTACTATGTTTCATGATTGTTTGTGAAGAGATACGATCGATGCGTTTACACTTATCTGCCTAATCAATAGGGTAATGATGGTGATTGTCAAGGGCACGGGACTCACTGTGCAGGTACAATCGCTGGTAAAAGATACGGTGTCGCCAAGGGTGCTAAAGTGTATGCCGTTCGAGTTCTTGGGTGCTACGGGTCAGGCTCAACATCATCTGTGATCGATGGTGAGTTGAAAAGGGTCATGTCTACCACAGTGATAATAAAAAATGTTTCCCTTTTCCGAACTGACAGGGTAACGATGGTGACTGCCAAGGCCATGGGACCCATTGTGCTGGCACGATCGCTGGAAAGCGTTACGGTGTGGCCAAAGCCGCTAAAGTCTACGCTGTTCGAGTCCTTGGTTGTTACGGGTCTGGGTCATGGTCAGCAGTCATTGACGGTAAGTGCATATTTATTGACAGAAAATTGTCAAGGATTTAAAAATTGCCCAATAAGAATTAGGCCTAAATTCAGAGGGAGCACTGTGCGGCTCCTATTCCCAGAGTGTTCTCATTTGCAAAATTTATGATGAGATTTAATTACCTGCTGGCCAATATTTGCCTCTTCAAGGTAATAATTAACTAGCCTATTTTCGATGGCCCTGGCGCTGTTGAAGTCCGTCATCGACATCGAGGCAAAAATTCTGTGAGCGAAGCGAGCCAGAAAGCCGAGGCGCTTGCGCCGCGTTTTTCATTGTTTGGCGACTATTCTGACCCAACTGTAGTTCGGTGAAAATCATCCCATCAGAGAGAGCTACTATGACGTAATATTAAATATTCATGACTGACTCGTGCATATATGCATGACCTTTCATTACATCCCAACAGCTGTTCACTTTTGTTCCGTTCGCCAGAATTTTCGCCTCGATGTCGACTACGGACTCCTAACAGCGCCAGGGCCATCGACAAGAGGCTAATAATTAACCAGTCCTTAATGTTTTCATAGACTCACAATTATTGTGCTCGCTCTCTCTTTTCCTCTGTCTAATATTCCACCGATCCTTCCCTTTCTATCACAATTGCACTCTTAGGTATGGACTGGGTTGCTAGTAATGGTATACGTCCAGCCGTTGCGAGCATGTCTCTTGGTGGCGGGGGTCTACGTTCTGTAGACGAGTCATTAGGAAACCTACACAGGGAAGGCGTAACAGTGGTGGTAGCAGCTGGTAATAGCGACTTAGATGCATGCACCTCTTCTCCTGCCAGAGCTCCTGAGGTATCGATATAATTTCTCTCTAATATTTCCGCCCTATTTGCCATCATCTCTTCCCCATCCGATATTGTCACAACCGCTACCAATTACATATGATTGCCGATTGTTTAGAATACCATTATACATGAATTTGTGTTTTATTTCTGGCAATTGTATTTGAAACAGAGAAAAAATGAATGCATATAACTAATTAATACTTCAAGGATAATTTTTTGAGTAATGATACCCTCAAGTGTTTGCTGAGGTAACATGATCGGAGGAATTGTGACATAAACGGCACCACACAGTCAAAACGAACCCCAAAACGGGATTGCTAAATTGGCACTTTTCCCTCCAAAGATCATCTACATGTATGTTACTCTAATCTTCTTCTTTAAGGTCTCCACTTCACGATAATTCATCAATTGTCTAAACGATTCTTGTCTAATGACTGACATCTAATGCTAGATTGTTCTTTGTCTAAATAAATTCTCAATTCTAACAGGCCATTACAGTTGGCGCGATCCAGGATGACGATGCCAGGGTCTACTTTTCAAATTGGGGCGCATGCGTAGATATCTTCGCTCCCGGACATCGTATTCTGAGTGCTGACTACCGATCCGATGATGGTTATCGATCCCTAAGTGGTACCAGTATGGCTTGTCCGCACGTGGCAGGTAGGTCATACAGTTAAGCCTTAATACAAAGAATTCAAATGTCATAATAAATCTTTAACCTCCCCATAAAAACTCAGTACGAGAATACACCCGACGGTGGCCTGTACTTATAGCGAAGAAGAAAAGTTGTAAGCGTTCTCACTTTTCACTCAAAGAAAATTATAGATTTCTCGGTAAAAATTACGTGATTGCATGCATGGGGTATAGTAGATCCGGGTTTGTTAGAACATAGGATAATTTTTCTTAAAACTTAATTTTTCTCTATTGCCTAATCTGATAGATAATGAATGTTCGTGTTTTTATTTTTCATGGAAGTGTATGTGGATATTACATGTGGCGTAATAAAGACAGTCTTGAATTTCAGACTACCGAACTCATATATTGTGCGCACACTAAAAGCATACATAATTCAAGCATGACAATTATTGCGCATGGCGTTCCCTGCCTATTGAAAAGCGGACTTAATTAAGCGAGCTTTTAGAGTACCAATTTGCTGATTTAACGTTAATTGAGCCGAGTGTCAAGTGAGCTATAAAAAAACAGCTATAAATGTAGGTCAGATATTGAAGACCCGTTTTACGAACCATTTTCCATGTACAATGAAGAAGATGCACTGTAAAAGTGCTCCGCACCGCCAAACCTTGAAAGACAGGAATCAAAATCTCTCTGTTTTTATGTTTTTCGAAACACTCTAACCAGTGGCATTTATTGAAGAAAACATGGGTGGCGTCAACTGCATCGTTTGCACACAGTACGAATTAAATTAGTATGCACGTTGACCTATCATTGCCCTAACTATGAAATAATGTACATGAATTCAGTGCATGGGTTTTAAGATGTAAATATAAATGAATACTGGAGAAACGTATCCCAATAACCCAAAATTGACCTACATATGAAAGGATTGGTATCCGATTCACAAATTGCAATTCATTGGAGAAACTTACCCAATGGCCAAACTTAGCTATCATAATATCCCATTATGACATTCCTGACGTAAATACATAAACTCATTATTCAAGGATATGCATATTTCTTACTATAAAATATCCCTGACAGTGTGAAATATAATTGTGCTATAAAATCCATCGCTCCTAAGTGTTGGCAGTGTAGACAGATTTTGTTACAAAACACTCAATTTTTACTTCACCCAAATCTGTGGCGGGTTCAGGATTTTCTTGCAGGGTTGGGGGCGCAAGTCTATAGAATCTCTGACATTGGCCAAAAGGTTTCCTAGGGCACACAAGCACATTCACCTACCCCACACATCCCCCAATCCACTACCGGTATCGATGCATATTAATGTCATGTCTTCTATGGCTCCTTTGGCAGGTGTTGCTGCGATCCATCTTGGGTTGAATCCCAACTTATCACCTGATAGCGTTCGTGACGTCATCCTAGAATCAGCTAGCAGAGACAAAGTCACTGAGCTACACGACTCGGAGAATCTTCTTCTATACGTTCCCAACGAATCCTAATATGTTACTTTACTACGACCACAAATCTGCACTATACTGAATTTAGCATCTCATAATATCTACCATTAATCATAATAGATGATATATTACAATTCCAAATAGTCATACAGAAAAACTACCAGTGTAGAACATTTTCTTTTTAATTAATTTCAGTTGGTATAACTACAAAATTTACCTAATGCTTTTCACATGTATGTACAATGTACTAACGTGAATTATTACATATCAAAATACAAGACAAATACTGCCGGAAAAAGGAATGCCATTTTCAAAATGTAAAGTGGCTTGTGGTATTACAATTTCAATCATATTTTGTATTTGCCCCAGAATTAATATTTTGTCAATTTTTTTCTACTCTTGTATCGTAAATTGAGATAATTCGATAAATTAACATGCTAAAGGAGATTAAACATGAAGTGCTTTGTTATCATCAAATCAGATGACTGATGATTCATTTTTTTAATATATATTTTGATTGTCATTCTATGGTATGGAAGTAAAATTCTGTTAATAAATTACATTCTAAATTAATTATGTTTTTGTATGTTTCTTTAATTCAGAAAATATTTGTTCAATATGTTTGCTTCGTTAGGAAACCTTTTTTTCATGAGCCTACATTCCAATTGCCGTCAGCGTTATTAAAAAGAGAAATACTTAATATTTGTTATTTACAAACGACTGTCAGGATCTCTGTACTCATTTTCTACTCCCAATCAAATCAATTATCTTAAAAGAGTATCACAGTCCCATCCTGGAAATAAAATTCCATTCAAAATTCCAATTGGTACTATTGACTAAACAGTCATCCGCTTTCTACAGACATGTGCTTTATTTAGAATTCTTTAAAAGCTTTGATGTTACCCGAATGATACAAAATGGGGTGTGGTAAGTAAAGAAAATTGCTGACATCCTCCTGTTCGTATGTAAGATAAATCAGGTTGCAGAGCTTTTTGTCTCATTTAGCCAATGAAGAATTATTGCTCATCTGAGAATCTTAGCCCGACCGAGGAAATAAGTGTCTGAGGAATTTCGTAGGTTGCGGAATCTTGGCCCACCTGCAGCTCAACATGGGTCTCAAGACCTCTTTGAACTGGTCATGTTTTAGGCAGTATATCACGGGGTTGATACAGGCGTTGGAGTACACCAGGATAATTATGTAGATGTTGAAGATGTCTCCCCCGGGTATGGCAACGCTCACGGCGAACGGAAATAAACACACCAAGAAAATTAAAAACACCACAAACAAGTTCTTGGTTACCTTCATCTCCCGTTTCCTGAATCGCGCCGCCATCCGACGCTCTGCCTCGCTTTGATGATGCCCGTTTTCCACCAAATATGATAAACTTCGAACGGGAGAATGTGTGACGGTAGCACTCTCTGTCGTCCATTCTTTCTCCATGTTTGTGTTTGATTCCTTGCCATTCACGGTGACATCCCTCTGGTTTATCCTCTTCATAAATTTCTGGTTATTCTTGCGAACGAATAAGAATATAGCAGTGTAGAAGTACATCGCAGTTGTTACGAGGACAAAGGTACCACCGCCTTGTATCATGCTGTAATATCTGACGAGAAGGTTATCATCCACGGTGGTACACTGCTTGTAGACGATGCTATAACCTAAGGTTCCTAGTCCAAGACCTGGTGGAAGCAACATAGAAACCAGCGAACAGGTCCAAACGACAGCTAACATTGCCGCGATGTTTGCAGGAGTATAAAGTCCTCTAGGACCTCTGATACTGCGGGTTATAATGTACCAGCGCATAAAGGCTATTAGTGTTAGCGTCATCAGACTGCTGCAGTTCCTACGAAGTTGACGGCGCTGGCAAGAACGCAGAGCTGACTGGGAACTACCATGAGGATCTGGTCTGAGTTTAAGAGAACCACAACTTGGATGAGGATGGTCCAACAAGTCGAAAAGTCTGTGACGCTAAGATTCACCACCAGGAAGTTTGTGGGTGTATGTAGCTTCCTTGAAAGCAGGACAGCCAAGATGACAAATGCATTTCCTGTATCAAAGGTCAAGAAGATTGTTGTCATTGTACAAGCCCAAACTATTAATTTAAAAAAATTGCCAAAAAGAAGAGAGATCATATTTTGATGGTCTATGGCTTGACTAAACATTAAAAATGTCTTTTACGAATGTAGAGGCAATTTTCCGGTCAACAATTAACTGAGATGTAAATGCAAAGTTAAGCCTGTTTCACATATTCCGTACCAAACCGCCGGGGCAAATAATAATAATAATAATAATAATAATAATAATAATAATATATAATGATAATAATATTAATAATAATAATAATATCAAAAATAAAGATAATGATATCAATAATAATTATATCAATAATAAAGATAATAATAGTAATGAAAACTACCAACAATAAAGAAAATAATAATTATATCATCAATAATAAAAATTTCAATAACAAATGTAATAGTAATAAAAAAAAATAATAATAATAGTAATAATAATGATGATGATGATGATGAAGAAGAAGATGAAAAAGAATAGGCCTAATAATGATGACATTAGAGTATTTGCGCTTTACATTTTTTGTATCTTATAACACGCCCAAAGTACATGTATCGTGTGGAAAGCTGTTATATATCCAATTCCTTAGGAATATAAAATTGGTTATGTTATTTCAATTATACATTTTTTCAATGGAATTGAATTGATTAAAGTGAACTAAACTATACACTCTTAAAATCACTAGTCAGCCATTCATGTATCAAGAGGTATTCAGCATTTGATTTCCATGTACTATGCAATGTTTCAATTATACTATAAAGTAGGTTGGAAGAAAAAAAACATCAACGTTCATTAGAAAATTCAGGAAATACGCAGTGGAATCCACTTCAAAGGAGTGATTGAAATAGACTTTGGAGTGGATTTCCACTCCAAAACAAAGTGATCCATATTACTAAAAAATAAGTGGATTTTGCCCTCATTTATATACATTTAGAGAGTACGATATTGATATTGAGGACGTTGTCTATTAAATCAACAAGACCTAATTTTGTTATCTCTGTTAAGTATCGTTGTGTAAATATCTGATTACATGAGCTGCATGTCATGTTGTTTTTGATAAACCAATTCAATTCAACTATGAATGAACGAACATACCTGTGATACCCATCATGGCGATGAGAGTGTATAGCACAGAAACAGCTATTCTCTGTTTGAAGCCAAAGATGTCATCTTCCCCAGTCATGCCAGGAGCCCTAGCTTGATCACCCATGTACAATTCTGTGCTGTTCGCCACCATGATTTCACTAAAACTCCACGTTCATTTAATTGATAACTTGAAATGCTTAAACAGAAGCGAAAGGTTTTATGGTCCGTTAGCTATTGTAGTAGGCTTATATAATCAGATTATGATATTGAACACAAATGCGCTCGACGCCATTGAATTGATGTTAAACAGAAACTGGTAATTGATCAGTCTATTAGCCTGCTTATATATATATATATATACAACTTAAGTCAGCATATGCAAACCATGAACACAAATACATCGTCGACCAACATCGAGTTGCGACGTAATGAATTAAATATCGAAATGGCCCAAATCCCGAAAATCAAGCAGGAAAATCTATTTTGGGACTGCAAAGTGGACGCCTCGTGTAATCAGTCAGAAAGTATATTCACGTATTGAACGATTCGTACCCTAATGACAAGCTGACCTTATATACATGTAAATAAATAATATCATTTCAAGGATATTTAGGCCGTGTCCACTTGCCAGCTTTTATGTTTTACTGCTTCAAATAGCCTCATTAAATCAGATTTCATTGCTTATGCAGTGTGAAATATCACGAGTTTCCCTTTTAATAGTACTTAGTTTTGCACATTGTATAGACAGCGAATTCCAATCTGTTCGCTGCCTGTGCCATACGATGTAAGATATTCCGATGTGCTAAGAGACGGATAGTGATTGGCAATAAGAAGGGAAAACATTGGGAAAATAATGAAAGAAAACAACTATGAAAAACATTTTTTTTTTTTTAATGACTAGAGGAAAATAAGAGAAATTGACATGTCATCACCGCATCAGATTAAAAAAAAACTATAATAATGCCAGACGACGTCTCCCTTCAGTATAGCCGATTTTTCACATTCCTGACTCATGTTGCCACAAGATTATAAAACGCAAGTCCTGCCTGATTGAGTTTTCTTCCTACTACGTTTGGCTCTTCGAATCAGAAGGAAGAATAATGTTTAAAAAACCGGGCATAGAGGAACATGCATGTAGACATCACATCAGTTCTCCAATGGATCTATTTTAAAATCTATTTATTTAATTTATTGTTGTATACCATTGTGCCCTAGCGTAATGATTATTTTCTGAACAATAAAAGAATGCATTAGTACGACAGATTCTGTCAATGGATTTTCAGTTTATTACTTGCTGTTGTACTCCAGCTGATATACAATTCACCTAATCAATAAGGTTCATGGAAGCAGCTTATACACCGTTGCCCATAATGTGTAAAGCGCCATGAGCGTCAGAGCCTGGCGGATACCGGCGCTATATAAATATCCATATTATTATAAACAGTAAGCAAATATTAACGGACTACGAGGGTAATGGTACAAACTATCATCGCCGAGGTGATCGATCGGGGCTACTTTCATCACGAGCCGCAGGCGAGGGATGATAGTAGCCCCGAGATCACGGAGGCGATGATAGTTTGTATCCATTGCCCGAGTGAAGGAGGTTAATATTTGTTTTATATCCCACATCGGCAATAAGGTCTATTTAAAGTGAATTTTACATAATTAAATGAACTAGGTTTTCGCTCGCGGCGTGACAAAAAAAAAACACTGACATTTCGAGTAACCTACTTTGCTATGCTTATTAAATGGGCAAGTGGGGCAGCAGCAAACAAGTACTGTACAAAACCACTATCACAGGGTGATAGTACTAATCTATCATTGATTATGTGACCTCGTTTAGACCGATCAGATTGCAAGATTCTTAGTATGCGGGATATAATTGGAAATATTTGTTTCTTACCAGTTCTCGTGACATGATTGTGAAAATATAATTCATTTTTGAGAGATAAAGTTTACATCATCTCAGAACTTTATTAATTAATTTGAAGAATCGTAGAGATTGATCAATGAATAAAATCACGCAAAAATCTATTCTCACAATCACTTCATGATAATAGGTAAGAAAAATTCATTCAAACTTTATGAGCAACAGTGTAATTTGCGTAAGAGATGTCACCTCACAATATTCAGTAGCAAATCAACGACTTTCTTCTTGCTATACGGTAATCGACACAACTTAACATCAATAACACAATATAAACGTGATATTGACACTACACATTTTTAAGTATGTCACGCAACAGTGGCGTAGCGTTGGTTCAGCTATTGAGGGGGCTCTGGCATCATTGGGGGAGGCGCACCGGTCTTACTCCGTAAAAGTAATACGAATTAAAAAGGCCATCGATGAGGGAAGGGGTTGTGGGAGGGTGGTATCATCTTTTTTCAGGTCCACCTCCTTTTACCTTTCTCTCTATTCTCTTTTTCTCCTTTCATCCCTTTGACATTATTCTTTCTTGTATGTTCCTAACATTGGGTATCAAGGTTAGGCATCAAGCTAGACCTATAAGGATCCCAAATATGCGGGTGCTTTTTATACTAGAAGTAGCTGCAGGTACATATGCCACTATTTATGAGTGTTAAAGTATCATGTTATTCTTTTTATATTCACTAATACTATGTATGAATTTTATTTTGCTGTATTACCATTATTCCTAAACATAAATTATGTACATTACTTTTTGTTGTAACAGTGCTCTGATCAGTTTGCTGTAAAAGCGCTCAAAAAATTATTAATAATTTGTTGTCACCGTTACTAACATCATTATTTGTATTATTTGTATTATTATTATCATCATAATTATTATCATTATTATTATTATTATTATTATCATTATCATTGTAATTATTATTATTATTATTATTATTATTATTATTATTATAGTCATTGTTAATATTATTTTCATTATTATTATTATTATTATTATAAGATGGCAAGTGCCTCATTTTATATGCATACACTCATATATTGATATTAAGTTTTATGCTTAACTCTTTGCTCGAGCCCACCCTCGTCAATGTCAACATATTCTTTTTCCTTCTTTTCTCATTATTTGGTTAACCTTTCCTTTTTATTTTTTCTAGACGGAATTTTTTTAATAGACGTGGTGCACATTATGCCCATCCTATATTAAGAGGCAGTAATATGTTAAAAGGATAACCCTAAAGGAACACAGATCCTAAATTGACGATACATTACATGATGGATCTCTAAAAGCATTTATAAAACATCGAGAAAAAGACTCCAAGCAATTTTTTTTTAGACGGAATTTTTAAATGGACGTGGTACACCTATGCCCATCCTATATTAACAGGTACTTAATTGTTAAAAGGATAACCCTAAAGAAACACAGATCCAAAATTGACGTTACAGTTCATGATGGACCACTAAAAGCACTTATAAAACATCGAGCAAGAGACTCCAAGCAATTAATCAACTGGGAATCTTTCGTGCAAACCTAATGGAAAAACGATAAAATAAAATAACAAAAAGTTTGTGAAAAAAGCAAGATTTGTTGTGACATATTATTCCGAATTCAAATGTCTTCCACCCAGTAAGACTGGAGCCGCCCCAATACAAAAGCCATTGTACACTTCGCATGGATATGATTTTAGTTGACTGGTTTGAAACTTTAAATTCCACACCAATAACGTCATTTTTTTTAAATCATACGGTCATAGTAAAAATTTGCTGCGATCCCCATTGGTTAACGTGTTAAAACTTACATTGTGCGAGCGCGGATACCATACAGTGCTTTTTGTCTGCGATCCCCAATTGATTGTAACATTCAGTCATCTTTCCAGCGAAGATTAACAGACAGTGTCTCAGATTTTCTGTGATGTTTTAACCAATCTTTACTCAAGAATACGATAAGGTAAGAATTCTTGGTGGATTTTTGTGTCAATTCGGTATATACATGTAAGAGAAATATCGACTGCTTTAATATTCGAGGCCTGGCTGTTTCCCCCAGGCGAGCCTCGGGGTCATGGCAGGATGCAACGCCCCCTTGAGCCTATAAAAACAGCCAGGCCTCTCGTAGCAGTCGATATATCTATACTATGTCTTTAAAACTCACCCACTAATCAAATGTCTAGTAGCTTGCTATCGTTCAGTTCAAATTAAGAAGTTTGAGTTACACTTTATTTATTATTGCATTCGTTAAAGTAATACTGGTCAACTGCAAATCATGATCTGACCGTGGAAAACAGCATCTCAAAATCTTAGTAGGTTGCGGAATCTTGGACCACCTGCACCGCAGCATGGGCCTCAAGACCTCCTTGAACTGGTCGTGCTTCAGACAGTATACCATAGGGTTGATACATGGGCTTGCATACAGCAGGGTCGTCGTGTAGACGTTAAACAGGCTTCCCCCAGGTATGGCAAGGTTTACTGCGGAAGGTATGAAACAAACCAAGAAGATACAGAATACAACAAGAAGGTTTTTGGTGATCCTCCATTCCCGTTTCCTGATAAACGCGGCCATTTGATGCAGATCTTCGCTTCGACGATGCCTATCATCTACTACATACGATAACCTTTGAACAGAAGAATCCTTCATGTTTTCTAGCTCAAAGTTTGTTCTTGATTCCTGGATGTTCTTGGCGTTTTTCTTGCTCCTAAAGTTCTTCGATAATGCCACAGTATTCTTACGAACGAATAAGAATATGGCAAGGTAAAAGGATACAGCCATTGCAACAAGAGCGAAGCAACCACCGCCCTGTAACATGCTGTAGTACACGACGAGCTGGTTGTCGTCGGTGGTCAGACACTGCTTATAGGCAGCGCTGTACCCTAAAGTTCCGACCCCAAGTCCTGGTGGAAGCAACATGGAGACCAGCGAAACTGTCCAGGTGATGATCAGCAACGCCGCGATCTTCCCAGGAGTGTGGAGTCCTCTGTGACCCCTAATACTGCGGGTTATGACGTACCAGCGCATGAAAGCAATAAGTGTTAGCGTCATCAGACTGTTAGCGACACCTACAAAGTTTACAGCGCTGGCCAGGACGCAGAGCTGACTGGGAACTACCCTGAGGAACTGTTCCGAGGTCAAGAGAACTATACATTGGACGAGGAGACTGCAGCAAGTCAGGAAGTCTGTCACACTGAGATTTACCACAAGGATGTTGGTGAGCGTATGGAGCTTCTTTGAGAGCAGAACAGCCATGAAAACACAAGTGTTTCCTGTGGATGGATAATGAAAGAAAGATGTACGGTAGGAAAGATTATTATTAAAAAGATATTAAGTCATGTAAGTCGACCGCACTTGCATTAAATCAATTTCTAAACTTACCAGTATGAGGAATTATATCTATGCATATCCACTCATACACATTAAAATTTGATCAAATGAATTCGGTGGACTTTTTTTCTTCTTTCCGACGGCATTTGTTCACAACCTATATACAGTCCTAAATCAAGGCTGCGTAGGCAAGCAATGACAATGTATTACGCGGATGGTATAGGTGATACCAACGAAAATAACCAATGGTAATTCTATTTTTTATTTCCTTAACTCATGACCACTTAATAAGAACGTCGTATCAATGGCTAAAGATATCCCTAGATACCGTATGTCTGTGCTATAACCGAATTAATAAAATCACAAGTTCTACTGTAAATATTCAATATTATGAAAGGAGATAACTGATAGTGATACCTATTCACACATATACTACTTAGTGATCGCAATAAGTAGAGGTGTCGTGGTCTAGTAGATAAGTCATCGGACTGTGGATCACATGGTTCGAGTCCCGCTGCGGCACTACATGTCCTTTGACAAGACATTAATCTACATTTGCCAGACTAGACTCAGGTGAGGTAAACGGTTACCTGGCAGGAATTAATTAATTGATTAATGCAAGAGCGCCATAATGGCAGTCATGCTAAAGCTGGGGTAATACCTGTGGAGTGCCAGGAGTGTCAAGTCTGGCAGCCATGAGCGCTATACATAAACCCACTGTTCTTCTGCTTATTATTATTATTACAAGTACTACCCGCATACTATGAGAGGTAATAAGACTATTCATTGTATTATTCGGGAACTGTAAGTTTATAGACTTCTCAAGTATTGTGTTTCATTCTAAGCACTTCTTGCCTGTTTTATGGAGGATCCTAAAGGCAATATCCTTACTGAACTTCAGGCATGCATGTTGCTTCTACAGAAACTAAAGAAGCTAACCACACACCGTCTACAGCGAAACACTCTTGATTATCCATTTATGATAACCCAGGATACTATGCTTACCCAGTTATAAACCGAAGTTTGTTCATTTGTCTATTCTGTTGAAATTCGGGAATCGTGGTTAGTTCCCGCCATTTTTCAAAATGTATTATTATACAGGGTGTCCCTGAAAAAGAATTACTTTTTTTTTTTTTTTTTTAATGTATTCATGTTCGAAAATTTTAATTTCTCTTCTTTCATTATGAGACAAGAAATATGATCAAATAAACCACGCATGAACGATTTTAGACAGTCAGAAGTGGCATTGTCGGTAACCCGATTGTCCAAAATGAGCGAATGGCTGTTTCATTTTAGTTCATTATGGACTTCAAAGAAAAAGGACATGATTTGGGATTATTAATTTTGGAAATACACATCATTCAAAAGCTCCTATTCTTGTCTTTCATTTGATACCATGATTATGATGGAAAGGATCAGGCATTAAAGAACAGGCACAATTTGTAATTGGTAAGGAACATTGACATCTGTTCAGCTCCCTCATTAATTCACTTCTTACAAGAAAATGTCAATGTGCGTAGTCAGTTGCAAATTATGCTGCATGACCAGTCATTTGTGATCCTTCCGTCATTATTATGGACTCAAATGCAAGAAGAAAATATGAACTTTGAAATTATGTGTACTTTTAACTATTAAGAATTCAAAATCATTTCATATCTTTTCAAACCAAAATGAATCAAACGTAGCAGCCATTCACTTATTTTGGACAATTGGGTTTCAGACACTGCCACTTCGTGCTGTCTGAAATTGACCAAGCGTGCCTCATTGATAAAGTTGTTGATGTCATAAATTGAGAGTAAGCATTCCCGCCATGTACATGTATATATTGACCAAAGATAATTTGGAATTACCGATAAATTTACCCTTAATCTTGGGTTACCCTTTTCAGGTACACCCTATACGATGAGCACATTAATTTTTGTTTCAATATCACTTTATTAACAATGATGATTGTTAACAAAGAAAGTAATAGTATATGCAATTGTATAGATACTACAAAAACGTATATAAAAGTAGAAAAGAGAAAAAAATCCAGGTCATGATTAGTTATTAACAATGCAGGGCTAATACTTCATATTATTCATGATGGAATACGTGAGACATAATGTACAAATATATAATATATAATATATATTAATATATTTATATATATTATATGTCGTCTGTTTGGGCTCACAAGGGCGTGAACTCCATCTCTCTCTCTCTCTCTCTATCTCTCTCTCTCTCTATCTTCCCTCTCTCTTCATCACAAATAATACTTTTTGTACAGCCACCCATCCCATAACAGCTCTACGTCTATTCTTATGTCTATAATAAGTAAATCTAAATATGTAGTTTGTTAAATTACATTATAAGAATAAAGTCCATTGATAATTGTTAGTTCCTACACTGAATAGAGCTCCATACCTGTAATACCCGTGAAGGAGATGAGACAATAGACGACTGTAATTCCGATTCTCTGTTTTATATCGAAGCCGTAGTCAGGACCATCGATGTCAATTTCTGTGATGTTGGTGACCATATTGATATCGAACTTGCGATCCGGGTTTATCAATGAATGAGAATGAAAAGCACTGGTGACGGGTCCCTCTGTCTGACACGTTTTGATGCTGTTTAATGGCATATGACTTTTACCTGACATCATGAAAATCTGAATCCATGAATATTACTTCATACATTCATTATAATCCGGAAAAGAGTGATCTCAATGAACTGGTAAACATGCAGAACAATAATATTGATTAATCGTTGTCGTAATGTAATTGTTTAAACTAGTGCTCTTCCCGACGATACGTCCATGCTTTTGATTAGACAGATTAATCTATTTCTTTAAAAATATATTGAGACCGTTAACTAAATGACTATCAGAAAATGAAATTGACGCCCTCGGAAGTATAGAACTAAGGGTACATCGGATCCGTGTCAAGTGTAAGGTATATACTAATCAAGGACCCGTATTCATATCAAGTGACGTAGCGTGGGTCCCGCTGCATGGAGGGGCTTGGGGTTAATTTCATCTTCTTTTCACTTTGTCTTACTTCTCTCTCTCTCTCTCTCTATATATATATATATATATATATATATATATATATATATATATATATATATATATATATAGAGAGAGAGATATATATTCATGTATTTCTTTCTCTCTCCCTTTCTTTCCCTCTTGCTTTCTTTCGTTCTCTTTCTTTCTCTCTCTCTCTCTCTCTCTTTCTCCCCCTCTTTCTCTCCATTTCTCTCTATGTGTCTTACTCCCCCCACTCTCTCGCGCTCTCTCTCTCTCTCCCTCTCTCTTATTTCTCTCTCCGTCTTACAGCTGCTCTGATATCCTGTCTCCACGAAAATCATTTTCAAAGTCATGAAATATACTTGTCGTCTAAACTGATTTCTTGAATTTATTGCACAAAACCAGAATAACTGAATTTTATAAATTTCACAATCTGATTTGCATCTGCCAATGCTGCTAACTAACTTACACATGTATATTTTATAGGCCTATCTGTCATTATTAATTCAGCCTGACTCCCTTTGTTTACTGCTGCGGAACATGCAGGAGTAGGTTGGGGGTACCCATGGTGTCAGAGACCCTATCCCTGGTTGCTTCATTAGAAATCATGTTACGGATCATGAGTGGTGTCCGGCTTAGATCATCACCAAGAAACAGAGCAGCAGCACCTGATAGAAACAAACCGGATCAAAAGAGAGAAATATACTTTACTTTTTGCAGCTTTTCTTGAAAACATGTATTGAGTTGGTAAACAAAAAATTTGTGTTTATTTCTGTGTAGATTCAATTTGTTACTGCATTATCTTGGGCTTTAACACAATGTTGGATTTTTGCAAGTCTATTTTTAAGAATTTAATTTAATTTAATTTTAACAAAATCATTGCGCAAGTCGAACCTATGGGTGGTATTCTCGAAAGTGGACTACTTTAGTCCATGGTTTAATCCTCCGACTAAGAATGGAATGCCAAATGTCCATAAATTACGATGAAAACATATTTATTTCATAGTTATATTGTTGTTTATTAATCATGTTACTACATTTTTTTTTTAATTTAGTGACAGATTAAATTATTCAAAAAACATATTCATATGGACACTTGGCATTCCACACTTAGTCGGAGGATTAAACCATGGACTAAAGTAAGTCAGCTTTCGAGAATACAAGTCTAACTTAGATTCTGTGCACGCCTAATTCTACTGCAAACACGTACGGGTACGCGTCGACTGTTCTACTCACTCGTTTCTTGTGCGTCTAGTGAAGATGTATTTAAAATTGCAATATATCTCTTTATGGAAGTATTATTTGAAGCTCATATTTTTATTGTCATATGGCGACCTGGAGCCCCTAACATAAAAAGGAAAAATATTCCATGATGATTTGTAAAAACTTTGAAGAGATCAGGAAAGCACCTGCTACTAGTCCAGCCTGTGGACTGTTTCCGTGTCGCTCGCCCAATCAGCTGAGAAATAACACACCCTTAACGCTGAACCGGTGACAGTAGTCCTTGCCTCTCATTCTTTCGACAGTTGTTTTGGGAATCGCGCTGTGTGTGGGATGCGTGCCATTAAAGGATACAAAATATATATAAAACGGACAGAATCTAGACTAACCTGCTACATGAGGTGTTGACATACTGGTTCCACTCTTGGAGGTGAACTCATTACCTGAGTTGATATCCGCACTGACGATGTACCGCCATAGTTGGAGAAGTATGCCCTCGTATCGTCGCTCTCGTCGCTCCAACGGCGATGGCCTAGGCGACAATTTGAACGGACGGAAAGGATTAATGCCCGTTGCCCACGAGGCTTGATTTGTTGACGCAAGACTGTGTCAACAACTGGCGTGGTCTTTGACGCACCGTGATTGAGTGATATCATGCAAAACGTGAATGCAAATGAACGGAAGAAATATTGGGTTGAACTGCTGGCCAATGCACTATTGTCTTCACAGGCTTCATTAGCGCAGGTAATAACGCAATCGAATTGACGCCTGAGATTTACAAAAAAACTTCCTTATCAGGAAATGAACTTTTTCTCATCACCAGCGACGATTTTTGTTGTTCTTCAACAATCTTTCTACTTTGATTTGCTTTTTTCTTCTTTGATGTCTCGTGACGAATTTACCTCATTTTGTTTCTTTTCATTGATCGGTTCATTTTCTAATGGGGGTGTATATCGTCAGTAGGGTGTAAAGCAGGGGCGGATCCAGCCGGCGGCAAGGGAGGGGGCCAGAGAAGGGGCCCAATTCGTGAGAAAATATGTAGCGGCTAATCAGCAAGCCGGTGAATAAGCGGGGGGCAAGGAGCACTTTTTATTCTTATTTTTTTGCCCAATTCGTGAGAAAATATTTAGCAGCGAATCAGCCAGCCGGTGAATAAGCGGGGGTAAGGAGCACTATTTTCTTTTCTTTTTTGCTCAACGGGGGGGAGGGGGGTTAGTGACTTTTTTCTTCTTCTTCTCAGGGAAGGGGGCCCGTCTTTTCTTTTTTACAAAAAAGGGTGTTTTTACCTGTTTTTTGCCAGGGGAGGGGGCCACTGGTGTTAAGTATTGTATTGCAAAGGCAAAGCAAAACAGAAATGTAGTGGTACACATAATGCCCATTCTATATTAACAAGCAACAAGCAGTTAATTGTTAAACGGATAACCCTAAAGGAATAAAGATCCTAAATGGACGTTACAGTACATGATGAACCGCCAAAAAGCATTTATAAAACATCGAGAAAGAGATTCCAAGCAATTCCAAGTTTCATTTGCCCTCTGTTAAAACAACTTTCTTCCAAAGGAACATTTATTTTAGTGAACCATCACTATGGAATCTTCTTTCAAGTGATATTGTCAGTTGCTCATCACTTCATTCTTTTAAGTCAAAGTTGAAACAACATTTGATTTGATATCCAACTCTTAAGACTTAGTTTGTATGGTTTTTCTCACTATTTTTCTCACTATTTTTCTTTACATATCATTCATTCCCTCTATATATTGTATTTATTGGCACCACCACCCCACTACTACTCACCCCACACATAGATTTGCTTGTAACAATATATATATATATTATTTGTATGTGTTTATTGTTTAATTAAAAACATTATTGTATTTTAATATTGTAATTTTACGCAGGGGATGATCCCCGACAAACCTCAGTGGATTTTTATCACCCCCTCTGCAGGTTCATCTTTTGTTTTAATGCTTTTATATTTGATTGTAATTTATATTGTCTTTTTATGAATCTGTGGAAATAAATGAAATTGAAATTGAATTAATCACCTGGGAAAATTTCGTGCAAACTTAATGGAAAAAAGATAAAATATAATAACAAGCAGTTTGTGGAAAGTACAAGATTCATTGTGACACATTCTTCAAGCCATTTGGCAAGTTTGTTATTCCAAATTTAAATGTCTTCCACCCAGTAAGACTGGAGCCGCCCCAATACAAAAGCCATCGTATATTTCGCATGGATATGATTTGACTTGACTGCTTTGAAACTTTAAAGTGAAGATTCATTGAAATTTGGAAAAAAGGCAAATCACACCTCTACAGATTGCTGAGAACATTAACAAAATGACTAAAGTACTTTTTAAGCCCTCAATATTGTGAGGAATAAATTAAATGCAATTTTGATACCCTTTCCAAAACCCAGTCACAAAGTGAAATGACGGCGTTATTTACATGCGATAAAATGACGTCACACTATGAACAACCTACAATGACACATTCGGGACAATGTTGCATACCCATTGCAATTTTTAGATATGGGTTAACGTTGTTTGTATATTTACCGCCAGTGGTGATATTTCCTTTATTTTAGGCACTTTGAATGAGATACACTGAATAAATAATACTTTCTACAAATGTGTATTCGATTTTTATGTTATTTACCGTCACATTTGAGCATAAAAATCGGGAAAATAATCACATGTTCTGAGGGCAGCTCAGCGTGTATGTGTCGGATCTGGGAGTGCCTAGGACATTTTGCATGCTGACCTAACGACCGACTCTTTTGGAGCAAAATAGGCGACAAATTTACATATAATTGTCCAGATATTCATTACGAAAAAGTCTGATTAGATTCAAGATTCAGATTCAAGATAATTTATTGTCTGATTTAAAAAATACAGAAATTTGTCCTCCACTGGCGAGTGACATACATAAACAGCAACATAGACGATATATAAATACATTCAAGGATACAAAGAAAATACAACAATAATAATAACAGCAATAATATAAATACATGTAAAAGAACCGACATGTAGACTTGTAAACTGGCATTAAAAATTGAATCTCGACAATGCACAGAATGCATGAAAAAAGATGAATTAAGTGCCCTGAACATTCACCACTTCTCTCCCGGAGAAGGAGTATGAGGGAAAAAAAACAGAGAAAAGAACAAATGAGAGAGAGAGAGAGAGAGAGAGGAGTTGCATGAAGTAGAACAGAGAGGAAAAGTGAGGGAGAAAGAGAAGGTGACAGAAAACGAAGAGCTCCGGGAGGGAAGAGATGAGGTAGAGTACAGGCTATCAGGGGCGGCGATCCCGGGGGGACGGGGGGGACACGTCCCCCTCGATTTTTTAGGGGATCGTCCCCGGAAAATTTGAAAAAGTGCAAAAAAATGTATAGCAAATACTGACTGAAGACTGCAACACACTTTTAGGCTCTGGAGGGCCCAAGAGTGCAGTGTTTAGACAAATAAAATGCAAAAATCTTCTCACTCGGGAGCTACGCTCCCTCGCATAATATCCTTCAAAATGTACAAGTAGATATTGTAGAAAAGTTAAGTGTGAAAAAAATATATTGCTTGTTTTTATACTATAGTTTTTTTAATACAACAAAACTTCAAGAACTGTGAGGGGTAGTCACTTCCGTCACCTTCACCCCTCTCGTTCACTATGCTCCCTCGCGCTGGCGTACTGATGCGGCTTGGGGCAGTTGCCCCAAAAAAAAAAAAAAATCATATATGTGGTTTATTTCTAATTCGATACCAGTGATTTACAAATGTTGCTGAAATGGCATGATTTTTCCCTGAACTTCCGGGGGCTCCGCCCCCTGGACCCCACCAAGGGCCCTAAGGCGGGCCCCTGGATGCTCATCTGACCATTATTAAATGCCTAAAACTCCTGAGCTTTTGGGGGTCCGCCCCCAGACCCCACTTCAGTTAGTGACCTGCATGCCAGTGACACAAATAAGGTATCAAAATATGCTCATCTGACCTTAATTAAATGCCCCTTGACCCCCGCCGGGGCTGGACCCCACGTCAATTTACGCTCCACTTGCTTTGCTCTACCTGATCATAAATACTTTAGCCCCCCCCTTTTTTGAAAAACGTTCATCGGGGCCTTCATATAACATGTAAGAATGGTGGTGATGTGGATTTTTTCTGCCCCCCCCCCCAAACGTTTTTGGTCATTACGCCACTGCTCCCTCGTCCCTCGCATTTCGTCCCCCCGGTCATGAAAAGAAATCGCCGCCCCTGCAGGCTATCAAGAACCGTGGTAAAAAAGACAAACTAGTCATCGACATTCGACATTGCAAGCTAGATATGTACACCCTGTGATGTTGAAAATTACTAAGAAAAATGTAAGAGGGCATGCATGAAGTCTGGTACATGCACATTAGAGATACAGTGTAGAAGAAAGGAGAGAAGTAAGAAAAAGTGGTAGAGAAGGGAGAGATACACACCTAAAACAAAAGCTTCAGGTGAAAGGAGGGAGAAGGGAAGAGGGAAGGAGAAAGAACATAGCAACTGACATTCATGCATGCACTCGAACTACATTATTCATCAGTTAAAAGAATACTGTTTCGCATTATTGTGGACAGAGTGAATGGCATTTAATCACTGTCATAAAAGACAGTTATTTCCTTTAAAAACAAAAGCATCTCTTCTCAAATATACAAATTTGTTGAGTTGAGAGCATTTATTGTTATATGTTACATTATCGCACTTAATACTAACATTTAAGATATTAACATTGATTAAAATAAGCATGGCAAAAGACAGCAACTGTTCGAGAAATAGTTGTCATGAAAGTGTACATGTGTCATTAGTTTAGGCCGATTAGTTTAGATTTTTGATAGATAAATGGGGAAAGTGGAAGTCGAGAGAAGACTTAGATCAGTCCGGTTCGCGATTCACAGCTAGCTCAAGCGCAGGGCCGGCTGGCTGTGATATGCTGGCAAGCAAGCTGCGCTGGATGCAGGCAGGTTGTACGTACGTACGTACGCGTAGATACTGCACAGACGGGCCTACGCTATATACGGTATACCTGGGGGCATTTCATTAACATTTGTCCACCGACAACTGTCGGCGCTGACTAAATTTGACCAATCAGAGGCCTGGAAAATAGTCGGTGACAATAAAATTGTCGGTGAAAATGATATTAGTCAGTGAAAACCACTGACTAATTGTTTCATGAAATGCCCCCCTGAACGTGAACGCTACATCGACGTATTTGGGAGTTATAAAATTGATTAAACTTAGAGCTAAGATTAAGAACCAAAGATACTTCCTTCTTCTATCTCCTCAAAACTAAAATCAAGTATGCTCTCGTCCATATCGATATTTCCAGGGTGACTTTGATGAAGGTAAACAACGTTGGGTATGAATGGGTACGGTACTCAATAGTCAATGCAATACATAATTATGTGAATTGCACGCAAACTGCATCGCGCACCGTCGCCAATCATTTCAGCTGAGCGGCCCATTGTACTCATTGTTCATTTTGCTACGTCACTCAAAAATCAGCTGACTTACGATGTTTTCGGGTATAATATTCGCACGAATTTACAAGTTACACAAATGTGATAGTTTTACTCAGTGTAATATTACGATTGCAATAATACCAAATTCAGTCAATTTCAAAATCAATGAACCTTCTCTTTAAAACCCACACCAATAACGTCAGTCAAATTAAAATCATACGGTCTGATGCTTTTATTTTTGTTTAGAGGACAGTGAAAGATGATTTTTTTTTCGGATTTGATTCTGATCAAGAAGTGTGAAAGAAACTATCTCGATTAAAAACATCAATCTATCATTGAATATGGAATATTTATACTCATTGTCACCAGCCACCTATCTTCGCTCCCTTGATTTCTGGGCATCAGACAGCAAGAAACTGTATTTTGGCTTCAGAGTTGATGAAAGCTTACTTGCTAAACCTTCAGGTTGAAAGAAGCTTAAACCACATATTTAAAAAAATGATAAAAGTAAGTCTCTTTAAAAAACACCCACTAATCAAAATATGTCTAGTATCTTTAATACTATCGTTCAGTTCAAATCAAGGAGTTTGATTTACATTTTACTTATTATTGCATTCGTTAAGTTAATACTGGTCAACTGCAAATCATGATCTGACCGAGGAAAACAGCATCTCAAAATCTTAGTAGGTTGCGGAATCTTTGACCACCTGCACCGCAGCATGGGCCTCAAGACCTCCTTGAACTGGTCGTGCTTCAGACAGTATACCATAGGGTTGATACATGGGCTTGCATACAGCAGAGTCGTCGTGTAGACGTTAAACAGGCTTCCCCCAGGTATAGCAAGGGTTACTGCGAAAGGTATGAAACACACCAAGAAGATACAGAATACAACAAGAAGGTTCTTGGTGATCCTCCATTCCCGTTTCCTGAAAAGCGCGGTCATTTGATGCAGATCTTCGCTTCGACGATGCCTATCATCTACTACATACGATAACCTTTGAACAGAAGAATCCTTCATGTTCTCTAGCTCAAAGTTTGTTTTTGATTCCTGGATGTTCTTGGCGTTTTTCTGGCTACTAAAGTTCTTCGATAATGCCACGGTATTCTTACGAACGAATAAGAATATGGCAATGTAAAAGGATACAGCCATTGCAACAAAAGCGAAGCAACCACCGGCCTGTAACATGCTGTAGTACACAACGAGCTGGTTGTCATCGATGGTCAGACACTGCTTATAGGCGGCGCTGTACCCTAAAGTTCCGACCCCAAGTCCTGGTGGAAGCAACATGGAGACCAGTGAAACTGTCCAGGTGATGATCAGCAACGTCGCGATCTTTCCAGGAGTGTGGAGTCCTCTGTGACCCCTAATGCTGCGGGTTATGACGTACCAGCGCATGAAAGCAATAAGTGTTAGCGTCATCAGACTGTTAGCGACACCTACAAAGTTTACAGCGCTGGCCAGGACGCAGAGCTGACTGGGAACTACCCTGAGGAACTGTTCCGAGGTCAAGAGAACTACACATTGGATGAGGATACTGCAGCAAGTCAGGAAGTCTGTCACACCGAGATTTACCACAAGGATGTTGGTGAGCGTATGGAGCTTCTTTGAGAGCAGAACCGCCAAGAAGACACAAGTGTTTCCTGTGGATGGATAATGAAAGAAAGATGTACTGTAGGAAAGAGTATAATTAATAAGATATTAAGTCATGTAAGTCGACCGCACTTGCATTAAATCAATTTCTAAACTTATCAGTATGAGGAATTATATATATGCATATACACTCATACACATTAAATTTTGACCAAATGAATTCGGTAGACTTTTTCTGTTCTTTTCGACGGCATTTATTCACAACCTAGGGTGCGTTTAACAACTTTTGCTACTCAGAAACAGTGTTTCTATATGTACATATCAAAACACACTATACGAACGTGATTTGAGGGATGTCGCGTTTATCAACTCCTCACGATTCGAAATGAAGGCCTTGTCTCTGCGCAGCTGCTTTGCGCCGTTTGACCCGGGAAGTAGAGAGTTGCTCGGAGGTAAACTAGAGCGCGCGCTTTTTTTATTTCGATCTAACTATACTACGTACCTACGTACTAGTAATATTGTCACGTTCAAAAATTGAAGTTTAAAAAGTCTGGCTCGTTTTGAATTCCGTTGTTGTCTGCGTGTGTGTCTGTAAATATGATGTCGGGAGTACATGTTCGTATTCGGAACATGTCTTTGGCGGTAATATGTTCTCAACGATGGGTACTCATGCTGCTGCTAAATACTGCACGAGATATTCGCTCAAATATTTTTGAAGCACGTAATCGCATAATACGTAAACAATGAACAATAAACAATGGACGATTACATAACGCTTGTACAACATTAACATGACTCAGGTCAGTGGACACAACACATATGGCGCGCACTATTTCTCCGAACCGAAAATTAGCCTGGGAAGGTCCGAAATATAATTTTTTTTACTGATACGCGTTTCAAAACAGCTTTGCGTTTATCATCTCTTAGTCTCAGAAACGTGATTCTTGCTCATTCTCACATTCAAAACGCACCTTTTTCTGCGTTTCAATATACACATATCTAAAGACGTATGAAAATGTGCTAATTTTGGGCCAGAAACG
The DNA here is from genome assembly GCA_037976565.1 of Mesocentrotus franciscanus. Classification (NCBI taxonomy): domain Eukaryota; kingdom Metazoa; phylum Echinodermata; class Echinoidea; order Camarodonta; family Strongylocentrotidae; genus Mesocentrotus; species Mesocentrotus franciscanus. Next base: position 5,650,741 of record CP137677.1, on the reverse strand, counting down.
AGTTCATAAATGCACCCCTAAGTCCTAAATCAAGGCTGTTGTAGGTTAACAATTACATTGTATTGCGCAGATGGTATATATAGGTGATACCAACGAAAATAACCCATGGGAATTCTATCTTTTATTTCCATAGCTCATGACCACTCAATAAGAACGTCTGAAAATATCCCTAGGTATCGTATGTCTGTGCTCTTACCCAGATGCGTACGCGGGGTGTTGGGGGTTAAACACCCCCTCAATGTTTATGTCAGTGCCGGATCCAAGGGAGGGGCGGGGGCCCGAACCCTCCCCGGTCCAAAAATGGGGGGGTTGGTTACGTTAATTTTACCTTTTAAAAAAAAGAAAAGAAGCCCCCTGCCAAAAAAAAAAGTTTAAAAAGCCACGAATTGGGCCCCAAAAAACAAAAAGTGGTTATTACCCAGTGACAACTGGAATTCTATATTTGTCCGACTTCAACTGGTATTTCTACTGGTTTCCAAATTGTATCAACTGGTTTTAACTGGTACCAGTTGAGACCAGTTCAAACCAGTTCAAACCAGGTGGAAATCCTTACTGGTTTCAACTGGTATCAACTGGAATTTCGACCTGGGTGCAGGAGTGTCAAGTCTTGACATGAGCGCTACATGAACCCACTGTTCTTATTATTATTATTATTATTACAAGTACTACCCGTATACTTCTCTATGAGAGTTAATAAGACTATTTATTGTATTATCCGGGAACTGTACGTTTATATATTTCTCTAGTATTGTGTTTCATTCTACGCACTACTTGCCTGTTTTATGGAGGGTCTATGTCAGTTCTTCTCCAAAAGGCAATATCCTTACTGAACTTCAGGCACGTTGCTTCTACAGAAACTAAAGAAGCTAACCACACACCGTCTACAGCGAAAAACTCTCGATTATCCTGATAACCCATGATAAAATGCTCACCCATTAAAGGTACTATATCCCATTTGCAGGTCAAAAAAATGAAAAGGTTAATTCCAACGGCATTTGAAAGACAATACTAATTTAGAACTTCCCTAAAAAGGGGGCTTGAAAATGTCTTTAAGTGGGAAAATAACGACTAATAGTTGTCGAATCGACTTAGGAGCTATAGAGCCAGGAAGTAATAGTTTGATTTTTCAGACCATTGTACCGAATGGTCTCACGTTTTATGCTGCGCAAAGATTCAATCAGTTTAATTTTGGCCATTACAAGAAGTGGGTTATTGATGTAGACAAATGCCCATGTACCCTTTACAGCTCATTTTATGTATGTTATTACCAAAGATGAAAAAAGCCAGTCAGTCACTCAATAGTGTCTGACAATGAAGTCTAGCAAGTAAACGGGTTTTTTGCATAATTTTAATATTAGGACACTGCTAACGTTTAAATTTCACAGATAGGACATACATGACATATTCATAATTCCTGCAAAGTTCTACAGAATTTGATGTTGGCTGCAAAAGGGACATAGTATTGTTCTGTTGAAATTCATGAATCGAGGTTAGTTTTCGCCATTTTTCAAATTTTATTATGATACAGGGTGTCCCTAAAAAAAAGAGAAACCAAAGTTTAGTAGTATATACTCAATAATGCTAATTTCGTTTTTCTTCTTAATGTATAAATCATTGAAAAGCTGAATTTTCTTTTTTCATATGACACCAAAAATAAATCATGATCAATAAACCACGCATGAAAGATTTCAGTCAGTCTGAAGTGAGAGTGTCATAAACCCAATGACTGTCCAAAATGAGCGAATGGCTGTATCATTTAGTTCATTATGATCTTCAAAGAAAATGAAATTATTTGGGTTTACTAATTATTGATAAAACACATCATTCAAAAGCTCATATTTTTTATCTTTGATATGATATCATGATTATGATGGAAGGATCAGGCATGACTGAACAGGACAATTTTTAATTGATAAGGCACATTGACATATTTTGTTCAGCTCCCTTATTCACTTCTTACAAGAACATTTCAATGTGCGTAATCAGTTTCATATTATGATGCCTGCTCAGTCATTTGTGATCCTTCCATCATTATTATGGACTCAAATGCAAGAAGAAAATATGAGCTTTGAAATGATGTGTATTTTTAACTATTATGAATTCAAAACCATTTCATATCTTTTCAAAACCAAAGTGAACCAAACGTATAGCAGCCATTGACTTAGTTTGGACAATTGGGTTTCAGACACTGCCACTTCGTGCTGTCTGAAATTGATCACGCGTGACCCATTGATAAAGTTTTTGATGTCATGTACATGTATATATTGACCAAAGATAATTTGGAATTATCGAGAAATTTACCCTTCATCTTGGGTTACTCTTTTCAGGTACACCCTATACAGTGAGCACATGAGCTTTTGTTTCAATATCACTTTATGAACAATGATGATTATTAATAAAGGAAGTAATAGTATATACAATTGTGTAGATACTGTAAACTACAAAAACGTATATAAAAGTAGAAAAGAGAAAAGCTCAGGTATTGTTTTATAATTAACATTGCACGGCTAATACGTCATATTATTCATGATGGAATACGTGATACATAATGAACATAATGAATATATAAACGGTCAAGTTTTGGGTCACAAGGGAGTTAACTCCATCTCTCTCTCTCTCCCTCTTCCCTCTCTCTTCATCACAAATAATACCTTTGTGTACAGCCACCCATCCCATAACAGCTCTACGTATCAAATTCTTATGTCTATAATAGGTAAATCTAAATATATAAAAAAAGAAATTTACATTATAAGAATAAAGTCCATTGATAATTTTTAGTTCCTACACTGAATAGAGCTCCATACCTGTAATACCCGTGAAGGAGATAAGACAATAGACGACTGTAATTCCGATTCTCTGTTTTATATCGAAGCCGTAGTCAGGACCATCGATGTCAATTTCTGTGATGTTGGTGACCATACTGATATCGAACTTGCGATCCGGGTTTATCAATGAATGAGAATGAAAAGCACTGGTAACGGGTCCCTCTGTCTGACACGTTTTGATGCTGTTTAATGGCATATGACTTATACCTGACACCATGAAAAATCTGAATCCATGAATATTACTTCATACATTCATTATAATCCGATCGCAATGAAGTGGTAAACATGCAGAACAATTAATATATCGTTGTCGTAATGCGATTGTCTAAACTAGTTCTCTTCCCGACGATACGTCCATGCTTTGATTAAACAGATTAATCTATTTCTTTTAAAAAGAAATTGAGACCATTAACTAAATGACTATCAGAAAATGAAATTGACGCCCTCGGAAGTATAGAACTAAGGGTACATCGGGTCCGTGTCAAGTGTAAGGTATACTAAACAAGGACCCGTATTCATATCAAGTGACGTAGCATGGGTCCCGCTGCATGGAGGGGCTTGGCGTCATAATGGGTGACGGGGTGGGAAGGGTTACTTTCATCTTCTTTTCACTTTGTCTTACTCCTCTCTCTTTCTCTCTCTCTCTCTTATATATATATATATATATATATATATATATATATATATATATATATATATATATCTTTCTCTCTCCCTTTCTTTCCCTCTTCCTTTCTTTCGTTCTCTTTCTTCCTCTCTCTCTCTCTCCCCCACTTTCTCTCCATTTCTCTCTATGTGTCTTTCTCCCCCCACTCTCTCGCGCTCTCTCTCTCTCTCCCTCTCTCTTATTTCTCTCTCCGTCTTACAGCTGCTCTGATATCCTGTCTCCACGAAAATCATTTTCAAAGTCATGAAATATACTTGTCGTCTAAACTGATTTCTTGAATTTATTGCACAAAACGAGAATAACTGAATTTTATAAATTTCACAATCTGATTTGAATGGGCCAATGCTGCTAACTGACTTACACAAGTGTATTTTATAGGCCTAGCTGTCATTATTAATTCAGCCTGACTCCTTTGTTTACTGCTGCGGAACATAAAGGAGTAGGTTGGGGGTACCCATGGTGTCAGAGACCTTATCTCTGGTTGCTTCATTAGAAATCATGTCACGGATCATGAGTGGTGTCCGGCTTGGATCATCACCAAGAAACAGAGCAGCAGCACCTGACGGAAACAAAACAGATCCAAAGAGAGAATTTTCTTTACTTTTTGCAGCTTATCTTGAAAAATGTTATTGAGTTGGTAAACAACAATATTTGTGTTTATTTCTGTATAGATTCCATTTGTTACTGCAGTATCCTGGGCTTGAACACAATATTGGTTTATGCATTCATATTTTTAAATCAGGTATTTTAACAAAATCATTGCGATCTTTCCCGGTCATCCTTTAATCCTGTGTCAAGTTGCCATTCTCCCGTTTCTTTCATAATCTTTTCTTCCAGTCATTCACCTACTTTCTCCTTTCACGTTACTTCAAATTCATTTGTGTAATCCCTCTAAAAACAGAAAATCTGATATTTGTGTTCAGTATTCATGTATTTACTTTAAACTTACAAATGAACATTTACCTATTTGTTTTCTGCCCAAAACGGAATCTGTCGTTCGTTTACACGTAAAGATGTGGATATGACTTTAACTTTGATATTTTAAAACATGAGACTTTAGTGTACCATTCACATAAAAATGATTTGTACAGCTAAAACGTATAAAATCAACATCAAAGACTTAATTCGGCATTCTTTTTTGTTAACGGTTAAGAAGTATTCACAAAATAAAGAATAACATAAAAGGCGCCCTTTTTTACGGAACCTAAATCGAACCTATGAGTCTAGCTTTGATTCCGTGCGCGCCCTATTCTGCTGCAAACACGTACGGGTGCGTCGACTGGTCTACTCACTAGTTTCTTGTGTGTCTAGTGAAGATCTATTTAAAATTGCAATATGAAGAGCTTGATTCCAAAAGGAGCTAAATCCATATTTTATCAAAATTGACTTTTTTGTTTTAAAATAATGATTTCCTACATGGGGACAAAATGCACTATGTCGCTTTCTAAAATGTCACCAGGAAGTATGAAAAATTTTAGGTACAATATCATGTTTCATTCCAAAAGGAGCTAAATCCAAATCGGTTTCATTCCAAAAGGAGCTAAATCCACTTTGGGTACTTATGACTAAATCACCCTTTTTATTTCTCCACTTTCCCTTTAGCCACGTACCTTCATGTCATTATATATGTTAAAGGTGTCGCCCTGGACCAATAATATATGAGAAGAAAAAAAATCTACCAGTTATTTCTGATTTTTACTAAATTTTTAGATTTTGTGGATTTAGCTCCTTTTGGAATGAAACATGGATTTAGCTCCTTTTTAAATGAAACGGATTTAGCCCCTTTTGGAATGAAACTCGGATATGTTGTTTACTTTCTTTTCAAAAGGTATTTTTAGTTGTGATTTCACTATTATTATTTAAAAGGAAAGGTTTGCTACTAATCTTAATAAATTGCAGTGATTTTATTGAGGAAATATGACAAATTTTCGGTACAAAATCATGTTTCATTCCAAAAGGAGCTAAATCCACAAAAAATAAAAATCAAAAAATTTAGTAAAAATCAGAAATAACTAGTAGATTTTTTCTAATCATATATTATTGGTCCAGGGGGACACCTTTAACATATATAACAAAATCAAGGTACAGGAAAAGTGGAGAAATAAAAAAAAGGTGATTTACTCAGAAGTACCCAAAGTGGATTTAGCTCCTTTTGGAATGAAACTCTTCATATATCTCTTTATAGAAGTATTATTTGAAGCTCTTATTTTCATTGTAATATGGCGACCTGGAGCCCCTAACATAAAAAAAAAAAATATTCCATGATGATTTGTAAAAACTTTAAAGAGATCAGGAACGCACCTGCTACATGTGGTGTTGACATACTGGTTCCACTCTTGGAGGTGTACTCAGTATCTGAGTTGATACCCGCACTGACGATGTACCGCCCTGGGGCGAAGATATTGACGCATCCGCCATAGTTGGAGAAGTATGCCCTCGTATCGTCGCTCTCCGTCGCTCCAACGGTGATGGCCTAGGCGACAATTTGAACGGACGGAAAGGATTAATGCCCGTTGCCCACGAGGCTTGATTTGTTGACGCAAGACTGTGTCAACAACTGGCGTGGTCTTTGACGCACCGTGATTGAGTGATATCATGCAAAACGTGAATGCAAATGAACGGAAGAAATATTGGGTTGAACTGCTGGCCAATGCACTATTATCTTCACAGGTTTCATGAGCGCAGGTAATAACACAATCGAATTGACGCCTGAGATATTCAAAAAAAACTTCCTTGTCAGGAAATGAACTTTTCCTCTTCACAAGCGGCGATTTTTTGTTGTTCTTTAACAATCTTTCTACTTTGCTTCGATTTATTTTTCTTTGATGTCTCGTGACGAATTCACCTCATTTTGTTTCTTTTCATTCATCGGTTCATTTTCCAATGGGGGTATATTCCTCATTAGGGTGTTAAGTATTATATTGCAAAGAATTAATGACTAGGCAAATGAAAATAGAAAAGCATTAAGAAAACGACGTTTTGCCCGCTGCACACGAAGTCTCATTGGATATGCTTATATAGGACTGCGTCAGCGACTGGCGCGCTCATCGAAGGGCCATATGAGAGAGCCATCGTACAAAAGTGCATAGCAGGTTGGAAATGCAAAAAAAAATGGTTGAATCACTGCACGTATTGCTTTAATTTGATTGATTGGCGTAAGTCATGATGCAATTAAAACTACTTTACCTCCATCGCTCTAGCGGGCATGCGTTGACAAGCGTCATAGTCGTTGTTACCAGCCGAAACGGTCAACGTCACACCAGCGGCTATCATACCGGCTACAGCTTGGTCTACGGCATTCCCGGCCGCTGTGCCGCTGAGAGACATGGAGGCGACAGCGGGTCGGTTGCCGTTAGCCGCAACCCATTCCATACCTGACAGACACGAAGAGACGTTAAATTCATTTTAAAAATGAGTGTCGTGTTCTGATTCTCATGATCTAATGATTATGTATCAGATTTCCAACCCGGGTTGGAATCCCTGCAATGGCTCTAATGTACTTTTGATAAGACCATTTATCTATATTTTGCCACGCCCAAGAAATATTATCTCGAAAAAGCTTCCCTAAATGTATTGTGTGACCCATCCGTTCCTTCATACTTCGGGCAGATGGGTGGTACTAACCTGATTCAATTTGATAACTAGACTACCTTTAAGGCAGGGGATAGACTAGCAGTTTTGCGGGTTTCGATTTCAGTCACACCACCAAACCGACTCCAGACCGACCAAAGACACAACCGGTTTGACTAAAAAATTATTCCACAGTCCAACCAACAAACCGACTCAAAAGTCGAAACCGATTCTAAACTGACCAAATCCTGACCATTCCGGGTATCGTAATGTTGTTCGTTCTGTTGTCAGTCTGATGACGGTCTCGTGATAGCGTGATTGAAGCGTATATTTATGTCGTCAAATTAGTATATACATGGCATCATTCAAACTCCCACTTTATGGCTAAATCTTCGAGGAGAATTTATTTGTTACCCCACCATCAATGATTCCAGACCATGATCCAGATCCGGTGCATCCGAGCACCCTTACGCCATAAATCTTGGCCTTTGGTGCCACACCGTAGTCCTTTCCTGCGGCAGTCCCAGCACAGTGAGTTCCATGGCTATTACAGTCAGTCCCACTACCCTGGAAAAACAACAAAATACTCGATTCAAATCAAATCGATTCGGATAGATTCCACTGAATAAAGATCCATATTCTACTATTTCAGTTCAAACCGACGCGAGGACACATAATCACAAATAGCACACTTAGACCTTTATCTTCCTTTGATAAACTCGACTTTAGACTGAGCTTAAAAACCGCGTTGGGTTTTAATTTTGATAGGATACAAACCGAATTATTTTATTGGAAACTTCAGTTGAACCTGAAAATCCCTATTTAACTCTTTCTGTACTTTTTAATGTTGTGGGACATTTATTCATGTCATTAATTTAATGCCATAACATAAGAATACTGATATTTAAAAGATAAAGAAGCTTCTAGGCCAAAACAATTTACGTGAAATAGCCTATTAAAATATGTTAAAACTATCAATTATTCGTCTGCTTAAAGCCATAAGGGTAGTAGGTCAAATATACATGAGTCTAACACAATGTTAACACCCTTCTTGCTCTCAACAGAGGATTTCATGATGACTAAACAGTCATCCCGACGTGGCATAACACAATCTACCGATATCTCGTTTACAAAACGTGAGAAGAAAACAGATGTTATGGCTTCTGATAATCTCGAGATAACCATAGACCTCTGCAGAACCGACTGATACGTATGTTTGCCAATTGATAACTTGAACAAATTTCATAACTATGACGAAGTTCTACTAATTATAAAACGTTTAAAATGTAGTTCATGTCGTATTGAATTTAAGAATTGGTGTTCCATTATGAATACGTTTATTTTTGTGGAAATTAATATGTTCCACTAAAGTTTTCTGGTATTTGGGCCAGGGATTCAATTTGAATCGAATAGTCTATTACTCTGATCATGTTATCATAAATCTGCATTACTCTCTGAAAGAGATGAACTGCTTATAATTATGACTTTATACTCAAGAAAAAAGTAATATGCATGTTGTGGTTCTTAACATCTTACCCCCCATATCCCCCTTCCAGTACATTATCGAGAAACAAACGTATATATTATTCCTTAGGCATCATCGTAACAGAAATAATCTTTGGAACGACGAATCTGCTATTCATCAATAATATAAATGTGTTAATTTGTAAGTTAGACATCTGAACAAATTCAAGAAACTTAATAATAGACTACTGTTTTTAGTTCATACTTCAATACAGTTTATTATAAAAAAAAAGATTCGACTATTCTTTAAAAAAATTAAAAAATCAACCTACCTCATCTTCTCTCTTTGTTGCGTCATAAGCAAATGCTCCACGGTCCTCAAATTCCACATGTGTAGTTCGAAGTCCAGTATCTAAAATGTACACATGTGCACCTTCTCCCATAGCTGAAAGTAGACAGCAAAATGAGTTGTATTGAAAAATGACTTCAGAAATTGGATATGGGTGAAACATAGGACACTTGCGATGATAACAATAGTACAAAATAATCATGAACTAAAAATGGAACAAAATATCCGTTAGATCTATTAATCATTTGATTATTCTTTTATAGTGATGTATTTTCTGGTAAAAACTGACCACTATTCCTCAGCATACCCTCGACGCAACATAAACAAATATAAGAAAATAAAAATTAAACGATAACAATTTTCTTTATATTTACAATATATTACAATGAAAATAACGATGATACTAATATAACCCTTTTTTATTCAGTATTTTATTTAATGTAACTGAAATAGATCCTCTTACGAGTTATTTTGTTTCAGTGCTGTAGAGGGAACATAGCTGCTCATTAATTTTCGTTATGTTACCGAAAGGTGTGTATGAATCGTCCAAAGGTAAATCTCTCTGATCGATTCGATCCAAGCCCCAAGTCGTCTCGTCAATATGTGCTATCCCATCCTCCTCTACGTACTGAACAGCCTCATGGGAACGGATCTAGAATAAGGTAGATATATCCTCAACACAATTACAATCATATTGATTACATGATCATTAGAACAGTTTTGTGAAAAAATTACTATCCATTAGGCCTTTTAAAAAAAGATGTTGTATTGCCCTTTAGGTGCCAGCACCTGGGTAGGTCGGTCGATTTTTTTTTTTTTTTTTTTTTTTTTTTTTTTGGGTGGGGGCTTTTTTTCCCCACTTTGGGCTGATATTTTTCAGTTTTGAATGCTTTAATACATATTTTTGAATCATTAAACTTGTTTTCTTTAAAAAAAACGGTCGCAAAGGGCAATACCAAAAAAAAATCAAAGCCTTATATATCTCCCGTATAAAATATGATATTCAGTTATACCGGATTTTAGGGGCATGTAGGTACTTTAACTATTTCTGATATCAATCAGAACTTCTTGTTAGGTTATAACAACAGAAATTATTTGTCTCACATAAATGTATGGATTCAAACCACTTTACCCAAGTGCAATAACGAATTATTGAGAAACCAAGGAATACAACTGAGGCAGATTTATCTTTCAACTGTTAAACAAGATATACATTGTACAATCATCTTTATTTCCTGAAACTTTCAAGTGTGCCCCATGAGGCACTCCAAGGTAGATTTATGCATAGTGCGACTACTTTTTTTTTTGTATTACTTTAAAAAATGATGAATAGTACAAGAACAGAGCAAATTTTCTTTACAAGCTCCTCGAAAACGGTTTTCATATAACAACAAAAATCATGGTCAGTAGTCATCATATTGGAAGAAAAATGATATCTTAGTGATTCGTGTGTGTATGAATTATATAGATGTCCGATACTATATTACAATGACTACAGATTTTCCCATTTTAAATTCCCTTGGTGATTACAACTTTCAACAATCAACATTTCCATGTATTTACCAATGATAAGATTTCCTCGTTACGGAGAGTCACTGAGAATCCATTTAAGATGGATCTATACTTGTGTGTCACATCAAAGGAGAAGCCGGATGCGGTTGCCATGGTAGCAAAAGAGGAAGACACATCATCTACGTTTATGCCATTCTGTAGAGATATTAGGCAGGTATAAAAAGAATGGTTAGTGTAAAGTAACATTGTTGATTTTTTAATTTAACTTTGATTCACGTTTACAAAATCAAATTATCAGTCAAAATACAAGGTTTACTGTGCCATTAAATCCACATTTTCCCCAAAATAATCTTTGATCTTGATAATGTATCATCTATTTCGATTCGTTTAATTAGAAATGATGGATTAAGATTCCAGACAGCCACGTATAGCTAATCTTCATACAAAGCGATAAAAAGCAATGACAGCAGAAATGCATTACAGTAATTAACAATGATAGTTAATTTTCTGATAATTTAATGAATGATTAATGAACTAAATACATAACAGCATTGAAGAATTAGTGTTATTTATCCCAGTTGCTATACCTTGCCGTGCCCCTTTAACAAAATTCTGTAAATTAAACTATATAAGAAAATTTACGATAAAGGCACCTTTAGCACAACGATGAAGCTGTTTGGTGTTTTGTCGGCGGTACGATAGAGAGGTGCCCAGGCCGACAGACATGGCATAAACGTCGACAGGAAGATGGTGAGAATGAAGACTGAGTACATCTTGGAATACATGGGTCAATGCCTGCAGATTGTAAAATATGAGCAGGTTAAAAGGACATAATGCCTGGCAATTTACTATACATTAAGAAGTTTTGTTATAAAAGTTCATCTGTCAATGATCGCAAAGCTGGAAAAAAAAATCTTCTATATTTAAACTTATTGCAGAATACTTCCTGATTCGATTCTATTTCCATTATCATTGTCGTTCGTTGTTATTGTTCAGAAATAGTAATGAGCTTGTAAAATAGGAAAATGTGTCATTATCTTCCCAAAATAGATTTCGCTGGTTTCTTGTGTAACAGAATATTAATATTGCAAGTTTATCAATTACACATATGGTAGCCTATAGGTTATCAAAATGTATTTTCATTGAAACTACATAAAAGAAGCTAAATCAACAATTTGAATTAAAGTCAAACATGCATGCTTAAAAACACGTACATTCATATATCTAGAAGCACAAGTAGGGACAAAGTAAATGTAATATGGAGCGGGTGAAGATATAACCTTACCTTTCAGAAGAGAGTCGTCTTATGTTATGAGAACAGAACAGACATCGGAGTCTTTATGCCTGAAACCTGATCAAAGTCCATACATTTCTTTCATCACTGCTCACTGCTGGTTAGATAATAGAGGATTATTTTAAATTCCATAACGCGAATCGTTTATGCAAGAACGTTTGTGAAAGAATTATGGAGATATGGGGGGAAGAATGAGGAGGTTTATTTTCACCTCCCAATAATCTAACTTTTTAAGATGTTATGATTTCATTATTCATGTCAGAAGATGGAGAAACTTTTCCCCAAAATAAAAAATATCTCGTACGGGCAGAATTCATTCTCACCGATTCTTAGGTAGATGGAAAAAAAAACAATTCAAACAATAGTCGACAAAATGGCATAAAAGCTAATCCCGTACGGGTGACTTCTGTAATATTTACCTTCATTTCCCTGTGATAAGCATGGTTGCTTCAGTAAGGACGTACATGTATGCTTTATTTAAACATCTAATTACATCATAGTCCATTTGGTACAGTTCTTCCCTATGCCAGATGAAAAAGCTAAAACGATGATTCTATTGGAGTGAGGGCGCTATATAACTGTAATACCAAGTGCAGGATCAATATCAGACCTACTCTTTTGTTGCTAATGAAAGCAGGTTTGGTTTTCAACTTACCTGCCTCATGTTTTTTTTTGTTAATGACTTTGTACTCTTCTTCGTTAAGGTTAAACATGACATTACAATAAAATTGAAGGTGGTTTATAAAATGAAAATATTACTTGATATATTGTAGCCATCACGATCGCAAAGACTTTCCAGAAATCAACTGGAGAGCAATTTCAAAACCATATAATATCCCATGAAAATCGTGTTCGGAAACGTAATATGTGTACGTCAGTGCAGTGTTCACACAATTCAATAGGTGATAGACAAGGTTATTGAAATTACCTTAGGACGATTTCTCGAAACTTTTTGCGAAGTGACAACTCGAGTATTTCAGTTTAATGTTGGTTATACCACTTTTCACTGAAATGAAAAATTTGTGTAGGGTAATCATCTGTGGGATAAAAATGAAATCACACCAGGAAATCATTAGTGTTCAGACCATGAAACTAAAATAAAGCCACATGAAATATGAACATTAGGTCCTCTGATAAGGTGGTTCTTCCGGTCGTTATCATCATCATCATCATCATCATCATCATCATCAGTATTATCACCAACATCATTATCATAACCACCTGTATTTTCTTACATTGGCTGTTTGACAGGTGGGGTATAGAGGAAGGGTAATGGTTCTTTTTGTTTTGTTTGTATTGGTGTTTTCCCTCTCTCCCTCTCTTTCTCTCTCTCTCTCTCTCTCTTTCTCTCATCTTTTCTTTTCTTTTTCTTTTTTTTTTGTGGTTTTCACTCTTTCCCCTTAACCATATTTCCTGATCGGAAAACACTTGCTGATATGTGATAAAAAGAACATTGGTAGGAAATATCCTTCACCTTTCGGTTCACGTCGCATTTCCTCGTTTTGTTTCAAACCAGTGATGATCTAACAGTGAACTGTGTACACCATCCAATAACTCTGTTAACCATCAACATCGAATTAAACTTGACCTAAGCAGATAAGTATAAGTGACATGAAATCTGAGGATTCTTTTCAAGGAAAATGCCCTATAAAATCATACTGATCATCTTTACATATACGTGTATAAAAATAAAAAGTTAGTATAAAGATGGAATGTGAGTATAAAATAATACTATTAAATAATATACAGTATGTTCAGATGTTCGCTATATTCACCCTCAAAACTTGACAATGGAGTACATTAACCCAGTGGCATAGCATGGGTCCAGATATTGAGAGGTTATTGGTGTCAGGGGGGCACCTGTCTTACTCGATCCATGGAATGTGAATTAACATCTATATATACATGATGACTGACATTATGGGAGGGTCATCTTGTTTTCACGTTCCTATTCACTCTCTCCCTTTTTCTGTCTTGTCTCTTTTCCCCGCCTTTTGATTGGGGCGTACCCCCCTCCATCGATAGCTACGCGATAACATTAAACTTCCAATGTATGGAGATACTTATGGACACTATTTTAATCGCATGTCCAAATTCTGTTTGGTTTGTATGCCCTTATTCTGTTTGATATGCGATTCATGCGATTTGCAATTATCTACTCATTGCATTTTCTCTGGGATACTTTTCGCAAAATAATTAATTAACAAACATTACGTGTACCAACAAACACTTGTCTCGTTTGGTGTTGACTAATTCACATATGCGTCATGGCTCTACCAGACTGCGCGCACGTATTGACCAGTAAGTTGTCAAGTTTCGACAGAGGATTCAGTTGCAGTTGGACCTATACTGGACAGCGCCCTTGTATATCAACTCCATGAAGATGATCTGATATATCATAGTATACGTGATTTTCATCTATCAACTCTGCATTTTCCCTCGGACACCTTTTGCAAAATAATTAGTTAACACACATTACGTGTGACAACAACAAAACACTGGTCTCGTTTGGTGTTGACTAGCTTGCACATGCGTCATAACGGAGTTGACGTTCTACCAGACTGCGCACGCGCATGCCAGTTGTCAAGTTTCGACAGATCAAAAGGTACACTTAGTGCCTATGATACACAGTGCCCTTGTAGCAACTCCACGAAAATGATCAGATAAATCAGGTTGTTCTGTTGACGGATATGACATCGAATCACACTGCGAGATAATGTAACTAATAGGCCGCCCTTGGACTTCTGACTTAATGGATATTTAAACCTGATTGCAACCACCATGAGGTAAGTTACTTCTTAACCTGCATCACAAACTGCAGACAAACAAAGGTGTGTTTAAAGTCTTTAAAATATTGACACAGTGTGTGGTATATCAACAGGTCGCTATTATGTAGTGTATACCCATCTGATGTAGTCGACCCATTTCTATGTGCGTGCCATGCATAACAACGCCTGATAGCGATTGCAATATTGTTGTGCAAACCAGGAAAAGTTCTACCAAACGCCAACTTCCGAAAGTTTGAGATTGAATTTCGATCGGCTAGTTAGGACGGAAACGAATGGAATACGGGTGATATAACAGGTGAATAGCAAGTTCTAACAAGAATAACAATCTCTTGACACCAAATAAAACGTAGTATGCAAGAAGCCAAGCTAACCACTGCATGGATAAAACATGAAACACTTTCGTAAAAAGTAAGAGCAGAGTTTTATGATAATTCAACCACCTTATAAGTATCATTAATTGATCACACTTTATTTTAATTTCTTAGGTTTCTTATTCTTATTCGCTTGATCTTTCTCTATATAAATGCCAAGTTCTTGTGAGATCAAACACGCATTCGTTATAATATTATATTTACTACTTTGCTGTAAAGTGATTGTCCTATAGCTATTTGAGAAAATAGCACTTTCTTGTATTTTTTGTCAATCTCAAATATTTCTAGCATCAAGGAATGTTATTTTTCATATGCTTTATTTTTTATTGCAGTAAAAAAGAATTTTAAATGAGCTCTAACGCAGGCAAAGGTAATGGTATTCCAACATGTCTAATACTTGTATTGTAATGTTGATTAATTTAGTACAAAATAATAAACGTTTTAATTCAAATATTAGGGTTACTCCGAAAATGCATTATAATGCCAAATTCAGCAATGTGCAAAACACTTTTTTTTTTTACATTTCAAAGTTACCTGTGTATTTGGTGTTTGGATTTGGATTTGGTTTGGATTTCATTCAAGACTACATGTACATACTACATTTTACTTAGATGTTAAATAGCATATTATTTTAATAGAAGTATTATTGTATTACTTCTTTTTCTTTCAAATATCATTGCTATCAATTTTCCATGTTTTATTCTACTGCTCGCTAGCCTTGTTCGAGACTTATTAGACGACCTACTACCATCTGGCCTCATGGAGAATCACAGTCTTTTCAAGAAAACGACTGTCCCGTCACCACAAGCATGGCATAAACCAGAATCAGACGTCAACCGAATGTCGGCGTACTACAATCGCATAAAAGTGAGTCATGCATGGTTTTGAAATTGGTCATTTTTGTTTTCTGGAGGTGTCAATATTTGACCACAATGATCCGAGGTTAAAGCATGTAGAAGGAAGGATTAAGCCTTGTCTTTTCTCGAATATGTGTCGCCGCAATCCACGGACAAAATATTATCTCTGAAAACAGGGATTTTATCTGTGTTATGGTGGTCTGTGGGACGGTATTTCCGCATTAGGCCTCGGCCTTCCGCGCTTTTGGAACAAGATCATAGCGTACAAAGGTGCGGATTTAAAAATATTTCCTGATCCATGGTTACAACAAAAAATAACAAAGAGATGGAAATCTGTCACGGAATATCATAGCTATAGGCCGAGAATATCATTTCAGGGCAAATTTCAATATCACTATTGCGGTTTGTTACTCTGCTCATTCATAATAATGTCCGGAGATGTTGACAAGATGAAATAATTATTATCGTGTATTTCTTTTGTTATTTTCTATGTACAGCATCTTTCTTATGTATGTAAAATGTTGATGTTTTTTTTGGGGGGAGGCGGTTTTGTTATTCAAGCACGGACTTGCAGAAGAACGCGGCTATTGGCTTAAGCAAAGTATCTCCGTTTAAAAAAAAACATGAAATGAAATAAAATGAAATGAAACGGTAATCTCAGTCAAACTGACCAGAACCGACCGATAATCAATTATATCTTGATTATTCGGTGTAATTTAGATTTGATCAGTCTAATTATCGGTAGGGTGTCGGTCTGACTTGGGTAGGATTTCAAAAACAATTTTGATCTCGTTATCATTGATAATGAAGCTCTTAGATTCAAGTATTAGCAAGTACACAACATCGACATTTCTGTTTTTATATAATATTTCGAGAGATGTAAAGCTTGTTCCCACATGATACTGATGTATACGGAAATGGACTGAGATGTTACTTATTAAAAGGCATCTTATTGGCTAAGATGCTATCACGTGACAATGGATATTTTTGTATAATTCATGTAACGTGCACGATAACAGGTATTGGATAGGGCTTCAAGTCGCAACATGTATCAATCTATAAATTTCGAATATGTTGGTAATGAACTCCGGAATACCACCATGCCTCAATGGACATAATCTGAATCATCTTTTGATTTCCTTTTGGATTTTGAATTTGTTTGTGTGCTCGTTTGTTCTCGTTTCGTTTGTTTGTTGTTTTTGTTTCAGAGTGAACAATTATTACATATATATATGTCTCTATAGCTATAAGCGAGTAACACTAGGCCTACGTTATCAAGTCGTTACCTAACAACTTTCCACCATTTCATATCAAGCTATAGACCGAAAATCGGAGAAATAAAAAATGTTGTAAATAAATATCAGGAGCTTGTATCAAACCCTCTCAGTTTTCTTCAAAGAAGGCGACATGGACTCTGTCATTCCCCTGAATGTGACACTGTCATGTGGTACCAAGGGTTCTTTAACGGTTATTTTGTTTTACTTTTATTAATTTGAGTCATACAGATAATTATGCTGAACAAAATTCCGGTATACCAACGTCCAAAGTTGTTTATCACGCACAAAATGAATGTGACAAGCGGAAGTAATCAACCGGAAACGATTCCTCTATACATAGACCTCACATACAAGTTGACCCATACCTTGGCTACCATGGAATTCTATTATGTTGAATACTGCTCGGTCAAAGGCGTAGCCGGGTTTTCCTCAGGGGGGGGGCGGGTTAGATTCGTCTTTTTTTCGTCAGTCATGCCGAGATTGCTAAGTGAAGAGGGTTGTGGCTATAAATGATAATAATAATAATGATGATAATGAATAAATAAATAAATTTATTTATTTTAAAAATAGTTTGGATATCAATGAAAATATTACTAATAATTGTAATGAATGACTGGTACATCAGCAAATAGCGAAAACAAAATATAAGGAGTTGCCTCGCTCCCCGTTCTTTCCTCCGCCGTTAACCTTAGTCATACTGTAACAAAGTGATGCATGATTGTGTACTTCAGACCCATAACCACGATAAATCTGTTCGTCAAAATTATGTGATGTTTTGATACGAGTTTCTTTTGAGACGTGGTTACAATGATGTAAAATATTCCTTTTATACATATGAATTCAAAATCCAAAGAGTACCCTTTGTTTTATGTAGCTTTTTGTTCGATATGTTTAAATCATTTAGGTTGGGTAGCAGAAAACAGGAATTTCATGAATTTCCGGGGCACTTGCATATGTCATGTAACTAGTACAGTGTCTGAAAGTGTAAAAGAAAAATGCGGACTTTACACAGTTGAGTGGTGACTTGAAATAAATGGTGTATCATAAATAAAATCGGACTAAAATCTCCGACTGATGCCCCACTTTCATCCTGAGAAATAATGTAACATGTGAATTATTTTACTATAAAAAATATTTTATATTTTAAGGAATGTAGTCACATACTAGACATTGACTGCAGTTGTGATGTTTTTGTTATCTTTAAAGATAAATCTGGTAATGTCTTTATCTTTCTTTTTTCCTCGTATAATTAGGAATATTGCCGACAAGTCTTCACTATCAGTCAGTCAAGTGGACAAGTTAACAAAGATGTAAGAATCCTTTTATGCCAGGTTGGTACTTTATCTCTGTCCTCCTGCCCTCCTCCCTCCTCCCTCCTCCCTCCTCCTCCTCCCTCCTCCCTCCTCCCTCCTCCCTCCTCCCTCCTCCCTCCTCCTCCTCCTCCTCCCTCTCTCTAGCTATCTATCTATAATGTTTACAGTAGGACTATTGGCGCTGATATTGATCATATACGCATCGAAATATTAAACAAATCAAAACAATTCAGAACATTCAAGCACTTTATGTATTTAATAGTGACATCAAAGATGATAATATAAATTTATTGTCTTTATGGAGGTCTATAATTTATGACCATCCCCGCCCCCACAAAATCAATCTGCGGCGGTTCTAAGGGCCAGTCGCGGACTTTTATTTTCTGTCATTTTATTCATCCCCTTTCTCGCTATATGATTGTGCATTCTTTTATTATGAACTTGCTTTTAAAATAATGTGTTTACACCCAACATCTACTTTCGCTGGTAATTTTGACCCTATAGAGGTCATTTTTCTACATCTTATTCATTCATTTAGGGTCACACAAGTCAGAAAGAACTTCGACGGAAGATTTTGGCCGAGACCAAAATCGCTCTCGCACTGGCCAGGGACGACGCTCTCCGCAAGACTACAGAACGCCGCGGGAAGAAAATATCAGAAAACTTATCCGATGTTCGAAAGAATGCTGTGAAGCTAGAGAACAGGCTCCGAGAGGAGAGAAAGAGAACGGTGGTTTTGAGACGAAAGTGGGAACGCGAGTTTCACAGGGCCAACAAGTTTGAACGTGAAAAGGTGGGTGAGCAATAGGAAGTGGTATTTTTTTTCATTACCAATGTAAATTCCACAATAATCATGATAATATTTATACAACCCGTTTGATCAGCCGCACAAAATGACATTATGAAAAATGATCCTCATGACAAGAGCGCCTATGTCTGAGTAGCTGCCTTGTGAATGGACATGAATGGGCATTCAGCCCAAACAAAACACGCAACAAAACACCAACTTTTCGTCTCCTCCATAATGCTAAAAGCGATTCATGCATAATTGAGTAAAGGAACGACTTATTCAACAATTTCGTTTACAATCAAGCCTCGAAATGTACACATCTCATGTCAAGAATCGCCAAAGAACGATGAGATAAGATTTATGGCACATCTCCGCTTTGGAATATATTAAAGGAATAATATGAGATTAAGTAAGAAGTGTAATATTTTTTAAAAGGCTCGTTCATTTTCGGGTCATAAATAATGTTGGGTGCTCATAAATAAGGCTTTCCATCATACGATAAGGAGATTTTTCGTTTTATTTTTATCAACAGCGAGAAGCCGAGAAGAAAATCAAAAAGATGTCAGATATGCTTGTTCGGATGAAAGAGATGCTTGTAACGCTAGAGGTCAGTTCTTATGTAATCTGTGTGTTACTTTGTTTTCTTTTGTCCAATGAAACGACAATTGCATAAAAGCTTGTAGGACAGATTCTTACCATTTTAATACATTTCGGTTTCGTTAGAAATAAATACAGGTTTGAGTTATTGTGCATATATTTATTTTGTTAAGTTTGAAGAAAAATTGTTGTGATATTCAAAAGCACGGGAATGTAAATGAGCACATAGATGGCAAGAAGTGTTACAAAAGTTGATTAGTTAATTATTGGAACAGACACATTCCGTACATTTTGAACTTGATAGAAACGATGGGATATTGGGCAATTATGAAAATAACAGTGTTTGGTTCAATCCATTTTGATAGGTCACTATTAATGTATATGGATTTATATATTTGTATTCGCACTTGTTATCCAATTCTAACCATGGGGATTCCTAACCGTTTTTACTGCTGCTATTATTTCTTTCCACTCAACAATTATGATCGGTTTTTTCATTAACTTCTTTCAAAACCTCTTTTATGAATGGTTGCCAGACTATTTATTATAATTAATTTTTTTACTATGCTTGTACATTATTTTTCCTTCTCTTGAACTCGTACGTATGGGTAAGTGAGTGCAGGAGGGTGCGTGTGAGTATGCGTGCGTATGTGGGTGTGCATGTGTGTGTGTAAATTTGGGTGAGTTAGGAGTGGTGTTCATACACGTTTGTGAAATAGTATGCCTGAGTGCGAGTGAAGATATGTAGAAGTTTTAAGTGCGAGTATGAGTGAGTATAATGCGTGAGTGCAAGTTTATGAACGAGCCTTTCTTGGAAGATCTGCGTTGATGTGTATACACATATTTTTATTTTTATTTTTTTACATGTTAAGTTAAATCCTCGGTCTGGCACCCATTTTCGATTATTTGTATATTTTTCCTAATTTTTTTTTCCATCAAAACCGTATTTATTTTTTGATTCATGTAATAAAGAGAATCCCATTGGTTAAAAATTAGAAATGTTTAATCATGTTAACAGGACATCGATGAAAAACAGCTTTGCTGATTAATTGTTTCTTTTTTATCCTGTATAAATATGTCAAATAAATAAATAAAAATATAAATAATATAGAGCCTCCTAAAATGAATTTGAAACTTAATGATTCGAATCTTCAGTAGGCCAATTTTGGTATGACACTCTGATGTCCACTTAATAAATCCATCGTTATCTTTGTCTTCGTTATCTCTTTCTACATTTCTAATAACAGGATGAAAATTCGAAGTACAAGAACGATCTCGATGACGCTCTGCTGAAACTAGAGGAGAAGGAGGAAGATGCCGAGTAAGTATGTTTGCAAAATTGACGGCGTTCAAACTTGGCCCAGTATAAAGTGGTTATTCTTTCGGAGTTCTGATCTGAAGAAAATGTATAATTTCCATTGAGAAATCACATTACCCGTAGCCTGCCCCTTCCCCTCTAAATTTAGCCGCATATAAATGGTGGTATCAATAATCTATAAAGACAGTAACAAACACGTATTACATCATTGACAGTTTTTCTCATTGTCGGATAAGAATTATTTATGGTACAATTTTTAAAATGCTAATGATCAAGTCAAGTTAGTTACTTAGTTAGTTAGTTAATTAGTAAGTTGAATTTCGTAATAATCATTTAATATTTCACTTAAAAATAAGAACTAAATTTACCGTGGAACTGGGATGCCCTTAATAAAAGAAACTGAATTATAACAAAACAAAGTAAAAATTCAAATACAATCGCAAGCTTCTGTCTCCCGGTTTTTATTAACCATAATTATTTCATGCTCCAAAAGTAGTTAATGTAACATGCTAACACTTCCTTTCTTTTAAACTTTGATAGGTTTCTTGAAGTGTCTGTACATGAGGCTACCAAAGCCAAGGAGAAACTGGAAAAAGAACTCAGCAGGTAATTTCTAAAAAATCTGTCATATCTTATTTAACGATGCAACTTCTTTATCTGGTAACAGTAACGATAAGAAAGTTGACAAATACTTGACCGCATAATGCATGCACAGTTGTTAATTGATAGAGGGCACCCTCCTAATGAAATCATCAGAGCAAAGACACTGGCAATCACATAAAGGGACTTTAGAAATCAGTTGATACATAATTGCGACCCCATTTCTCAGATAAAGTTACTACATTTCAAATTTGTTTTAAAGATATCCTCATTTTTATTAGTATTCTGGTTTGTCACAGACTTTTGAAAGACACCGCGGACAGTGAGTTCAAAGACCTCAATGAAATCCACTTCGCTTTACTAAGAAAGACCACACCCATTGCAAAGGTGAACATTACCGAGAAGTACGAACCTATCGTCGACGAGGACAAGTCCATCATCACTCTCGGTGGCGGTGCCTTCGGGAGGGTGTTCGCATACCGCCAGAAACGCGGGCGACAAGGAAAGACCGTGGCGATGAAGATACTACACTCAAACGCAGACGACTACGAAGTCCGTCGGCAGGAGATCATTCTCGAGGCGCGCCTCATCAGACTCTTCGCCGGTACGGGCGTGTTCCCACGTATGTATGGTGTCGGGACTCTGGAAAACGATACCGCCATTGCAATGGAGTTCCTAGGTGACGATAGCACGTATAAAGTCAAGACTTTGAATACATGGACACAAGAGGAACACGTCAGCATCCACCACGCGAAGACAGTCTTGCTTGATGTCCTGTCTGCGTTGAAGGCATTACACTCGATGGATATCCTCCATAACGACATCAAAGGTGATAACGTGATCGTCAAACAATCCGACCACGACTTATTCAGCGGGTACCTCATCGATCTGGGCAACGCGTCGACGACATTCCTCTCCGCAATCTACGATTTCGGACAGACGGAGAGGGATTATTACGACGATGACCCGTTGTCGATTCATTACGCGCCAGAACTGATTTTTGATAACGCTGCCACGACTCGAGCGAGCGATGTGTATCAGATTGGACAGCTTATTTACATCATGGGAAATGATTTGGGAAATGAAGATCTGAGAGATATCGGAGAGAGATGTGTCTATCGAGAACCTTTGTCGCGTATTAGGTTACTGGACCTCATTGAACTTGTGTCTCAGTTATGACCATAATGGTTAAGAGCATGTGGTAAACAAGCTCTAACAACATGAATAATGAAATGATGGACAAAATCACATCATTTGAAATGTGGGTGTACAGGAGGATAATAAGATTAGCATGGAAACATCTGAGAACTAGTAAAGAGTTATTACATATATGGCATGGTTAAACAAACTATCCTGATAGGACTAGTTAAAGAAAGGAAGGCAAAATCAAAAGACATCCGAATCTCTTTAAAGATTTATTGGACATTTACATAGAGGAGAAGGTACTAGACCAAGAGGGTAACGAAGAGCCAACTGGGTGGAGAACATTAAGACATGGAGTGGAATAACATTGCAGTTAATAGTGCACTAGAATGGCAGAGAACAGAGATGTATCCTTTTTTGCAGAAAATTGACGATCAACCAGTCACAGGACGACTTATTTGAAAACTGATTCAGTCTTTCATTTGATCTAAAGTATTTCAAACAATAACGAGGCTAGATGCGAATAAATCTTCGTCACTTGTGGATGATTATATCTCTAACGAACACATGTAATGAATCACAAATTTTAGGTGAATTTTCATTGAATGTTACATAATTATAAGGTATAAAAAAGCAACGATATTGTTATTGACGTGTCATCTTTGTACACGTTAATCTTGTTGTCTCGTTTTCTAAAAATCTGTGGAACAATTAGGTGGACTAAATTGACTGCAATTTATATGTTAATAGCCTGTAATCGAGAATGAAGAATACACCGTTTTATAACTTTAACGTACTTGCAAATCCTATGTTATATGGCTTTGAATCGATATATATACATAAAGAGACTGCCATATTTGCTATATTTGAGATACGTTTAGATCAATATTAGACCATAATCACTGCCTATTTCTATTTATATATGTAAGCAAGCACAGATGGATCCAACTTTTGTTTACGGTTTTTTGTTGTGATCCTTTTATTCCCTTTTCTTGTGAGAGTACAAGACAGCTGCAAGAAAATAATGTTCAACTATTTATCACGACTTGAAGATTTAGTACACGCTTGTAAAATTACTTTGTCAAGAAGAAAATTCCATCACCCTAGGAACGCTGTAGCAACTAAAATAAAATAGAACATCGGAATATAAATGACTTAACAAATGTTGCTATCATAGCACTGGCAGGGCGGATACTATAGTATTAGTCATTTTTGTGAAGAAGATATTATTGACTGGTAAAAGCCCACGAAGCTTTACGAACTCATACAAATGTTACAGCGATGATGACGACTCGTGACTTTTATTCAGTATCAAAGTATGATTTTAATAGACTATTATGAAACACGATTATGCTAAATAAGCGCAATTATTATGATATATCATTGAGTTTAAGCCGATTCTTGAAATCGACCTTCATTGAGACTAAATAAATATAAATTGTCTTCAAAGGTTTCTTATAAAGTTTGGTATGTCAAGACTGTTAAAATTTAGCAGATTTCTCTTAATATATTTTGCATATATACATCATGAAGTAAATCTGAATGAGGTAAGTGTATGAAGGCGCTAAGCAAGATCTTAGCAGCATGTTAGCAAGATAACAGAAGGGTGAGAGCTGAGAAGGCAGGGAGAGAGGATGAGAGGGGAAAGAAAGAGAGGGGAATAAAACGAATGAGATTGGAGAGAGAGAGGGAAGGGGAAAGACAAAAAAGGAGAGAGAGACAGAGAGAGAGAGAGAGAGGGGGGGAGGTGTATAGAGGATGGAGATTGCTCAAACGAATTATCCGACCCCCCTCCCCAACAAACAAAACAAACAAAAATGCGGGAAGGGGGACTGAGGGCAATTTTGGTTAAATCATAAAGTTCACATAACAAGGGTGGCATTCTGCGAAATTCAATTCGGTACTTTTGCAACTCAGTTTTTCTCTTCCTTCCTGCCTTTCTTTCTTTCCTTTTTTTCATTCCTTCTTTCTTTCTTCTTTTCTTTCTTTTTTCTTTTCTTTTTAGGAAAAGGGACAAATTTCTCCATTTTTACTGATTTTCACAAGCTCACATTAGCCTCATCACTGCCATCGGCCTTAATTTAAATTTCTTAACAACAACACTTGCAAAAAATACAATGCAAAGAATAATACTGATACATGTATACATAACAGAAGAGTAATGCTGATTGAACAGTAATGGTTTTAAAACGATATTTAGACATAGATCTGCATAATATCAAATGTACTAATATTTAGATGAAGTTGTTAATGAGAACTAGAAGCACAAGTGCTAGTCGAGCCTAGTTCCGTTCTTTGGCAAGATTGTTTTTTAATTTTGTTAATATATATGAATGTGAAACTTGTTTGTTTTGTATGTACATATATACACAAGTGATAATACAGTCCAGACATTTGTGTCATCAAAGTTAAACGGACGATCAAAGTAATTCACAAACGATGGACGATATTGAATATGTGTAACCATGGAAACATGACTTGCTTCACAATATACTCGTCGTCTGATTTGAAGGGATGTTAACTGAAATGTTTCCTGTACGCCACAGCAGGTATTTGGAATGACCTCGCTGAACAGATATTAATGGAACTCATAAAAACATTTTCTTTTCCTGGCGGGGAAGACACCCGTTAATTCCAAATGGAATAGCTTTTTAAGTCTATTTGGACGTACGGTCACTTTTCTTCCATCTGAAAACGTTGGATCCACAGCTTTTTTTTGGGGGGGGGGGGGTTCCCAACCATTTAGAGGAGTCGGATAATCATTCCCAGTGAAATTTTCCCTTGATTTTTCGTTTTTGTTCTTGTATACTTTATATCATTTTGGAACAGTGGGGAAGATTCGATGAAAATCAACCCGAAAGGGGGGGGGGGTGGTTCTGAGAGCTTAACTCGGCGACCGTGGTTGGGCTGACAACTGTATGTAAATGAATTAATTATGTAAGTAACTTTTAGGGCTCGATTAAGTTACTTTTAGGACTCGATGGGTTGAATCTCGAAGCCCCACTCTACTACTTTATAGCAAACAATGCTTAAGCGGTGCCCGTTGGTCCCCATGATCCCCTTTTTCTTATGTTAATTGAGAGCTGAGTTGATGAGATAACCACTTGTCAGTAACCACGCTGGGAGGTCTAATCCCTCCTGGCCAAACTAGTGCTGATATGCTTTAAGAAACGTTCCCAGACTAAATTAAATTAATAACATGCACAAAAACACTTGAAGAAACAGATATATGTGAGTGATAAATGTATGATTCTGTCTAATAAATAGTACCATATTTCTTTTTGCAAACATAATGAATTGTGTACCTGTCAAACTTTTGACATTGTTCTCTCTACCCTCTCTCTCTGCATATCATATTCTGTCTGTCTGTCTCTCTCTCTCTCTCTCTCTCTCCTCTTTATCACACCCCCTCTTTGCCCCCTCTCTCTCTCTCTATCTCCTTCTTCTTCGTCTTCTTCGTCTTCTTCTTCGCTCTTTCATTATCTGTCGTCTCTTCCCTTTCTCTCTGTCTTTCTATTTGACTCTCTTTCTCCTCGATCTCCTTTTATTTCTCCTCTCATTTTGTACAATCATAAATATAACTACGATCAGGACATTTTTATTTATTTATTAGTTTAGATATTTAAAAGCATCTCTTTCTATGAACAGATTACTGTGTGTAGAAAAATACAATGTAGTTCAAATTTGATGAAGCAACGAATATAAGAATGCAAAACTACTTCCGTTATGTAGGTAAGAAGACTTTCACCAAGTAGATAAATATGGAACATTGATACAACCCCGCGTATTACATAATGAAAAATTTTCTTTGTTCAATAAATCGAGATCCCATTTGCATGCAAAGAAAGGTACAATGTTACCATAAAACTTCGACATCAATATTAGGGGCCTTTGTTACGGCAGACCGCGGTGATATCAGCCTACATTTTTATAACAGAATACTTATAATTATATAATATACAAGTATATCTCACATGTTTCCTATTATTTCTGTGAAACACCTTAAGATTTGCCAAATTAGAAAGTTATATCTCCTTCTTATTCCCTTCCAGTGCGTAAGAACACGTTGTGATGTACATTACAGTGTATAGACAACACTGTTGTACTGTTATGATTATACTCTATTATATTTTGTTACATGTGATTTCTGAAAGACAAAATAAACTTGAACTTGAACTTGAACTACTATTGATATCGATGTTATCATGAGAACTATTTAGGAAAAACGCATGTGAAGATTGGAAAGTTGTTCTTATAGTATTTCTGATATCCGAAACGAAAGAAGAAATCAACAAAGAAAAATAAATAAATACCAGGACAATGTGACTACAAAAAATCTGAAAATTAATACTGTGAAGCAACAATGAACGAAGGACAAAGCAACTGTGAAACTGTAAAAAAATAAAAATGCTAACAATGTTCACTTTATTACGTTAAAATGTGCGAGGGATACGTCAAGTGCTGAAGTGAAAGAAAATATTCCTTTGGCTCCGTCGCCAAAAGTGTGACATAGCATTTTTGCAAGAGATTTTTTTTTTGTCAAGAAACATAGAAAACATTGGCGGGCATGAGAGCCAAACACTATAATAATTTGATGTTAGAAAAAAATAAACAGGATCTGCCGTGCACATATTTTTGGAACGCTTATTTCGATTTAACTAATGAGTTTAACAGGAAGACGGTGCTTCATTATACATTTTACTTTATAAATGACAACAGAATTAAGCAGTTTAAATTTAAATGTATTCATAGAATATTACCTAGTAAAGCCAATTTATGTAAATGAAATATCAAAAATAATAATCTATGTGTGATATCTGTAAGATCCCAGATACAACTAACCACCTTCTCCTGGCTTGTAAGAAGGTTTCGCTTTTTGGGGAAGATTATATCCAATTTAATCGATACGTAATCGATGTTTAATTTAAGAATCGTTTTGAACGGAAAAAATATTTTAATAGGTCATGAATTACAGAGAAGAGAACAAAATCTGGTCAATCTTATTTTAAACTTTGCTCAGTTTATTATCTATAGAAACTATATTAGAGAATGTTTTTGAAGTGAAAAGCACAGGATACATGCTGTATATTTGATAAAAGAATTAAAGGCAGAAATTCGCACCTATCTCGATATGAGAAATTCGATGCAAACGAAGTAACACAAATATTTTCAATATTTTAGTTAGTGATTAGGTCACATTAGTTATATGTTTTGTACTATATATGATATGTTACAATTTGCATGAATTCTGTATATAAACATTGTTGTTGATAGCTGTTATTTTATGATATGAACAAATAAAGTCCCTCGAAACAGGGTAAATAGAAGGAAAAAATATTATGATCTAAAACAAATTGATATCATATACTATGATGCACTATAAGTAGGCGTAATTGCATTAAACACTCATCAACTCTGCTAAACATTCAGCGATTTGTTTCATCATGCGCTACGTAACAATTTCTTCATCACTGCTATCATCATAGGTGCAGCGCATAGCGCATGCGCAGATCAATTCAGGGTATGTACAGCAGCAAGTTTGGTGACCCTGACTGGGGGTCAGAAACTACATCCGGTGTTGCGTCCTTCACGATCTTCTGTTTGAGAGCATCTGGAACGAGACTGTTGTCGTTTCCAAGTGCTATGACGGCCGCTCCTAAAAAGAAAAAAACAAAAACAGAATTAAGCAACCATTTGCTTTTTTCAGATAATTATGGCGCGTTAACCGCTACCAAAAAAAAGACCGCCGTTTTGGGGGTACATGTATGAAAAAAATGACAACTGCGAGCATCTAATGTCCTACGCGTACTCACTTCGCTCTGTGTTATAAGATTAAGCATGTGAAGCGTGCTACGCTTTACGTCATCATATAACAAAAACAAAAAGCCGCCGCGGTTTACCGCTTCATATCCGAATATGGCTTAAGATGAGATGGTGGCCGCCCCTGAGGCCCAGGACTGGATACGCCACTGAACTTCATGAAAAACAAACTCAAATTTGTTTTTTCTTTCAGTTTCTACTTCTAGGCATATGGAGAATACATCAGTTCTTGAATCAATTAACGATGATCAATTTAATTCATTTTGGCATGGATGTGACTCGACTGTGGCAATTTTAATGATTCATTGGCACTTCCCTTGATGATTGCTTGCTTTCAACTTCATAATTATGTATGTGTACCGTGTGATATCTAATTTATCATATTTCTCGGAATGACATGTGAGGGTTCAGATGCCTACGGGCAACAGGTAGGAATGTCGCTTTTGTGAACCCTGACCCACATGCCATTCCTTGTTTTACTCTGTATCTTTTATCTAATACTTTGTATGTATATCTTTTCATGTTTATGGTCAAATAAATAATGATAATAATGATAATAATGACATTGATAATGATAATAATAATAATGATAGTAAGAATAATAATAATTAAACAATAATAATAAAAATAGTAATAATAATAACATTTATAATAACAATAATTAAAACGATAATAATATCAATTATGATAATAACAGTAATAACAATAATTAAAACAATAATACTAGAATTAATAATAATAATTAAAAAATATGTATATTTATAATAACAACAATAATTAAAACACTAATAATAATATATCAATAATGATAATAATAGTAATAATAATAACAATAATGAGATTAATGATGATAATGATAATAAGAAGAAGAAGAATGATAAAACAGAAGAGGACAAATTTCTCACCTGCTACATGAGGACATGCCATGGAGGTCCCGCTGATAGTGTTGGTAGCGGTAGGTCCACCATACCAAGTACTGGTAATGTCTACTCCAGGAGCAAAGATATCCAGACAAGAGCCATAGTTGGAGAAAAAAGCTCGTGTGTCTTGCATGTCCGTGGCACCAACAGTCACAGCCTGGAAAGGTATCATTTTTATGATGATTATAATAACAATAACAACAACAATAACAACAATAACAATAACGACAATCATAATAATAATCATAACAATAACAATAATAATAATAGTAATAATAATAATAATAATAATCCTAAAAATTAAAATAACAATAGCAATCATAATAATAATTATAATGATATCAACAACTATCATAATAATAATAATGATTACCTAAGCCTCATAACTATCAATACTGTTTTCCCAGAGGGCCCTACAATTATTATTAGCCCAGCAACTGCATGGCAGGTATTTACACCTTGGTGGAGAGTGCCAAATGTCAGTTCCGGACTCGGATTCGAACCCTCAACCCATGGCCCTGGGAAGCGGGGGTGCTGGGGGTGCTGAAGCACCCCCTGCAAATTTTTTGGTACGATATATTTAATGTATATCATTATGCTTCGTTTACGAAATTGTCACACAGCCGACAGCCACAAATGACGCCTTTTTTATACTTTCTTTCACAAAATCCTATAACATGTATCCCTAGCTGGCACGCGACCCAATAATACTCGCGACAAAAGCATACCATATATTCTTATGTAACAAGTCAAAGATGTATATAGCACACGTTAATCATTTTCTTTAATAATATGGAATAGGGGAAATTCGACAACATTAATAAAATAATAATCGGCTCCGATCATAGTCAGCATGCTGCATGCAAAGCAAAAAAGTCTTAAATTTCTTTCCATGTTCACAGACGGCCCAGCTGCTCCATAAGCCAAACGGACATGACTTTTGTTAGTGAGTAGAAGAAATGGTGAAGTATGTTATTACATTATATATCGGATGGCCCCCCAAAAATCGGAACACATGTAGTTGACTTTTTAGGACTTTGCTTTGATCAACAGTTATATTTTTTTCACCTTGCTGGATAGAACAACTTTTCAACACCTTTTCAACACCAAGATCATTACATTTGGTTGAGAACTTTTTATTTTACGAGTAATTTCTTATGGACTGTCATTTTCGAGATTTGCCATTGATTTGTCATCGTGCTTCGAAACTCTGGAAATCGGGCAAATTCCGAAAATGACTATCCATTAGAAATTACTCATAAAATAAAAAAGTTCTCAACTAAATTTGATGATCTTGGTGTTATTATAATGGGGAAAGGGTGCTCTATCCAGCAAGGTGAATTGGTAAAAAAAGATGATCAGAGCTAAGTCCTGAAAAATCGACTGTATCGAGTGTTCGTTTTTTTTGTGAGCCACACGGTATAATGATGCATAATTTCTGGGTTATTCGTTACCGCACACTCTTTCGAAGAGAATTGTTATTAACTTTTTGTATTCATCGTATAAATCTTCATGAAGGTTTCACACAATGAAACAGTATTGTTTACCAAAAAAAGGTTATTTGTGAGGAATATAATGATATACCCGAAGCATGTTTTAGTATTTGTATTTTGTTGAATTATAAATAAATTATGCAGTGTTGTTTGAATGGAAAGATAACGCCTACACACTGAAACATCGCTGAAGTAAAATGCATCTTTCTGAACACTTGAGAATTGAGAAATTGATAAACTATATTGTTACAAACGTTGTTCAGGCTCAGCCTCATAATACCCTGCCGCGCAGACGGATGATTATTATTTAGTGGCGAAGACTGATTGCTGTAATAAAGTTGAAGCTGTGTTAAAGCTGGTACTATTTCATAAAGGTCAGATAAGTTTTATTCATTGTGTTCCTGTCTTTTAGTGATTGTGAAGTGGTGATCAGGGGCGTCTTTAAAGGGGTGTGGGGGTGCGACATCCCCCCCCCACCTGTCAGGATATTGTCGGTAAAATTGCGCTGCCGTCGGGAAAAAAGAGAAAGGTAATTGGTGGCTAGTTTTGTCGGTAATCGGTGGCCTGTACACCCCCACTGAAAAAGGTCTAGCGACGCCCCTGGTGGTGATCACATTAAGCTGATAGATGTAGACAAAAATTAAATTTCTAAAATTGCCAATTAAGGAAACCTATTCAGGGGCGGATCTACGGGGGGTTCAGGGGGTTTAACACCCCCTCTTGGGCTGCCAAAAAAAAAAAAAAAAAAGAAGAACGCACACTGGAGAGAAACCTTTCAAGTGAAAATATTGTGAGAATATATTCAACTCATCTGGTAACTTAACCAAACACATGATAACTCTGGATATAACTGTGTATTAAACTGTTACTTGATTTTAAAAGACGTTATCATGCACTGCTTTTTAAGGACTCCATTGTGTTAGTAGATGCCAGGAAAACTTACGGGCCGGGGTTCAAGCCCCCCAAAAAAAAAAAAAAAAAAAATCGCCTCGCCGCTACTTAAAGGGCTGAGTTTTATTCTCCTTTAAGTAATTGACCGTCTTCCAAACCCTTCGACGCGTTTTGAAATTTTCTGTCACACCCTCGAATTTAGAAGCCACAGAACTTAGAGCGTTCTTATTTTGTTACATAGTTTCCTTGTTTGTTTGTTTTGATTTTTTTATAGAATTTGTGGTCACTTTGAAAATCCCCGTGCCTGTCCACCCCAAGTTACGAATATACCCAAATTTTCTATTCATAATGTTTAAATAACAATTCATAAGACAATTTTGATTTTTCATTAAATTAGTGAAACATAACATCATCTGAGCAGCAGCGAACCAATTTGATTGATATATTTGGTACTCTCCTTACACAGACTGCTGGTGTGGCCAGGCTGTCAACAATTATCTGTTGATACTTGAAGTGGCTATTGTTCAGAAGTGCACACAAAAAGTTATTTACAGATGTTGTGTTGAAGATGTGCCACACTTTCCCCCACCACCGCCCCTCCCCGATATCCCCTCTTCATTATTAACACTGATAGGAAATTTTCCCAACTAGCCTTGTCGGAAAATTTGTTCCAAACCTCCCCTTCAAAATAGAGGACATTTTCGAATTTTTCTACCGACGCTATTAGAAAATACTTACAAGTGGGTTTCGAGCCGGAGAATTCAAGCAGGCTTCATGGCCGTCGTTTCCCGCTGCAACCGCCACCAAGACTCCACTATTAATAAGTGACGTCACACCTGCATCCAGGAGTGTGGATACCCCGCTTCCAAGAGACATGGACGCCACTGCTGGTTTTTGCGCGTTGTTTTGCACCCAATCAAGACCTTGTAATAACAAAGTTAATTAACAACAATAATAATAATAATAATAATAATGATAATAATAGTGATTATAATAAAATTGATAATAATAATGATAATAATAATAATTATAAAAATAGTAATGATGATGATAATAATAGTGATAATAATAATGATGATGAAAATAATAGTGATAATAATAATAATTATAATAAAGACAATAATAACAAATTCACATTTGTATAGCGCTCATTATATTCTTGATGAATGAAATCCAATCAAGACCTTGTAACAACAACGTTCATTAACAACAATAAATAATGATAATAATAATGATAATAATAGTAATAATGATGATAATAATATTGATGATAATAAAATTGATAATAAAAATGATAATGATACTAATGATAATAATAGTAATGATGATGATAATAATAGTGATAATAATAATGATGAAAATAAAAGTGATAATGATAATGATAATAATAATAACAATAATGATAATAATAATAATAATTATAATTATAATAATACAATAATAACAATTTCACATTTGTATAGCGCTTAATAATACTTTTTCTAAGCGCTGAGATGATTTCTCGAAAGTCTTTACGATTTTTGTGAGGGTTTATAGTTTGTTTGGTTTTAATCTTGAAAGGTTTTATTTGTCAGAACATTAACATATAAATACAAAATATGTGTAACATTTGTTTTGTAGAAAATAAACAATAATGCTGATGTACAGTGTAATCCATTTTAACGCGATATATAACCTTACATCAAATCGTTTTACGACATGTTTGTCTTGTTTGTTTGTTTGTTTCGACACTGTTTGTTTTCTCACACCTTTGTAACAACAAATTCTTCCTGTATTAGTTCATATGGTCGTGATAACGTGATTGTACCGCTAAGTATCGGAAATGTTTAACTGTTTAAAAATATATATATATGTTTGTTTTAGCTTTAAGCTTAAAGAGAATGTTGAGTTCTGAAAAGGTGAAAATAATTTTTGAGCGTTATCATTGTTATTATGCAAGCGTGGAAGAACATCAGAGAAAAAAAATCTTCCCTGAAAAGCATGGCTCTTCAAATGCCTTCATGTTTTAAATATGACAAGTAACAGCTTAAAAATGAAGCCCGATTTTTGTGCCACATGTTTGTGCAGTCCCATATACATCTTCCTGTGTAAAGTGCTTGTTACTTTACCAAGACTGGGCCAAATTTCTTATCATTTTGATGACTCCAGAACCTTGCAGTGCACACAAATACTTATATGCTACATGATCAATTTTTTTCTGATCGATTCCACACCTTTTAATTCACAATGCAATCGCATGACCAGAACTCAACTTTATCTTTGAGATAAGAATAAATTCTGAACCAGACCAGAAAAGAAAGAGAAAAGAGAATGAACATACCGTCCAAAATCTGTATTATAGAGCCCCAGCCCAGACAGTTGAGGACCCGAATTCCGATCAATGACGCACCTCTAGCGATCCCAAAGACATCCGAGCCTACCGTCCCAGCACAGTGGGTACCATGGCCGTTACAATCAATACCTTCCTAGGATAGTAAACCAATGACAATTGACATAGCTTTAAAACAGATAAATGACATACATCAAACACTGTGTTGTATTATTGCTTTCCGGTAGATCTATTTATTTTCTAAGTTGTCTCATTGTTTGCATATTTTAATCATCGTATTTTTCTGTTGAGTATGGAGTTGGAGTATTATAAATACTCAATATTATTATTTGTATCATTATCATCATTATTATTATTATTATTATTATTATTATTATTATTATTATTATTATTATTATTATTACTATTATCATTATTAATATTAGTATTGTTGTTATTATCATCGTTATTATTAGTAGTAGTATTGTAACCATTATTATAATTATTATTATTATTAATAACGACTTGATTCAATGCAACTTTCAATTTATGTATAATATTTTACCAACACCTTTTAATTTATACGAATGGAAACTCAAAGAAAACGATTTGTGTTATTACTGTAACAAAACTTTAATAAATTTATTAAAAATGTATCAACGAAAATAATAGAGAAATATTTCTTGTTTATGTTAAAATACAGACTAGAAGTTGAAGAAAATAATATTCTATTAAAACCAACTGATATCAAGGTGGACTTCCCCTTTAAATCATGATCAGCAAATTTGAACATTAATTAGAATGGAAATGCAACATTGGTGAAATAAAAATAATGTAATGGTTAACTTAGTGAATGAGATAAATACAAAATGATCATTCCTCGTTAAGAAGAAGTGGTCTCATTCAATTGTTGTTATAATAACCCATCCGTTTGTATAGTTGTCATGAAAAGTTACTTCAGTTTTTATAAAATCGGCACAATTATGATAATGAATGAATAACTTCAAAAGAAAGAAAAACCTTCCTGTCTCCAAAAAGTGATTTATGGTTACATTGCACTTTTGTCTGATTTAGTTTCGTTCGATAACTCGTTTAAATAGCGCACAAAACACGCGATAGTGATTAATCTAAAAAACTAACTTGTATTACTATAGTGTATTTCACATAATTGTAGTACATGCAAATAATGTATTATTCAATATTCTACCTTGGTTTATAAGTATAAAATAAATAAAAACCGGAGTGGAAATATATATTATATACATTGTAACCGTCTTGGTTGATACGTTTGGGTTCTTGATATTAAAAACACCAAAACAAAGCATTTATCACTTTAAGGTTTACAATAATGTTTTATGTAATGCGAACTATAGGTTATTCTAAACTCAAGTGCATAAAGATGATCCATTTATGGCTATACAAATTTTCATTATAAACCATTTTTGTAAAAATCGGTACATATATATATATATATATATATATATATATATATATGTATGATTGTATTTTTTAAATATATATATATATATATATATATATATATATATATATATATATTATTGTTATTATATCGACATTCGACATCTCTTCAAATAATGAGAGTATTAGTAGGACGATGTGGGAAAGGGTATAATAACTACCATAAGTGTTTTCTTTTAATCTTGGAGAATATTGCAGAATTTTGTTTAAATTTTGTTTTATTTATAGTTTCAAAATACAATCGGAAAGATTTCAAGAATTCAACTAAAGGCAAATTTAATATATATCCATGTCCATCTCATATCGAAATGTGCGGACATTACAATGACATAATAATGCGAACACGATTTCTCTGGGCAAAACAATGAGGTATTGAAATTATTGCCCGTACATTGATTTCCTGATATTATTTTGCGACTGATATAAGTCCTAAATATTATTTTAAAATGTCCAATATCACTTGACGATCTTACATTATATATATATATATATATATATATATATATATATATATATATATATCCATGGATATACATGTATCTCTTTCATAGTTTTTTGTTGTCATTTAAGGCGTCGCTATATATATATTTCCCCTACAAATTTGCGGATAAAATTAACCTATTACTTAAAAACGACAGAAAAAAGGCCCTCAGATTTTCAAAGGAGTATAAACTTTTTTGTTATGAAATAAATCTGAATATGAACACCCGAATCTGAATCTGAGAATTGCTGGCAGATGTTCCACTTTTTTTTTAATCGAATTTTGCTGATAGGAAATTTTGAATAGGGGTATCACCCCCTCCGTCTAGCGACACCACATGTTGTACATATAACATAAAGCAATGCAGATTGTTTTTAATAAACATATAATTCAATAATACAGCTGGAAACCAACGCCTTGCCCTTTTCTCCATCTTTCTTTGACAGTCACCATAATGTGTCTTATTTATTTTCTTAGTTAAAATGAGGGTTGCAAGCACATGTATGTCAAGTTTTCATGCTTACGCTGCAGCCCTCTTTTACAAAATTTATGTCAATATAGACCTGTTAACTAGTAGGCCATTTTCGTAATGTGCGTGCAAATCCAAATAAGTGTACGCTATTTGTTCGCTTTCTGGCCAATGTAACCAACTTTATACAATAGTCAGAATGCAAATTGCATATATTACGTGTTGCTATATAGGACAAGCTATAATTTTTGTCATACCGGGGAGTTCATTCCAACTCCCTGGTCATACCTAGCAAACAACAAATGTATGCAATTAGCATTCTGACTATCGAGATAAATTTATGCGTAGCAGGTAAATGAAGTAATTCGTATAAAGGCTTCACAAAGGCATATGCAAAAATTTGGTTAAATGACGGAAATGGCCTATTGTGTGCATACTTTTTGAAAATGTTCCATGGCAAGTAAAATGCTTGCCCGACATAACAACAAATAATGTATGCAAAGACGATTCCATCCACATATATTTCATTATTCATAACAGGTGAATGAAAAGGTTGGGAACTGTGTTTTTATCGCGAAACCTTCATAACTTCAAGATCAACGACATCTCGACGCTATTGCTCGACTTGTCCGCTAAGTGTTTCACAAAACCGTCTTCGCCAAGACGAGCAACAACTTCCCCGACAAGAGACTTGTCGCGACTCCAAACCTGTCAATTTTTTAGAACGCCCCTGTTTTCAAGACGGTTTTGTGAACACAGTGTCGAGATGTCGTTGATCTTTTACCTATGACGGTTTCGTGAAACGACCCCCTAGTCTATTACATTCGGCTAGTAAATGTTGTTACATTTTATTCACATTTTGTCACATTGCTGTTTCAATTTCGATGCATATACTACATTGAAAAATGTATCAGTGTTTCAACGCGTCAATATTACATTAATGCGGATGAATACGTATAATTTGAATAGATGATTGAAGATGAATAAATCCAAATGAAAATACCTGTCCATCGCCGACAGCGTCGTACCCCACAGTAGCTCTCCCGTTGAAGTAGCTGTTAGATGGATAGATACCCGTGTCTAAGATGTACGCATTCACACCGCTTCCGTCACCTTTAGAAAACAATGAATACTGTCTGAGAAAAACATCTAGAAATCGCATCGCTCCCGTCCCCATTAAAAAGAAATGAATACAGACTATATATAGACTATAAACATCATCATTATCATTATTATAATTATCATTATGATTGTTGTTGTTGTTTTTGTTGTTATTATTAGTATTAATATTATTATTATTATTATCGTTATTATTAATAATATATAGCCTATATAGTATAATTATTATTATTATGATGATTATTATTATTACCATGATGCTCTCTCTCTCTCTCTTTCTCTTTCTCTTTCTCTTTCTCTTTCCATCTCTATACCCTATCCGCTCTCTCTCTCTCTCTCTTTCTCTATTTCTCTCATCTTTTTCTCTTTCACTCTCTACCCTATCCCCCTTTTTCTCTCTCTCTCTCTCTCTTTCTTTCTCTCACGCTTATGTATATTAAATATTTTAAGCATTTCAAAACTGATTCATTTCAAAATGTAGAAAAAACATTTTAACGCAAAAAAATAATGGATGTAAGGTCAATTTTGACACACCTGTGAAATCTGCCTGTCCATCTAGTGGAAGGTACCTCTGGTCTACCCGGTCTAACCCCCATGATCCAGGGTAGGCTTGGTAAGCTCGAACAAGACCGTTCTCCTCCACCAAAGACACCTCTTCAAGGCTAAGAAGCTAAAGTTCAAAGGTTTGAAAAGTCAGGAAGAGAGGTAAATTAGACTACTAACTTCAGATGCAGTACAGCACAATCATCGGGGAAAGCTATTACCTCCTCTTTCTGTTCTGTGCATTCTTGGATAAGAGCAATTGAACGTACTTAACCCCCCCCCCCTTACACATCCTTTTTTGTAATGATCTTTATTTTTATTTCACTCAATAATAATACATGTACATGAATCATAAATCAACATTTCAATGAAAGTGTATGACAAATAAAGCACATTATCATGTAAAACATTCTATAAAAGAATAACTGAAATTCAAAGCTATAATAAAAAGCACTGAATGAAATCTTTTCATAAAAATAGCCCACCCCTCCCCCTCCATTAACACGGGAAACAATATATACCATATTACTGCATATACATTGTACTGAACTCCCTGCACCCGAACCCCCTACACCCCCTCCTTCACACACACACACACACACACACACTCTCTCTCTCTCTCTCTCTCACTCGCTCACTCATGAATACCACCCTCAGTCCTGCTGTTTTTATACAACCTCTCCCGTTTTAACAAATGCTTGTCTAACTTATTCCTTTTCATAGCTATTGCATTTTCGTCATTTCGATATTCTACTATCTTCTTAAAAAATCCTCCTGAGTAGGAACTACACCCTCCGACCTTGACCTGAAAATAATGTATTTTATTGCTGTACTACAAATTTTGATTTCAAGGTCCTTTCCAGTAATCCCCACATGTATATCTTTTCACTCTGCCTTTTGAAGCTTTACCAAACGATTTTTTTTTCAATCACCCTCTGCCATAAAGCTTTGACATCATCACAATCCCAAAATATGCGTTCATACGGTTCTAAATCTTGCTTACAGAAGAAACAATAATTAGTATCAACAAAACCAAATTTAAAAAGATGTTCGTTTGTATATATTGCTCCATGAAGTCATTTATACTGAAATTCCCTATAACTTT
Source organism: Mesocentrotus franciscanus (assembly GCA_037976565.1). Taxonomy (NCBI): domain Eukaryota; kingdom Metazoa; phylum Echinodermata; class Echinoidea; order Camarodonta; family Strongylocentrotidae; genus Mesocentrotus; species Mesocentrotus franciscanus. Next base: position 5,611,377 of record CP137677.1, on the reverse strand, counting down.
TGATAAAATTGTTGTGATTCTAGGTCTTATGAAAATGTCTGCGATTTCTTTTTTAGAGAATTCAAAGTCAGTGAGGCCATCTTTTACTCGTAAAGTATATAAATTATGTAGATTTGTTTAAAAAATTCCGTTAACCTTTCTTGATGGTACATCTTTCAATAGAATGATATTTTCAAAAATCTTCAACGAAATATTCTATTTGTGTACGTCAACTAAGTAAAATTCGTGTAAGTTCCCTTCATACTTTCCGCTTTTCAAAACTGCATCACTTATCTTCCAAATTTCCATAATATTTTCACTACTTAAACCTAAGTTATAAAAATAATCAATTGTTTTCACCTGCTCTTTCTCTAAAATGTGATCTACTAGATAAATTTCTTTCTTAAGTAAGTCTCCATCAAAAATCAATTTACCTTTCGAAAGGTAATCTTTATTATTAAAAAAGATTGGATTAGCTTTTCCTACAAGAAAAATCCCGTTTTTCTCCATATCTTGCCAAGCCTTTAAAATCTGTAAATAAAACATTGGTGCTTTAAAAGTCAATAATTTAATATCATAATTACACAGGGATATAAAACTTTCACCCATTGTTCTAAAGCTATAGTCAAAGTAAAGCTTCCATCCCATCTTCCTTTCCCCATAAGGTAGCCGTCTTAACCACATTACTCTTTCAGTTTTCACAACTAATTCAAACTCTATCATCCTTTAGCCACCATCCCCGTAGTGCTGATAGCAAATGGCTCTTTTAATTCGGTTTTTTTCCATTCCATATGAAATCAAAACAAATTTTCTTAATCTCTGCTACTACCCACTTTGGAACAACTAATGATCAGGAAACATAGTTCAATTTTGACAAAGCATATGTTTTAAGCAAATGTACTTTCCCTATCACTGTCAAATCTCTCTGTTTCCACCATTCCAAAAGTCTTTTAATTCTACTCAAAATCTCTTTATAATTTAAATCTTCCCTCATTTCTATATTCAATGAAAAATATACTCCTAAAACTTTCATTCTCGTTACTATATTGCCCATAGGTAATGTTCCAGACTCTCCTCTGTGTTTTTCCTATCCTCATCACATTAGTTTTGTTTATGTTAACCTTTAAACCGCTTAACTTATAGAAAGCTCGGAATATATCCTGTATTCTTGTAATCGATGTGTCAACGAACACAATCATATTACTGGCATACAAAATTTGTCGAACTTTAAAATTACCAAATTCAACTCCTTTAATAACACCATTTTTTCTCAGAGCATGAGCCACAATTTCTATTACTAGCAAAAACAGATACGGTGAAAGTGAGTCATCCTGCCTCACCCCTCTCTTAGTATCAAAATAACCAGTAGAGAAACCTCCATTCATAAGACAACTACTAATTCCGTTATGCATGATGTTAACCCAAGAACAAAAAGACTGTCCGAACCTAAATAAATCTAGTACTTTGAAGAGAAAATTATGTGAAACAGAATCAAAAGCTTTTTCAAATTCTACTGCTATGAGGAATATATCTTCCTCACAGTAATTAATACAGTGAAAATCACATCATCTATCAAACGTATAGCTTCACCAATATGCCCATTATTTATGTAACCCACTTGATCTGAATGAATAATATCATTCAAAACTTCTTTTATTCGTTTTGAAATGTTCTTATAGTCCGTGTTTGACAATGTAATAGGCCTATAGTTTTTAGCATATACATACACAAGAAAACTGATAAAATCAATTAAAGAAAAGTAAAATAAAATTAAATTGAATAAATTACAATCCCTTCCCCCCTCCAACAAAATATTCATAGATCCGCTCACCGCAGTTGTATCATTTGATTACAATATTAATTGGTTGCTTTGAATGAATAAATAAATAAATTAAAAAATAATAAAAAAACTAAAACTATATTATACTCACTTCTTCTAAGCCTTTTTTTGTGAGTTTGGCGGCGAACCCGTTGATGATACTCTTGTAGACGTGGAAGAAGGAACAATTCGCAAACGACGGAGAGTTCTGTGTTTCAACCTTGGTCACAAATGCGTCAGCCTTGAACCCAGGCTATTAATCAAAAGAAAAGTAAACAACAAACCTTACAGTCAATATACTTTTGTGCTTTACAAATTTACATCATGTAATTGATAAGGAAAATGAGGGAAATTACAAATTTTGACAAACACTTTTTAAACAAAAAAACTAATATAATTTAGAAGAAAAACAAAACTTTCAATCATTCCTAGCTTATATGAAGAGCTTGATTCCAAAAGGAGCTAAATCCATATTTTATCAAAATTGAGTTTTTTGTCTTAAAATAATGATTCCCTACATGGGGACAAAATGCACTATATCACATTCTAAAATTTCACCAGGAAGTATGAATATTTTTAGGTAACATATCATGTTTCATTCCAAAAGGAGCTAAATCCAAATTGGTTTCATTCCAAAAGGAGCTAAATCCACTTTGGGTACTTATTAGTAAATCACCTTTTGTATTTCTCCACTTTCCCTTGAGCCATGTCCCTTCATGTTGTTATATATATTAAAGGTGTCGCCCTGGACCAATAATATATGAGAGGAAAAATAAATTACCAGTTATTTCTGATTTTTACTAAATTTTTAGATTTTGTGGATTTAGCTCCTTTTGGAATGAAACATGGATTTAGCTCCTTTTGGAATGAAACGGATTTAGCTCCTTTTGGAATAAAAACTCGGTTACGTTGTTTACTTTCTTTTCAAAAGGTATTTTTAGTCGTGATTTCACTATTATTATTTAAAAGGAAAGGTTTGCTACTAATTTTAATAAATTTCAGTGATTTTATTGAGAAAATATGAAAAAATTTCGGTACAAAATCATGTTTCATTCCAAAAGGAGCTAAATCCACGAAAAATAAAAATCTAAAAATTTAGTAAAAATCAGAAATAACTGGTAGATTTTTTCTAATCATATATTGTTGGTCCAGGGTGACACCTTTAACATATACAACAACATCAAGGTACATTACTTAAAGTACCAGAGCGAAGGTTTTAAAATGCTTTTATCCTTAATAATGTTGGTATCATTGCAAAGGTAATGTTACAACCTTTCTAATAATTCATATTTACTTTTCAAAAATTGTTACAGAATTGACTAATCTGCTATCAAAATGATGAATTTGCTACCCGTTTTGTCCGCCCTCGATCAGCCCGCTGTTCGCTGGTACGATGTGTGACGTAATAGGTTGGGCACATGAGCGAGAGTGCTCCCAAGCCCCCTCACACAGCTTTGTCCGCTGCATGCATTATACGTATACGAAAGCCACTCGAACGCGAAATATCCTATCGCAATTTAACTTGCTACATGATAGTACTGCACTGCACTCGGTGCACATGCACTGCGAATTTTAAATCGTGACCATCATTTGAACAATTGATGAAGATTTATTTGATTTTTTGTATGTTTTAGTAGGCTATCTCCACGCTGGAGTTACGGGTCAAAAATGGATACGAAAGTACACTAGCGCCATGAAATGCCCAAGGTCGAGCTGGCTGAGCCGAGCTAGCTGCCGCGCCGCACCGGCCCCGCTGAACTGGCGATCGATCCGTCATGCACTGGGGTGACTGGGCGAGACAATTATTTTCTCATTTTTAGAAAGTGTAGGGCTATTTTGGCAAATTTCACGGATAAAAAATTCAAAAAAGAATAGATGTGAGATTATATCTTGCGAATACCAATTACATATATGCAACATAAATGGAACTGCACGACATCATAAAAATGCAAAGCCAAAGGGACCCTCGCCTCGCGATTCACTCATTATCATGGTCTCCGTATAATCAACACTCAACAGCAAAGCTTCACAGCAAATTACACAAAACGGAAGAATATTTGGACAAATCGATCAGCACGATTCACCCCCTCGTATTACATTACAAAATTTGCAATAATAAAATGTAATTACATGATTTCGAGATATTGTTATTCCACTTTCATCAAAGCTGGCCTAGGTATGAATCATTCGAAGTCTGGATAATGTATACTGAATGCAAAATACCGCTCGCGAGCTGAGCGATCGAGAGCCGAGCTAGAGGCCTAGGAATTTCGATCGTGCCCAACTTTTGACGTCATAAGTCTGTACTCCGTAATTTTATTTTTCAAGCCAGGAAAAATAGTTCTGAGAAGTGTCTTGGAAAAAGCATCTTATCGCGTTTCATTTATATTTATAATACTGTAGAGCAGATGATTTGTGTTCATATTGGTGTAAGCTTTCAGTACATGTATAATTTGTCCATTTTGTGACATTTTGTGACATTTCTTCGCTCAGCTACTTTAAGGGAAAGTGGAGAAATAAAAAAGGCGATTTACTCAGAAGTACCCAAAGTGGATTTAGCTCCTTTTGGAATGAAACTCTTGATATATCTTATTTAAAAAACACTCGAGCATAATAATATTCCCTAATGGTGTGTTGCAACGGAGACATGTTAGCGTCTTTTGATCATTCCTAGCTTACATAATACCCAAGTACATTTATGTATTATGAAATGTGTTGTTGTTGGTTTGCTTGTTTACTTGTTTGTTTGTTGTTTTATATGAATTTATTTCTTTGAAGAACACTCGAGAATAAAGAACCTCTGCCAATGGGGTGCTGGAAAGGAGACATAGTTTGCCATCTCAGACCAGTGAAGGATCCAGGGGGGCCCGGGGGGCCGGGCCCCCTCCCCTTATGAAAAAACAGGTAAAAACACCCCTTTTTGTAAAAAAAAAAAAGATGGGCTAGCTCTACCCCCCTGGCGCTCAAAGGGGGAGGGGTGGTGCCTGAAAAAAAATATAGCACTCTCCCCCCGTTGAGCAAAAAAAAAATTAGTGCTCACTACCCCCAACTGGGCGAAAAATCGACCGGTTTCGGGGGGGGGGAAATTGCACTCAGTCCCCCCTCCCTCCACTGAGCGGAAAATCGGCCGGCAAGATTTTCAAATTTTCGCACGAAGTGGGCCCCTTTTTCGGCCCCCTCCTTTGCCGCCGGCTGGATCCGCCCCTGTCTCAAACAGCCGAATCCATACATAACGCTTGAGAATTTACATGGAGGCGCTGAACTTTACTCTCGCATGCGGTGCTTGCCAGTGCCATTGATTAGGAGAGTTTGGCCTGTCAAATGAATTGTGGGATGCATGACTCGTGCACACACTTATGGAGGTTTTTGTTTGATCACTATTTGATCACACTGAATATCAATAACAATACATTTTAAAAATCCCCGTTTGTTTGGATCATATGTAACAAATAAACTCTTCAGTTATATCCTCCGTATAGCTGTATATTATATACCTCACTTTAGAAATCTAGCCATCTGATTGGTCGAAATTGGAGTCGTGATTTCAAGCCATGCCCAACTCCCAGGGCATAGCAATAGCCCGCAGGGCCTAGTTAAAAGTTTCTACCCTCCGCCTCATTATCCTGCGATTCCCATTGGTTTACTGTGATCCCCATTGGTTTGCGTGTTAAAATTGTCTACGTGCGAGCACGGACGCCATAATACAGTGCTCTTTGTCTGCGATTCCCAAATGATTGAAACTTTCACTCGAAGATTAAGCGAAGATTAACAGACAGTGTTTCAGATTTTCTGTGATGTTTTAACAAAATTTTACTCACTAAAAGTCTAAGGTAAGAATTCTTGGTAGATTTTTGTTTTAATTCGGCATATAAAAGTCATATCGACTGCTTTAATACTCGATGACTAGCTGTTTTTATACTGGCTCGCGGGATAGTTGAATCCCCTGCTATCACCCCTCGGCGCGCCGCCCACCCGGGCGCGCCTCGGGGTGATAGCAGGGGATTCAACTATCCCTTGAGCGTATAGAAACAGCTAGTCCTCTCGTAGCAGTCGATATAACTATATTATAGACTTGTAGTTGTTATACTTTGGACATCACGGGATATGTCGTAAAAATCTTCTTCTTTTTCAGTTCACTTTTCTTTCTTCTTCTTTTTATACAATCACATAAAAACTGATAACGTGATTGCAATGAAAATCATGTGATAACAATGTAATATCCTGACTGCCCTCAGGGGCGGATCCAGGGGGGCGTCGGGCGTAAGCCCCCCCCCCCTTTGCCTCCCCCAAACAAAAACAAAAAAAAAAAACTAAGAAATATTCACTTAGATGTTCAGTTTACGCATTCAGAAATGCCTCAGAAAATTGTCGTTTTATTGTTATACTTTGGACATCAAGGGATATGTCGTATAAATCTTTAATTTTTTTCAGTTCACTTTCGTTCTTTATTTTTTTTATACAATCACATAAAAGCTGATAACGTTATTGCGATGAAGATCATGTGATAACAATTTAATCTCCTGACTGCCATCAAGGGAAGATCCAGGGAGCGTGGGGCGCACGCCCCCCCCCCCACCTTTGCCTTCCCCCAAACAAAAACAAACAACAAAAAAAACCAAGAAATATTCACATTAAAGTTCAGTTAACGCATTTAGAAATGCCTCAGAATGTACCATAGAGAATCTTAAGGTTCAAAATTTTCAAGGGCCCTTAAAGTAGAAACGGATTCAAATACAATATTATATTAATGGAAAGCTTATGACCTCAGTAATTAAAAAAAAATATTTCAGATTTTTATGACAATCAATCAGGTCGTAACAACCAAAAAACTACCCCCAAAACCATGAATTGTTCATCATTCATTTTCTCGCCCAAATGACACCGATAAATCGCCCAAAATAATGTGACGTAGGCGATTGGGAGATTGTCCCCAAAACAAACAAAATCTCACTACATGGAGTCTATGGCTTTTGCCGTATAAGTTTGTTGCATGTTTTGATTGTTTTGCATGTCTGTTCTTTGAATTAAATAAAGATAAACTAAAAAGAAGAAAAAAAGTGTAATGTTCCTTATTACATAGAACTGACAAAAGAAATTATACAGATGAAAGAAATCAATGAAAATTAACACTATATGTCTAAGTAATAACTGATATTGCCGGTGATCATTCGTGCTATCGAAAACTGGCCGGCTTAATTGCAGAATACCCTACCATATTGTTAGTCTTCATATATTAGGCAGTGCCTTAAAAGGACGTCACATTGCCTTAAAAGGATGTCCATGTGGCAGTCCACGTTCTCGTCGTGCAAATCTAAAAGTCCCTATTTCTAATATTTGTCAGACGCTTGGTTCTAATTCTGCCCCCGTGAAACCGTGGTAGGGTATTCTGTAATTGTTCCAACTGGCCCATCGATGCCATCACTATCATCGTCACTGGATTCAGACGATGAATATTGTACATCCAAGCTACTAACTGGCCTAACTTCACTCATTTGAATGGATGATAAATAATTAAGATTGATGAAAGTATGGCTGCTGTCGACCGTCTAGCGTGTGTGATACGTACGGTGTTGTGTGAATGTGGAAGTAATTACCCCAATCTGACCCCAATCGCCTACGTCATCATCGAAACCGCCCAATGTGTATGATTTCGGTTTTGTTTATGAGGGGGATGCCAAGATTCAAAGTTAAATGTCTGATTGTGGTCACATATGTGTTTTTAGGGAAATGATATGACACTCTTCACTTTCTTTAGGTCATAAGCTTTCCATTAATATAATATTGTATTTGAATCCGTTTCTACTTTAAGACTTGTGTCGTTGTTATTGTTTTCCTTTGGACATCACGGGATAAGTCGTAAAAATCTTAAATTTTTTCAGTTCACTTTCGTTCTTTTTCTTTTTAATACAGTGACATAAAACTGAAAACTGATTGCAATGAAGATCATGTGATAACAATGTAATCTCCTGTCTGGCATCAGGGGCGGATCCTGGGGGCATGGGGGGCGCACGCCCCCTTCCCCTTGCCTTTTTGTTTAAAAAAAAAGAAGAAGAAAAAAGCGCTCGCAGTTTCGTACATCCCCCCCCCCTTTTTTTGGAAAATCCTGGATCTGCCCCTGGCCATAAAACGAATTCGTATGCCGTGAAACAAAGAATCGTCGGGAATCCATTTCTAATGTATATCCGAAAAGGCAAATAAACTTATCCTTACAAATGTTTGCTATGGGAACAATCAGGACAACTTATCCAAGATGATCTGGTTCTCATATTTGAGGTTTAAATGAAACCTATCTTCTTCTTGTTTACATTGATAGGTGATTAACGATTAACGATTAAAAACAGAAACAAGATTGACTTTAAAGGATTGTTTAATAATTGCCGTTTCAAACCTATATATCTTTATTTTGACACTAATGGGTGGTTAACGATAAATTATTAAAAACAAAAACAGGATGGACTGTAAAGCAAATAAATTTCAGAGTTTCTGCTCTTGACAAGTCCCGTTGTATAATTCTTGAAGCAATGACACTAATCTGTCATTGATACCTTGAAAGGGCAACGCTGCATTTCAGCAATGGACACCTTAAAGACAAGATTAAAAATGATATAGAAATGCGGAATGATTATGTTTATCTTGTGGATTTTGAGGCGGTTCAACTACAAAAGCTGTTTCCTCAAAACTTGTGACCTCTGGAAATCAAGATTTGATAGGAATCTAAGACAAAGATGAATATAATGGTAATTCTGATCAGGACCTGGGATCTAAATTACTCACTTCATTAATCTCTCTTTTGGGGGGAATAAAAGACCAATGATGGGGCTTAGTATTGTGGGTTAACAACAAAAATAAAAACAGATCTGATCAACTGCTTTTGGATGAAACACAGCAGCATAATATTCTCATATCCGGATTATTTTAACCGGAAATATAGATTTTGATTACAGTCTTCCTATGATGTAAATAATGAAGGGGAACTTTTCTGTTTCATTGGTAGGCAGTAAAGTCATCTGACTGATATACACTGTTGGTCATAAAGGTGGGAAAAAATTGGTTACCCCAATTTATGGAATGATTTTGAAAATAATTTATTCCTAATAGATCTAGATTATAGTATACATCCTCAGATTTTATTGAATAATAATTTGCGAGTATTTGCTTTGCGTGACTGCTAAAGCATGTGTATGCTACTATGCTTATCAACTGGGGGACCTACGTCCTTAAAGGGACTTGGTAATATTGATCAGATGAGAGAAAATGGTGCTAAGGTAGTGACTTCAATGCTAGATGTAAAATTAAAGATAATCTGAAAGTTTGAGTGAAAACAGACTATTAATAACGATAAAAATTGGGGAAAACTGATCTGATCGATTCCTTAATTCTCCCAACTATTTTATAACAATTTAATTACATTTTAGGTGAATGTAAATCGTAACAAAGCTATGAATTGGCTCTATATATCATTCCAGACATTTAAGTGTTGAAAGATTTTTTAAATCCTGTCTCATGTCTTATTTTCATGGAAAAACGGTTGAGGAAAATTTTTAAAGGTTGGGAGAATTTAGTGTTAGAAGGTGTTGACCAGTGACGCCTTCAAAGAAAACCATAAATATCTTTGTGATTTGAGAAATTTTTCAGGATTTTTTGCATGCTAGAGGGTTAGTACAGTAGAAGGAATATAATAAGTACCATTTCATACAAAAATTACGTAGTTTTTTCATCAACCTTCAACGATGTTACCGAGTCACTTTAAGTCATAACTGGCAGTAATGAGGATTAATGCCTCACAAAAGGGCACTAATATAGCACATCGACACGGTTTTGATCCTGGGGCCTCACAGTTACGAACCAACTGCTTTGCCACTGAATCATGGCTGTACGCAGAGGGGGCTAGGGTAGGGGGCAGCCCCCACAAATAGAAAACAAAAAACAAAGAAAATGAAATAAATTATCAATAATTCATTGCACTTTCCCCCGGTCCCCAACAGAAAAAAAAATCTTCTGTGTGGCCATGCCATGAACCATAATGGATGGCCGTACGTTCCTCTGGGGACCGGGGGAAAATGCAATGAATTCTTGATAATTTATTGCATTTTCTTTTCTTTTTTTTATTTGTGGGGGCTGTCCCCTACCCCCCGCTGCGTACAGTCATGATTCAGTGGCAAAGCAATGGCTTCGTAACTGTGAGGCCCTAGGATCAAAACCGTGTCGATATATAAGTGCCCTTTTGTAAGGCATTAATCCTCATTAATGTCAGTTATGACTTAAAGACGTAGGTCCCCTAGTTGATAAGCATAGTAGCATACACATGCTTTAGCAGTTACGCAAAACAAAAACTCGCAAATTATTATTCAATAAAATCTGAGAATGTATACCATTATCTAAATCTATTAGGAATATATCATTGTCAAAACCATTGCATAAATTGGGGTAACAAAAAATTATTCCATCTTATGACCCACAGTGTATATATCATTTAAAACACCATGACGAGATATTTCAGACAATACTTCAGGGGGGTGTTTCACAAAGACTAAGATCGACTTTAAGTTGGACTTAAGTATAGCAGGCCGTTCATGCCATTGTTTGCTCTCATCATTTACTGGCATTGATCTCTCAAGGGACGTACAAATCATGGTAAAAAGTCTACAAAACTTACATTTTTGATAATTCATTATTGAAGGAAAAATATTATCTATAGATCATAATTGAGAGACCAATGGTGAGAGCAAACAATGGCACGAACGGCCTGTTATACTTAAGTCCAACTTAAAGTCGATCTTAGTCTTTGTGAAACAGGTCCACATTATTTTGTAAGAGTCAATTGGTCCTTTCTTATACTAGGCGCTTAAAGATTAATTTCTTCTTCACTAAACCCATGTTCTCATAACTTTATTGATCAATCTGTTTGAATCTTTAAAATGATCAACAAAGTTCTTAGAAGATATAAACTTTATCTATCAAGAATAAACCATACTGTAACAATTATTTCATGAATTTGTTTTAAGAAGTCGTACCAACATAATGGGCAACAGTGTATGTCGTAATGGAAGGTTTTCCCTGTACTGGTCTGCCTTTGATTGCTTTTGCTTCCTCATATACCCGTATATAATTATTTAGATCGGATGGATTCACGGAACAGGAATATCGACATTTAAAAAAAAACTATCTAACCGAATTTGATCATCATTTGTGCAGACATACTTTCATGATTGCAGTACACGGTCTTATCGTCATATTCTGGAATAAACAATTGGTATGTATATTGACACATTTTCATATTCTTTGATTATTTTGATTATAATACTTTGATTAATGTATGCCTATAATGTATTTATATTATAAGTACAAATAAGTAGCTAAACATACCTTTAGAGCAACAATGTACTGGCCTGGCACCCGATCATTATCTGACTTCTGAAACAACTTCTCCCACTTTGGTCTCGCTTCCACTGTAAAACCCAACAGGACCAGGACTAGGATCTGACGAATCATGTTGACTCCAAGACCAGATTATCGTTATAGTACTATACCTAAATATTTAGCATCTCTCTGATTCAACAGGGAAGCTAAAACTGTAGTCCGCACTGAAGTCAAGAATGTATCATTATGATCCAGGCAAATGTTAAATACCCACGTGATGAACAAATCGAAACAGAGGTATTGTTTACAGTCGTGTAGCGTATCTATGAAAACCGATTAGAAGGGGACTTCTGTGGATGGTGGGGGCGGTTGGAACGCTTATTACTGGAGTTGATTATGTTGTGAGCGATGTCGAGAAGAAAAACAAGTGACATAATGATTGCGTCCGCAAAACATTCCCAAATATGAGGTAATGAACGCAGATCGGTGCATACACGGCGGGAGCTGAGTAGGCTGCATCCCCCCCTCCCTCCCCACCCCCTCCCTCCCCAACAAACCTTAATGTGAAATTTGCCATCTATGGGCAATGATGTGGTTATTTGTATTTCCAAGTCTTATTTTGTATACATGATGACATGAAATTACATTGCCACTGATATAAATGGTCAAAAACTTTTTTTGTATACGAGGAAGTTCGTGATATTCGGACTAAATACGTCAGCTTCCCTCCATATGAAAATATAACCCTGTACAAATAATCATGATGCCGATACTGAGATGAGAAAACGCCAGTCACGATGCCTCTTTCGATCTGGTATAGGCCTACTTTTTGCCTAGAAGTAGTTTGCCATATTTACAAAGCTGGTTACAAAATATGCAATTGTATAATATCACTTTCCAAATGAAATCTGATTTTCCAGCTGTACTCAACAGTATTTTGCCTTATTGCGAGTTTATTTCGTATCAATCTCCCACCTAAGCTTTTCTTCTCATGTCATTTGGCAGTTGTTTCGCTATATATATTTTGTCATTCATTTGGAATTTGCATTGTCGGCCTTGTTCTGATGTATCTTATCCACCTGTGGGTTTAGTGTTTATTGAAACTAATTATTCAATTATCCCGATATGTTTTCCTTTTAAAGTGTATCACTGGACTTCCAATTTTTCCCTAAATACTTTATTAAACTCTAGGAGTCTAGGGCTTCAATATTGTCGGAAAATTTTCATTTTTTTCGCAAATGAAAAAAAATGAGGGCCTTCATATGTCTTCTTTTCAGCAAAATTTATAATCTGAGTACTATTGTTATTTGTGCCGGTGTAGAGTGTTAAAGAAATTGCTGCATATTTGTTATCAAATTTAGTCCGAGCCCCCTTATTGAGTATAGTCTATAGCGATGCCCCTGATCAGATCAGATTCAGATTCAGATTAATTATATTGGTCCATTTGGAAATTCAGTTTGTCGACATTACATAAAGCACATAAACAATACACAATAGAAAATATTGTACACAAATAGATAATACACAGTAGCAAATTTACAATGACGTAGTCATATGGAAACACAGATAGGCCTATATTTCGTTTTTACATAGTGGGATAATATTAGAAAAAATGTACTTACAATAATTGAAAATGTACGATTGTGTAGAATTCGGAATATATTATTATTAGTAGTAGTAGTAGTAGTAGTAGTAGTAGTATCATTATTATTATTATAATCATTATTATTATTGTTATTATTATTATCATTATTATCATTATTATCATTATTATTATTAGTAGTAGTAGTAGTAGTAGTAGTATTATTATCATTAGTATTATCATCATCATCATTATTATTATTATCATTATTTTTATTATTATTATAGTATTAATGACTGCTTTGAGAGAAATAGTTGTTTTTATACGTTCAAGGGAAGGTTACAATTGTTCTATTGCCCGAGGCGTGCCGAGGGCAATAGCCCAATTGTAACCTTCCCGAGAGCGTATAAAAACAACTATTTCTCGAATATTAAAGCAGTCATTAATACTTTATATGCCGAAAAATAGTCAACTTACCAATCAACTGGTAGAACAGGAAGAGCAGAAATAAATACTAAATACACATAGACATAGAATCTAGTTAGTGTTAGATCTAATAATATATTCAAATCTGTTGTTGAGATGCACTGGAAAACCCATCCACTCAAGTTTTCACCCTATCAGAGACTACCCAACGTGACGAGGGCCAAATAAGCTACAAGCTTTACGTCTCTACATCCAAGTAAAGTAGTCGAGACTACGTCTACCGCGGTGCGGTAAAGTTTAATACTCAGTACAATGTCAATGACAGTAGATCTCTAGACCCCTCTAGTACACAACAATTAATGTGTGGGAATCCACTGACTGGATTTGACTATTATTAGACCTTACATTGGTGTGCTTGCTGTCAGCAGAATTAATCAAGTCTTGCATTTGATCATCATCATCAAGAAGTTGAAATCTTGGGAGAGTTTCTTCAGCCATGTTTGCCTTGTTTGGAATTCAGTACGATAGAGATTGCCGTACGGTCGTCTGCGCTACGATGTATTAAAAATTGGTAAATTAAGCTAGCGACCGATTATTCGCACACTTATGGTGTCCGTGCTCGCACAAACCAGTTTTTAACACGTAAACCAATGGGTATTTCAGCAAGACTGAACTAATTTCCCGGTAACTGGAATTTTGCCGGGATTTTTTAACTTTTTTTTTTTAACTATTACATGGCTTTGGCATTTTTCGGGAATAGTTAAAACAACGACTGCAATTTCGACCATTCAGATGGCTGGATTTCTTAAGTGAGTTATATAATATTATTTATTATCATCATCATCATCATCAACAATATTATTATCATTATTTGTCATGGTAAAATAGCTGAATTCTTTTTTATTCTTCATAAATTAAACGGTATATAAATAAAACTTGGAATAACATATGATATCATAGGGTATTATTTTTTTTTTTTGCTCGTGATACTGGTTAATTTGGTTGAAAGAAAACGGTACAATGCAATTGATGAATAGCAAAGTGGCAAGATACAGGCCTATTCAATTTGACTGGAGTTGTTCATTGTACATTGTATTTACGAATGGCAAGCGGAACAAAGGAATTAAGGAATCGTGAAGTTCGAGCCTTCATTGATCTGTACCGCTTTCCCGATCGCATTAGGGTGTAGCAAAGATGAAGGGGGTGATTACCATTTTCCAAAATCTCCGATACCTTTTTCAGAATTGTATTAACGCATTCCTGTTTCAAATTTGTCACTTCGCCAATGATCTTGCCAGCATGATTGGCTATTTTCTGCAATTTCTTAAGATCCTCCTGTCTGCACCCACCATACCAAACCGCACAACTGAAAAGCATTACACTTTCTATTACTGACTTGTAGAATAACATCAGGACGGTTCAAAGTACATTTCCTGCAAACTACCCCAACATGACCTTCTATAGGATGATGATAATCTCGATTCGTACAAACACCATTAATTATTGACTATTTACTATTAGCCATCGGCCTTGCTGATCTGCCATGTGTCTGTATATATTTACATTCTGTGAACTTTGATCTTTTCGTCCTGAATTCCAGTAGTTTTCATTTCATATTATCTCTGTCCTTATCTCTCTCTCTCTCCCTCTCTCTCTCTCTCTCTCTCCCTCTCTCTCTCTCTCTCTCTCTCTCCCTCCCTCCCTACCTTCTTCCTTACCTCCCTCCCTCCCCTTCCCCTCTCTCTCTCTCTGTCACACACCTCTCGCTACATGCTCTCTGTCACCTCTCTCAGCCCCGGCCCTCCCCGCCATTCCCATTATATATCTGTCTGTCTCTGTGTGATCATTCTCTCTCTCTCTCTCTCTCTCTCTCTCTCTCTGTTTTAGTTTTAGTTTCTTTTATTTCACATGAAAAACAGTACATTAACAAAACATAGCATATTAACAAAATTGATATTCATGAACAATAAAGACATCTACACAGCATAAGCTTGTATTTCATTTACACTATAGGTAATTTCGAAATTAGATAATTTTGTCACAGTGTCATTCATAATCAGGTATAGAAGTATAATTTTTTTTATAATTTAGCAAGTATCAAGTATAGCAAAGTATACAAATAAAACAATAAAATGATATGGGTGATGGATGTGAGAAAAGAGAAATAGGAAGAGAAGATAAAGAATGGGAGTCAGAAGAAGAATGAGAAGATAGAAGAGGAAGTTTTGAAATGGGAATCACAGTCGGGGGAGAAATAGAATAGTAGTGCATTACATGTACAAATTCAATAATAACAAATTAATATGCAATGTTTTTATAAGCTGGCACAGTTTTTAAGCTGTTTGAGATTCGGATCAATGTTGCTCAGTAGTTTGGTCCTGTGTATGGTATTGTTTTGGAGGCGAAAACTATCTTGGTTAGAGGAAGATGATAGTTTGCACGTGCTGCATGTCGTGTTTGGTATGTGTGTATAGCGTCATTTTTTTTAAAGAGTTCAATTCTTTCTCTGTGTCCCTCCCTCCCTCCCTCATCTCTCTCTCTCTCTTTCTCTCTCTCTCTCTCTCTCTCTTTCTCTCTTTCTTTTTGTAAAGATTTGGGGTCTGTGTAATTGTACTCAGTCGTCTTGTTGTTAGTCCCTTTAATTATGTTGCCCTATGTATTTGCGAAGAAAAAAACAGTTGTGACATAATGACACAACTCAGTAGGGAAATCCGTCTATTAAATGCAATGCCTGTTATTGGTTTAATCAGAGCCATCTATACACATACACATCTATGTGTATAGATGACTCTGGGTTTAATACATATATGGCGCCACCTATTGAAATGAGCGATCATGAAAATGACTTGGAACATAATCCGAGTTTCATATTTCTCGGCAATTATTGGGTAGTGAAGTAGGTCTCGAGTTGATTTATTGAAAGTCTTTGCAATCGTGGTAAACTTTGCGCGAATCCAGGGCTTCCATTGAGAAAAGGGATTTAAAGAACATGCTGCATGTGGAAAGAGTCGGTTAAAATCATCTACGGATAATAAATTATTCAACCATGAATGTCAAACTATAGATTTGCTGCAGTTAACAGTATAATACGACCATATAGACTTCTGATCTTGCAGCTGAAAATCCGTGTAATGGATGCTTTAATTTTCAACAACAACAAATTAATATCATTGTTGTTATTATTATTCTGCAGGAGAGATTATTGCTGATGATTCCTTCGTGAAAGACGCTTATGACACTGACGCCACGCATATTAAAGTGACCAAGCATTACTAACTACGGGGCCCGCGATACAGACAGGCTGAGTGGGTACGAGCACCCCACCCCCTTCCCCCTCTGCTGTTCAGACTAAACGAATCTATGCCAATGGACCCCACTTTCTTGGACTCTACGCTCACGTTGGTCTTAATGTACAATATACAACTCCATACCATAAATATAGTCTTGTGTATTATGAGAATATCGAAATGAATCTTGTGGATAAAACGGAAGAGGTGGATGAAAAATATCTTAAGGTGATTATTATTGGAGACAGTCTCGTCGGGAAGAGCTCGCTTGTTGAAAAGTTTTATCAATGGCAAGTTTAGACGCACTACAACTGGTGGTAAGTTTCCAGTAAGTTTCACATGCAGTCAAATGCAACCAAGAACAAATTCAAATACAATCTCAAGCTTCTGTCTCCCAGTGTTTATTAAGCATAAATATTTCATGCTCCAAAAGAAGTTAATGTAACATGCTAACACTTCCTTTCTTTTAAACTCTGATAGGTTTCTTGAAGTGTCTGTACATGAGGCTACCAAAGCGAAGGAGAAACTGGAAAAAGAACTCGGCTGGTAATTTCTAAAAATCGGTCACATTTTACTTAACGATGCAACTTCTTTATCTGGTAACAGTAACGATAAGGAAGTTAAACAAATACTTGACCGCATAATGCATGCACAGTTGTTAATCGATAGAGGGCAACCTCCTAAGGAAACCATCAGAGCATAGATGACACTGGCAATCACATATAGGGACTTTAGAAATCAGTTGATACATAATTACGACCCCCATTTCCCAGATAAAGTTTACTACATTTCAAATTTGTTTTAAAGATATCCTCATTTGTATTTTTATTCTGGTTTGTCACAGACTTTTGAAAGACACCGCGGACAGTGAGTTCAAAGACCTCAATGAGATCCACTTAGCTTTACTCAGAAAGACGACACCCATTGCAAAGGTGAACATTACCGAGAAGTACCAACCTATCGTCGACGAGGATAAGTCCATCATCACTCTCGGTGGCGGTGCCTTCGGGAGGGTGTTTGCATACCGCCAGAAACGCGGGCGACAAGGAAAGACCGTGGCGATGAAGATACTACACTCAAACGCAGACGTCAGGCAGGAGATCATTCTCGAGGCGCGCCTCATCAGACTATTCGCTGGTACGGGCGTGTTCCCACGTATGTATGGTGTCGGGACTCTGGAAAACGATACCGCCATTGCAATGGAGTTTCTAGGTGACGATAGCACGTATAAAGTCAAGACTTTGAATACATGGACACAAGAGGAACACGTCAGCATCCACCACGCGAAGACAGTCTTGCTTGATGTCCTGTCTGCGTTGAAGGCATTACACTCGATGGATATCCTCCATAACGACATCAAAGGTGATAACGTGATCGTCAAACAATCCGACCACGACTTATTCAGCGGGTACCTCATCGATCTGGGCAACACGTCGACGACATTCCTCTCCGCAATCTTCGATTTCGGACAGACGGAGAGAGATTATTACGACGATGACCCGTTGTCGATTCATTACGCGCCAGAACTGATTTTTGATAACGCTGCCACGACTCGAGCGAGCGATGTGTATCAGATTGGATAGCTTATTTACATCATGGGAAATGATTTGGGAAATGAAGATCTGAGAGATATCGGAGAGAGATGTGTCTATCGAGAACCTTTGTCGCGTATTAGGTTACTGGACCTCATTGAACTTGTGTCTCAGTTATGACCATAATGGTTAAGAGCTTGTTGTTAACAAGTTCTAATAACATGAATAATGAAATGATGGACACAATCACATCATTTGAAATGTGGGTGTACAGGAAAATGATAGGATTAGCATGGAAAGATCTGAGAACTAGCAAAGAACTATTACATATGGCATGGTTTACCCAACTATCCTGATAGGACTAGTTAAAGAAAGGCAAAATCAAAAGAGATCTGAATCTATTTATAGATTTAATGGAGATTTATATAAAGGAGAAGGTACATGTACTAGACCAAGAGGGAAACTAAGAACCAACTTGGAGGAGAACATTAAGACATGGTGTGGAATGACACTGCAGTTTAATAATAGTGCACTAGAATGGCAGAGAACAGAGATGTGTCCTTTTTTGTAGAAATCCGACGATCAACCAGTCACAGGACGACTTATTTGAAAACTGATTCAGTCTTTCATTTGATCTAAAGTATTTTAAAAACCACGAGGCTAGATGCGAATAAATCTTCATCGCTTGTGGATGATTATATCTCTAAAGAACACATGTAATGAATCACAAATTCAGGTGAATGTTCATTGAATGTTACATAATTATAAGGTATAAAAAAGCAACGATATTGTTATTGACCTGTCATCTTAGTACACGTTAATCTTGTTGTCTCATTTTCGAAAAAATCTGTGGAACAAAATGAATCAGTTGTCACTACTCTTACGATTCTTAAACCTTCCTCAGTTGGAGTTAGCAATGAATGTTAGTGTATGAGGTATGAGGTGTATCATAAATTATTTTACCCCCAAAAAAAAGAGACATTCGAACAATTTTTTCATCTTTAGGATATGGACAATTTTTATCAACTAAGAAGAAAGGTGACAGGGATTCTACGAACAAGTGAAACAACACAATTATTTAGGTGGACTAAATTGACTGCACTTTATCTGTCAATAGCCTGTAATCGAGAATGAAGAATAAACCGTTTTATAACTTTAACGTACTTGCAAATCCTATGTTATTGGGCTTTGAATTGATATATTTATATATGTATACAGAGAATGCCATATTTGTTATATTTGAGATACGTTTCGATCAATATTAGACCATAATCACTGCCTATTTCTATTTATATTTACATATGTACGCAAGCACAGATGTATCCGACTTTTGTTACGGTTTGTGATCCTTTTATTCCCTTAGTTGTGAGAGTACAAGACAGCTGCAAGAAAATAATGTTCAACTATTTATCACGACTTGAAGATTTAGTACAAAATTACTTTGTCAAGAAGAAAAATCCATCACCCTAGGAACGCTGTAGCAACTAAAATAAAATAGAACATCGGAATATAAATGACCTAACAAATGTTGCTATCATAGCGCTGGGTGGATTCTATAGTATTAGTCATTTTTGTGAAGAAGATATTATTGACTGGTAAAAGCCCACGAAGCTTTACGAACTCATAAAAATGTTACAGTGATGATGACGACTCGTGACTTTTATCCAATATCAAAGTATAATGTCACTAGACTATTATGAAACACGAATATTATGAAACATTATGCTAAATGTTAAATGTTAAATGCTAAATTGTGATATTATATCATTGAGTTTAAGCCGATTCTTGAAATCGATCTTCTTTGAGACTTAATAAACATAAATTGTCTTCAATTGTTTCTTATAAAGTTTGGTATGTCAAGACTGTTAAAATTTAGCAGATTTCTCTTAATATATTTTGCATATGTACATCATGAAGTAAATCTGAATGAGGTAAGTGTATGAAGGCGCTAAGCAAGATCTTAGCAGCATTTTATCACGTGGCAAGGTAACAAAAGGTTGAGAGCTGAGAAGGAATGGAGAGAGGATGAGAGGGGAAAGAAAGAGAGGGGAATAAAACGAGTGAGAAGGGAGACAGAGAGAGGGAAGGGGAAAGACAAAAAAAGGAGAGAGAGAGAGAAAGAGAGAGAGAGAGGGGGAGGTGTATAGAGGATGGAGATTGCTCAAACGAATTATCCGACCCCCAACAAACAAAAACAAACAAAAATGCGGAAAGGGGGACTGAGGGCAATTTTGGTTAAATCATAAAGTTCACATAACAAGGGTGGCATTCTGCGAAATTCAATTCGGTACTTTTGCAACTCAGTTTTTCTGAGAGAGAGAGAGAGAGAAAGAGAGAGAAAGAGAGAGAGAGAGAGAGAGAGAGAGAGGGGAGGTGTATAGAGGATGGAGATTGCTCAAACGAATTATCCGACCCCCAACAAACAAAAACAAACAAAAATGCGGGAGGGGGGACTGAGGGCAATCTTGGTTAAATCATAAAGTTCACATAACAAGGGTGGCATTCTGCGAAATTCAATTCGGTACTTTTGCAACTCAGTTTTTCTCTTCCTTCCTGCCTTTCTTTCTTTCCTTTTTTTCATTCCTTCTTTCTTTCTTCTTTTCTTTCTTTTTTCTTTTCTTTTTAGGAAAAAGGAAAAACTTTCTCCATTTTTACTGATTTTCACAAGCTCACATTGGCCTCATCACTGCCATCGGCCTTAATTTGAATTTCCTAACAACAACACTTGCAAAGAATACAATGCAAAGAATAATACTGATACATGTATACATAACAGAAGAGTAATGTTGATGGAACAGTAATGGTTTTAAAACGATATTTAGACATAGATCTGCATAATATTAAATGTACTAATATTTAGATGAAGTTGTTCATGAGAACTAGAAGCACAAGTGCTAGTCGAGCCTAGTTCCATTCTTTGGCAAGATTGTTTTTTTAATTTTGTTAATATATATGAATGTGAAACTTGTTTGTTTTGTATTTACATATATACACAAGTGATAATACAGTTCAGACATTTGTGTCATCAAAGTTAAACGGACGATCAAAGTAATTCACAAACGATGTACGATATTGATGTCTAACCATGGAAACATGATTTGCTTCACAATGTACTCGTCGTCTGATTTGAAGGGATGTTAACTGAAATGTTTCCTGTACACCACAGCAGGCATTTCTTCCATCTGAAAATGTTGTATCCACAGCTTTTTTTGGGGGGGGGGAGGTTCCCAACCATTTAGAGGAGTTGGATAATCATTCCCAGGGAAATTTTCCCTTGATTTTTCGTTTTTGTTCTTGTATACTTTATATCATTTTGGAACAGTGGGGAAGATTCGATGAAAATCAACCCGAAAAGGGGGTGGTTCTGGGAGCTTAACTCGGCGACCGTGGTTGGGCTGACAACTGTATGTAAATGAATTAAATATGTAAGTAACTTTTAGGGCTCGATTAAGTTACTTTTAAGGCTCGATGGGTTGAATCCCTTAAAGCCACACTGTACTACTTGTAGCTACTTGCTCCCTCTATATAGAAAACAATGCCTAAGCGGTGCCCGTTGGTCCCCCATGATCCCCTTTTTCTTATGTTAATTAAGAGCTGAGCTGATGAGATAACCACCTGTCAGTGACCACGCTAATCCCTCTAATCCCTCCTGGCCAAACTAGTACAGAAGGGCTTTAAGAAACGTTCCCAGACTAAATTAAATTAATAACATGCACAAAAACACTTGAAGAAACAGATATATGTGAGTGATAAATGTATGATTCTGTCTAATAAATAGTACCATATTTCTTTTTGCAAACATAATGAATTGTGTACCTGTCAAACTTTTGATATTGTTCTCTCTGGAATTGTGTACAAAACAGAAAGCTAGATACAAGTGGAGTCTCCTATGCATACTTACCAAAACAGAGTGTTGTTAAATTTCAGGAAAATAATAACTTAGTAGATGTGTGGAGGAAAATGTTCCCAGAGAGGAAACAGTTTACGTGGAGGCAGCTGTCATTAAACATTTATTCAAGACTAGATTATTGGCTCATGTCGAAAGAGCACTTTTCATATTTTTATTCAATCGACATAAAACCAGTGTTGAAGTGTGATCATAACGGGGTATCCATGAAATTTAAGATATTAGCACAAAGTAGGGGAAAAGGTTGTTTGAAACTGAATAATTCTATCCTGAAAGATGAAGTGTTTAAAAAAATTTAGTAATTTTGATAAACAGCTAAGGTGGGAAATGGGTAAAATCAAAATTAAAGAATTTAGTATAAAATATACAGTTGATGTTAATAAAAGAAAAATCAAATATATTGCTAACATGGAAAGTTAATATGATAACTTGTGTAAGAAAATAGATTAGGGTTTATGTGCATATGATATAGATAGAATGAAGTGTTTGAATCAAAAGATAGACAAGTGGTATGAAAATCAGTGCAAAAGTGCATTTGTGAGATCGGCAAGGTGGCTTGAATTTGGTAGATAGTCAACAAAATATTTTCTTCAGCTTGAAAACACCAAAGGAAAAAAATAAAGAAATAGATTGTCTTGAAACTAACGGAAAATTATTAAAGAAAAACAGAAGAGTTTGACAGGTATACGAGAATTTTATTGTAAACTCTATAAGGGAAATAATACCGGGGCTGGGTTTAAAGAATACATATCTGATATCCACTTAAATGTTTTTAATGAAGAAGATGAAAATTTATGTGAGGGAAACAACAGAGAATGAATGCTGAGAAGCATTGAAGTCAATGAAGATGAACAAATCACCTGGAAGCGATGGACTCTGTGCTGAGTTTTAAAAAATGCTTCTGGGGGGGGGGGAAACAAATATGGTAATTGACAGTCTGAACGAGGGTTACGACAAAAAAAAACAGTTGTCTTGCACACAAAGTCAAGCTATTCTTACTTTATTATATAAGAAAAGTAACAAAACTGTTTTAGATAATTGGCGACCTATTTCGCTGTTAAACATTGATTATAAACTTGCAGCTCGCATTCTTTCAATACGATTACAGAAAGTAATCTACAAACTTGTAGCACAGGATCAGGCTGTTTTTTTTTTAACCGCTCTGTATCTGAATTTACCAGAGTTATTCAGGATACTATTGATTATTGTCTTTTTGCAAACAAACCAGTTGTTATGATGTTCTTGGATTTTAAAAAAGCGTTCGATACTAATGGCCATGATTTTTTACTGTCCTTGTTACGGGAACTTAAATTTAAAGATTCGTTTTTAAGATGGATTCTAACATTATATAATGGTGCTCATGGTCGTGTTTTAAACTTTGGCTGAATATCCGAGAAATTCGCAATAGAAAGAGGTGTTAGGCAAGGTTGCCCACTTTCTGCCCTTTTATTTATAGTCATTGCAGAGGTTTTAGCTATTAAAATTGAACAAAACGCCAAAATAGAGGGAATCCAAGTCCCATACTTCAATGAAGACAAATCTGATTTTGAAGATATACGTATCGTTCAGTATGCAGACGATACGACGATTATTACTAATTCGGTTCAATCTGTTAAATAAATAATATAAGTAGACTTGTTTGACGAACATGCGGGACCAAAAATTAACTGGACCAAATCAAATTTTTTATGAAACTTAATATAAATGACGATGACGTTGAAGATTTATATTTTACCGAAGACCCTATAACATGTTTTGGTATATACATGTATGTAGGTAAAAATTATTTTGACATTCAAAATTTAAACTGGGAAAGTAAAGTAGAGAAAATAAGAAATACCTTGGATTTATAGAAAAAGAGAAAACTTACATTATACGGAAAAATTGCCTCAGATAGTACATACTGCCACGGCAGTTCCGATCCCTTCTAAAATAATTAAACGTATAAATAAACTGGTTTTACACATTTTTTATGGAATTCTATAGAACTCCGACTATCATGGATTTATAAGTATTTAAAAGGTGAACAACGTGCTTGGAAAATTTGTTTAAATACTGGACCCAGAAAATTGGGGATTTGCCTCTTTGTTTGCATTTTAATTGCAAAAAGAGCGAAATGTATCGTATTTGTGAAAAAAAAAAGTTGCCTAACTTTTATGTTGACATGTTTTGTTCCTGGGCTGAGTTAAAATATATTGATTTGTTTAAAGTAACAGATATTGAAAATGAAACGATTTGGTATAATAGCAATATTTAATATAGGAATGAGTTATTGCATTTTCCAAACTGGATTTAAAAAAATATTCTTAAAGTGAAGCAAGTCTTAGTAAACAGTATCCGGAAAGAAGTTGATTCCATTAGTATTAATTTTCAAGAAAATTAATTACTTTCCGCCTTCAAATTGGCAAAGTTAAAAAGTGCATTTCCGAATGTTTGGTTGCAGAAGTTACGTAATAGGATACAATATGTAAACAGTTCACCGTCTCCAGTGGAATCCAGTACAATAAAAATGGTAACAGGTGACTCCATTGAAGTAGCGGTCATGAGAGCCAAACACTATAATAATTTGATGTTAGAAAAAAATAAACAGGATCTGCCGTGCATTTATTTTGGAACGCTTATTTTGATTTACCTAATGAGTTTAACAGGAAGACGGTGCTTCATTATACATTTTACTTTATAAATGATAACAGAATTAAGCAGTTTAATTTTAAATGTATTCATAGAATATTACCCAATACAGACAATTTATGTAAATGGAATATCAAAAATAATAATCTATGTGATATCTGTAAGATCCCAGATACAACTAACCACCTTCTCCTGGCTTGTAAGAAGGTTTCGCTTTTTTTGGAAGATTATATCCAAATTAATCTATACTTAATCGATGTTAAATTTAAGAATCGTTTTGAACGGAAAAAAATTATTTTAATAGGTCATGAATTAGAGAGAAGAGAAATGAATCTTGTCAATCTTATTTTAAACTCTGCTCAGTTTATTATCTATAGAAACTATATTAGATAATGTTTTGGAAGTGAAAAGCACAGGATACATGCTGTATATTTGATAAAAGAATTAAAGGTAGATTTTTTTTAAAGTCACATTAGTTTCATATTTTGTACTATATATGATATGTTACAATTTGCATGAATTCTGTATATAAAAATTGTTGTTAATAGCTGTTATTTTATGATATGAACAAATAAAGTCCCTCGTAACAGGGTAAATAGAAGGAAAAAAATTATGATCTAAACTTTAATTTTGATATCATATACTATGAATGCACTATAAGTAGGCGTAATTGCATTACACACTCATTAACTCATTAATCATGCGCTACGTAACAATTTCTTCATCACTGCTATCATAATTGGTGTAGCGCATAGCGCATGCGCAGATCAATTCAGGGTATGTAAAGCAGCAAGTTTGGTGACCCTGACTGGGGGTCAGAAACTATATCCGGTGTTGCGTCCTTCACGATCTTCTGTTTGAGAGCATCTGGAACGAGACTGTTGTCGTTTCCAAGTGCTATGACGGCCGCTCCTATAAAGAACAAACAAAAACAGAAGTAAGCAATTATTTGCTAAAAGACATGTCACATTACTTGTAGGGCCTACGGATAGAAAATAAAGGCTTTTTCCAGATATGGCGCGTTAACCGCTGCCCAAAAAAAGACCGCCGTTTTGGGGGTACATGTATGAAAAAAATGACAACTGCGAGCATCTAATGTCCTACGCGTACTCACTTCGCTCTGTGTTATAAGATTAAGCATGTGAAGCGTGCTACGCTTTACGTCATCATAATTATAACAAAAACAAAAAGCCGCCGCGGTTTTACCGCTTCATATCTGAATATGGCTTAAGATGAGATGGTTCCCCCTCCTGAGGCCCAGGACTGGATACGCCACTGAAATTCATGAAAACACAGACTCAAATTTGTTTTCTTCTTTCAGTTTGTACTTCTAAAATCTTAAGCATATAGAGAATACATCAGTTCTTGAATCAATTAACGATGATCAATTTAATTCATTTTGGCATGGATGTGATTCGACTGTGGCAATTTTAATGATTCATTGGCACTTTCATTGATGATTGCTTGATTTCAACTTCATAATTATGTATGTGAATGTTGCAATGACGGTCATATTTCTCGGAATGACACGTGAGGGTTCAGATGCCTACGGGCAACAGGTAGGAATGTCGCTTTTGTGAACCCTGACCCACAATTTATTATTATTAATTTATAATAATAATAATAATGATAATAAGAATAATAATAATTAAACAATAATAATGAAAATAGTAATAATAATAACATTTATAATAACAATATTTAAAACAATAATAATACTATCAATTTTGATAATAACAGTAATAACAATAATTAAAACAATAATACTAGAAATAATAATAATAATAATTTTTAAAAAATATTCATAATAACAACAATAATTAAAACAATAATAATAATATATCAATAATGATAATAATAGTAATAATAATAACAATAATGAGATTAATGATAATAATAATAAGAAGAAGAAGAAGAAGAATGATAACAAAACAGAAGAGGACAAATTTCTGACCTGCTACATGAGGACATGCCATGGAGGTCCCGCTGATAGTGTTGGTAGCGGTAGGTCCACCAT
Organism: Mesocentrotus franciscanus; assembly: GCA_037976565.1. NCBI lineage: Eukaryota > Metazoa > Echinodermata > Echinoidea > Camarodonta > Strongylocentrotidae > Mesocentrotus > Mesocentrotus franciscanus. The sequence continues at coordinate 5,584,837 of CP137677.1, read as the reverse complement.
ACCAAGTACTGGTAATGTCTACTCCAGGAGCAAAGATATCCAGACAAGAGCCGTAGTTGGAGAAAAAAGCTCGTGTGTCTTGCATGTCCGTGGCTCCAACAGTCACAGCCTGGAAAGGTATCATTTTTATGATGATTATAATAACAATAACAACAACAATAACAACAATAACAATAACGACAATCATAATAATAATTATAAAAATAACAATAATAATAATAGTAATAATAATAATAATAATAATAATAATCCTAAAAATTATAATAACAATAGCAATCATAATAATAATTATAATGATATCAACAACTATCATAATAATAATAATGATTACCTAAGCCTCATTACTATCAATACTGTTTTCCCAGAGGGCCCTACAATTATTATTAGCCCAGCAACTACATGGCAGGTATTTACACCTTGGTGGAGAATGCCAAATGTTAGTTCCCGACTCGATTCGAACCTCAACCCATGGCCCTGGGAAGCGGGGGTGCTGGGGGTGCTGAACGTAAATATTTTGGTACGATATATTTAATGTATATCATTATGCTTCGTTTACGAAATTTTTCACACAGCCGAAAGCCACAAATGACGCCTTTTTTATACTTTCTTTCACAAAATCCTATAACATGTATCCCTAGCTGGCACGCGACCCAATAATACTCGCGACAAAAGCATACCATATAATACTTATGTAACAAGTCAAAGATGTATATAGCACACGTTAATCATTTTCTTTAATAATATGGAATATGGTAATATGGTAATATGGTAACTTAACCAAACACATGATAACTCTGGATATAACTCAGACGAACATAATTAGAACCAGATGGGAAAATGCACCTTGACATAATGACTTAGAAAAAGATAGAAAGAAGGAGAAGAAAAAGAGGAAGAAGAAGAATATATATATATATATATATATATATATATATATATATATATTATATATATACGTATATATATTTCAGCACCCCCGGTAAAAAAATCGTTCCCAGGGCCCTGCCTCAACCATAACAGATTGAGAGTCGAGTGAATACACCACTATACCTCGACTCATATTGTAGCAATTAGGAAATGTTGATAATGTATTCTGTAAGAATCGATGTATACTGTAAGGTTTTGGAATCAAAATAAAAGGAAGTTGACACCGTTTTGCTAAAGATCACAATCACTTCATATGGAAATAATATTACTCTGTACAGGATTATGAGACTTAAAGGGCTGAGTTTTATTCTCCTTTAAGTAATTGACCGTCTTCCAAACCCTTCGACACGTTTTGAAATTTTCTGTCACACCCTCGAATTTAGAAGCCACAGAACATAGAGCGTTTTTATTTTGTTACATAGTTTCCTTGTTTGTTTGTTTTGATTTTTTGTATAGAATTTGAGGTCACTTTGAAAATCCCCATGCCTGTCCACCCCAAGTTACGAATATACCCAAATTTTATATTCATAATGTTTAAATAACAATTCATAAGACAATTTTGATTTTTCATTAAATTAGTGAAACATAACATCATCTGAGCAGCAGCGAACCAATTTGATTGCTATATTTGGTACTCTCCTTACACGGACTGCTGGTGTGGCCAGCTGTCAACAATTATCTGTTGATACTTGAAGTGGCTATTGTTCAGAAGTGCACACAAAAAGTTATTTACAGATGTTATGTTGAAGATGTGCCACACTTTCAACCACCACCCTCCCCTCCCCGACATCCCCTCTTCATTATTAACACTGATAGGAAATTTTCCCAACTAGCCTTGTCGGAAAATTTGTTCCAACCCCTCCCTTCAAAATAGAGGACATTTTCGAATTTTTCTACCGACGCTATTAGAAAATACTTACAAGTGGGTTTCGAGCCGGAGAATTCAAGCAGGCTTCATGGCCGTCGTTTCCCGCTGCAACCGCCAACAAGATTCCACTGTTAATAAGTGACGTCACACCTGCATCCAGGAGTGTGGATACCGCGCCTCCAAGAGACATGGACGCCACTGCTGGTTTCTGCGCGTTGTTTTGCACCCAATCAAGACCTTGTAACAACAAAGTTAATTAACAACAATAATGATAATAATAATAATAATAATAATAATGATAATAATAGTACTATTGATGATAATAATATTGATTATAATAATATTGATAATAATAATGATAATAATAATAATTATCAAAATAGTAATGATGATGATTATAATAGTGATAATAATAATGATGATGTAAATAATAGTGATAACAATAATAATTATAACGAGAAATTTAATTCGTCATTGAGGACGAATTAGGTGGTCTGTCGTGTAATCTGAATAACTAATCTTGTAGAAAATCGTCTCAGCTACAACATATCGAAATTTGAAAGAAAATCGATCAATATTTACAAAGATACAATCAATTTTCCCTAAATATACTGATATCATAATATGCCAATTCGGATATTGAGTTACAAGGCCATTATGATGACGTCATGATATATTTAATGGCCGAATGAGACATGAAATCATATCTACAATTCATACCCTATCCAAATACATAAAAAAATATGGGGTCAACGGGCATCCCAAAGAGCTATAATTGATTTTGTATAGGCATGTTTTTGCCCGCATATGCTATGTATTACAAGTGCTCGCACGTACGGACGTTTATCTATAACGGACGCTCATTTGGTTATTAATGGTCATAAAGAGATAAATATGGTACCAAATTGTTTGTAAAAAAATGAGGAATATCATACCAAAAGAAACTATGTGAAATTATTGTGCGTTCGGCCGTCACGACCGAAAACGCGCGCGCATTCGCGTGTGCGCGTTTTTTCTCGAAATGCTTAGAATTGGCTGAAACGTACTCTGATTTGAATAAAAAGTGATTTCGAGCATTTTTAAATTTTGCGCGCGAACTGACGCGCAGACGTACGCGTACGCGCGCGTTTATTGACCTGAAAATGAGCGGATGAATATTGACCTTAATCATGATAAATATGAATGAGAAATGATTTTCCGTTATGAAGATATGATCATGAGTTGATTTTCACAAAATGGCGCCTGGATGACGTCACGATGATTTGATGAACTTGAAAATGTTCCTGTCACGTCTCATGACAATGACCTATAACTGTGTCAAAATTGAAAGAAATCTGATGGTTAGATTTTGAGTAATCGCTTGCACAAAAAAGTGGAGAAATAAATAAAAATAAATAACGAGAAATTTAATTCGTCATTGAGGACGAATTAGGTGGTCTGTCTTTAAATCTGGTGGACGCTGATCTTGTTGAGGATTGTCACAGCTACAACATATCGAAATTTGGAAGAAAATCAATCAATATTAAGAGAGATACAATCAATTTCCCATAAAAATGCCGACGTCATAATATGCAAATTCATATTTTTAGTTCCAAGGCCGTTATGGTGATGTCACGATATATTTAATGGCCGAATGAGACATGAAATCACATCTTCGATTCATACTCTATCTAAATATGAAAAGAAAATTAGGGGTCAACGGGCTTCCTAAAGAGCTATTAAGGATTTGGTAAAAGCATGTTTTTGCCCATATATGGTATGTATTACAAGAGCTCGCACGTACGGACATTTATCTGGAACGGACGCTCATTCCGTTATTAATGGTCATAAAGAGATAAACGTGGTACCAAATTGTTCTGAAAAAAATGGGGAATATCATGCCAACGGAAAAAAGGGGGATTTATGGTGCGTACGGCCATGACGAACGAAACGCGCGCGCATTCGCGTGTGCGCGTTTTTTGACGAAATGCTTAAAATGGCTAAAACGTACTCTAATTTGAATAAAAAGTGATTTTGAGCATTTTGAAATTTTGCGCGCACTGACGCGCGGACGTACGCGTACGCGCGCGTTTATTGACCTGAAAATGACCGGACGGATATTGAACTTGTTATTGATAAATATGAATGAGAAATGAATTTCCGTTATGAAGATATGATCATAAGTTAATTTTCACAAAATGGCGCCTGGATGACGTCACGATTAATTGATGAACTTGAAAATGCGGCTGTACCGTCTTATGACAATGACCAATGCTGTGTTGAATTTGAAAGAAATCGTGTGGTTAGATATTGAGTAATCTTGTGCACAAAAAAGTGGAGAAATAAAAATAAATAATAATAATAATAAATAACGAGAAATTTAATTCGTCATTGAGGACGAATTAGGTGGTCTGTCTTTTAAACTGGTGGACGCTGATCTTGTTAAAGATTGTCACAGCTACAACATTTCGAAATTTGGAAGAAAATCAATCAATATTTACAGAGATACAATCAATTTTCCATAAATAAGCTGGCGTCATAACATGCCAATTCGTATTTTGAGTTCCAAGGCCATTTTGATGATGTCACGATATATTTAACGGCCAAATGAGACATGAAATCATATCTGCGATTCGTAATCTTAATAACTCCTCTTGTAGAGAATCGTCTCAGCTACAACATATCGAAAATTGGAAGAAAATCGTTCAATATTTACAAAGATACAATCAATTTGGCGTGGTCTTGTAGACGCTTGGTTCTCCCTTGTGGCTTGTAAAGGATACTTAGGATGACTTTCTAAGCCCAACATATATCCCTTAGCCTGACACTTATTCACCATAGCTCAAACCACGCCCTGTATACTAGCTCACTCCTCTCAGTCCTTACTCCACACAGACTTATAGCGCTCTGCCTACGTGGCGCGAACCTTGTCTTCCACTAACATAGCAACAATAGGCCACTTCATGCATGAATGCATCACATTCCTTTCTCTAATTACTTGATTGGGGTACACTGGCCTTAATCGCTCGCGCATTTTGACAATGACGTCACGATATATTTAACGACCAAATGAGACATGAAATCATATCTCCGACTCATACTCTATCCAAATATATCAACAAATTGTGGGGTCAACGGGCATCCTAAAGAGCTATAATGGATTTTGTATAGGCATGATTTTGCCAATATATGCTATGTATTACAAGAGCTCGCACGCACGGACAGTTATCTTGAACAGACGCTCATTTTGTTATTAATGGTCATAAAGAGATAAACAAGGTATCAAATTGTTCGGAAAAAATGGGCAATACTAAAATAGACAAAAAATGGCGATTCTATGGTGCGTACGGCCATGACGTACGAAAACGCGCGCATAGGTGTGCGCGCGCAAAGGTGTGCGTACGCAAAATTTTCGAAATGCTTGAAATGGCCTAAAACGTACTCTAATTTGATCAAAAAGTGATTTTGAGCATTTATTATTTTTGCGCGGACCGACGCGCGGACGAACGCGTACGCGCGTTTATTGACCTGAAGTTGACCGGGCGGATATTGACCTGAATCGTGATAAATATGAATGAGAAATGATTTTCGGTTATAAAGATATGATCATGAGTTGATTTTTAGAGTACTTCACAAAATGGCGCCTGGATGACGTCAGGATAATTTGGCGAACTTGAAAAGTTTCAGGTCACATCTCAAGATGTTGACCTCTAACTGTGTCAAATTTGAAAGAAATCTGACGGTTAGATTTTGAGTAATCGTGTGCACAAAAAAGTGTACCAACAAAATCCGAGTGTTTGTACAGTTTCAATTAGAATACGAGAAATTTAATTCGTCATTGAGGACGAATTAGGTGGTCTGTTGTGTTATCTGATTAACTTATCTTGTCGAGAATTGTCTCAGCTACAACATATCGAAATTTGGGATTAAAACGAGCAACAAAAAGCAAGATATTGCTCAAAGAACAATCTCATGTAGATTCATGTAGATTCAAGATTTTCACCTTCCATAAGCAAAGCATGCAAATTAAGAAAATTCTGACACGTCACCTATAATGGCAATTTGAATTATGATGACGTCATCATAATTAATAATAGTGAATACTGAGCTTGTAGAAAAATGTCTTAGCTACAACATATCAAAATCTGGAAGTAAATTAATCAATATTAACAGAGATACAATCAATTTTCCATAAATTTGCTGACGTCATAATATGCAGATTCGTTTTTTGAGTTCCAAGGCCAGTATGATGATGTCACGATATATATAATGGCCAAATGAGACATGAAATCACATTCCCAACTCATATTCTATCCAAATATGACAAAAAATTGGGGGATTACTGGACTTCCTAAAGAGCTATAAAGGATTTTGTATAGGCATGTTTTTTGCCCATATATGCTATGTATTACAAGAGCTCGCACGTACGGACATTATCTGGAACTGACGCTCATTCCGTTATTAATGGTCATAAAGAGATAAACATGGTACCAAATTGTTCTGAAAAAATGGGAATATCATGCCAACGGAAAAAGGGGATTTATGTTGCGTTCGGCCGTCACGAACGCAAACGCGCGCGCATTCGCGTGTGCACGTTTTTTTGTGAAATGCTTAAAATTAGCTGAAACGTACTCTAATTTGAATAAAAAATGATTTTGAGCATTTTAAAATTTTGCGCGCGTACTGACGCGCGGACGTACGCGTACGCGCGCGTTTATTGACCTGATAATGACCGGATGGATATTGACCTTAATCATGATAAATATGAATGAGAAATGACTTTCTGTTATGAAGATATGATCATAAGTTGATTTTCACAAAATGGCGCGTGGATGACGTCACGATTATTTGATGAACTTGAAAATGCGGCTGTACCGTCTTATGACAATGACCAATGCGTGTCTTGAAAATGAAAGAAATCGAGTGGTTAGATATTGAGTAATCTTGTGCACAAAAAAGTGGAGAAATAAAAATAAATAATAATAAATAATAAAGAAAGAAAATTCTGACGAAATTAATAGGTGGTCTGTTGACAACAGACCACCTAACGAGAAATTTAATTCGTCATTGAGGACGAATTAGGTGGTCTGTCGTGTAATCTGAATAACTGATCTTGTAGAGAATCGTCTCAGCTACAACATATCGAAAATTGGAAGAAAATCGTTCAATATTTACAAAGATACAATCAATTTGGCGTGGTCTTGTAGACGCTTGGTTCTCCCTTGTGGCTTGTAAAGGATACTTAGGATGACTTTCTAAGCCCAACATATATCCCTTAGCCTGACACTTATTCACCATAGCTCAAACCACGCCCTGTATACTAGCTCACTCCTCTCAGTCCTTACTCCACACAGACTTATAGCGCTCTGCCTACGTGGCGCGAACCTTGTCTTCCACTAACATAGCAACAATAGGCCATTTCATGCATGAATGCATCACATTCCTTTCTCTAATTACTTGATTGCGGTACACTGGCCTTAATCGCTCGCGCATTTTGACAATGACGTCACGATATATTTAACGACCAAATGAGACATGAAATCATATCTCCGACTCATACTCTATCCAAATATATCAACAAATTGTGGGGTCAACGGGCATCCTAAAGAGCTATAATGGATTTTGTCTAGGCATGATTTTGCCAATATATGCTATGTATTACAAGAGCTCGCACGCACGGACAGTTATCTTGAACAGACGCTCATTTCGTTATTAATGGTCATAAAGAGATAAACAAGGTATCAAATTGTTCGGAAAAAAATGGGCAATAGTATGATAGACAATACATGGCGATTCTAGGTTGCGTACGACCATTACGAACAAAAACGTGCGCGCAAATTTATGCGCGCGCAAAGGTGTACGCACGCAAATTTTTCGAAATGCTTGAAATGGCCTAAAACGTACTCTAATTTGATCAAAAAGTGATTTTGAGCATTTTTTATTTTTGCGCGCACCGACGCGCAGACGTACGCGTACGCGCGCGTTTATTGACCTGAAGTTGACCGGACGGATATTGACCTTAATCGCAAAAAATATGAATGAGAAATGATTTTCGGTTATGAAGATATGATCATGAGTTCATTTTTAGAGTACTTCACAAAATGGCGCCTGGATGACGTCAGGATAATTTGGTTAACTTGAAAAGTTTCAAGACACATCTCACGATCATGACCTACAACTGTGTCAAATTTGAAAGAAATTGTGTGGTTCAGTTTTGAGAAATCGTGTGCACAAAAAAGTGTACCAAAAAAATTCGAGTGTTTATACAGTTTCAATTAGAATACGAGAAATTTAATTCGTCATTGAGGACGAATTAGGTGGTCTGTCTTTAAATTTGGTTGACGCTGATCTCGTTAAGGATTGTCACAGCTACAACATATCGAAATTTGGAAGAAAATCGATCAATATTTACAGAGATACAATCAATTTTCCATAAATATGCTGACGTCATAATATGCAAATAATAACTGGAAGACTATATATAAACATATTTGAAAGAGAATAGAATCATATATATACATGGGACGAAATGGTGTTGCATTATAAATTGATGATCATGATGATGGTGATAGGGATGACGATTGTAAGTTTCCTGTTAATAATGTGATTAAATCAACTGACAGACTATAATGTATATTCAGTTAGAGGGCGCACTCTTGCCTTGTAGATTCATGATGTAAACGAAATTCACCTTCCATAGGAATAACATGCAAATTAAGAAAATTCTAACACGTCACCTTTAATGGCAATTTTTAATATGATGACGTCATCAAAACGAAAAATGATGAATACTTAGCTTGTAGAAAAATGTCTTAGCTACAACATATCAAAATCTGGAAGTAAATTAATCAATATTAACAGAGATACAATCAATTTTCCATAAATTTGCTGACGTCATAATATGCAAATTCGTTTTTGAGTTCCAAGGCCATTATGATGATGTCACGATATATATAATGGCCAAATGAGACATGAAATCATATCTCTAACTCATATTCTATCCAAATATGAAAAAAATTGGGGGGTCTCTGGACTTCCTAAAGAGCTATAATGGATTTTGTATAGGCATGTTTTTGCCCATATATGCTATGTATTACAAGAGCTCGCACGTACGGACATTATCTGGAACGGACGCTCATTCCGTTATTAATGGTCATAAAGAGATAAACATGGTACCAAATTGTTCTGAAAAAATGGGAATATCATGCCAACGGAAAAAAGGGGGAATTATGTTGCGTTCGGCCATGACGAACGAAAACGCGCGCGCATTCGCGTGTGCACGTTTTTTTGTGAAATGCTTAAAATTGGCTGAAACGTACTCTAATTTGAATAAAAAGTGATTTTGAGCATTTTAAAATTTTGCGCGCGCACTGACGCGCGGACGTACGCGTACGCGCGCGTTTATTGACATGAAAATGACCGGACGGATATTGAACTTGATATTGATAAATATGAATGAGAAATGAATTTCCGTAATGAAGATATGATCATGAATTGATTTTTAAAAAATTTCACAAAATGGCGCCTGGATGACGTCACGATAATTTGATGAACTTAAAATGTTCCTGTCACGTCTCATGATAATGACCTATGACTGTGTCAAATTTGAAAGAAATCGGGTGGTTCAGTATTGAGAAATCCACTGCACAAAAAAATGGGGGTCAAATAAATAAAAATAAATAATAATAATAATAATAAAGAAGAAAGAAAATTCTGACGAAATTAATAGGTGGTCTGTCGATGACAGACCACCTAATAAAGAAGAAAGAAAATTCTGACGAAATTAATAGGTGGTCTGTCGATGACAGACCACCTAATTAGAATACGAGAAATTTAATTCGTCATTGAGGACGAATTAGGTGGTCTGTCGTGTAATCTGAATAATTTGTCTTTTAGAGAACTGTCCCACCTACAACATATCGAAATTTGGAAGAAAATCGATCAATATTAACAGAGATACAATCAATTTTCCATAAATATGCTGACGTCATAATATGCAAATTCGTATTTTGAGTTCCAAGGCCATTATGATGATGTCACGATATATTTAACGGCCAAATGAGACATGAAATCATATCTCCGACTCATACTCTATCCAAATATATAAAAAATTGTGGGGTCAACGGGCATCCCAAAGAGCTATAATGGATTTTGTATAGGCATGTTTTTGCCCATTATGCTATGTATTACAAGAGCTCGCACGTACGGACATTTATCTATAACGGACGCTCATTTGGTTATTAATGGTCATAAAGAGATAAACATGGTACCAAATTGTTCTGAAAAAATGGGGAATATCATGCCAACGGAAAAAGGGGATTTATGTTGCGTTCGGCCATGACGAACGAAAACGCGCGCGCATTCGCGTGTGCGCGTTTTTGGTGAAATGCTTAAATTGACTGAAACGTACTCTAATTTGAATAAAAAGTGATTTTGAGCATTTTGAAATTTTGCGCGCACTGACGCGCGGACGTAGCGTACGCGCGCGTTTATTGACCTGAAAATGACCGGACGGATATTGACCTTGATATTGATAAATATGAATGAGAAATGATTTTCCGTTATGAAGATATGATCATTAGTTGATTTTCACAAAATGGCGCCTGGATGACGTCACGATGATTTGATGAACTTGAAAATGTTCCTGTCACGTCTCATGACGATGACCTATGACTGTGCCAAAATTGAAAGACATTGTGTGGTTTGATTTTGAGTAATCGCTTGCACAAAAAAGTGGAGAAATAAAAATAAATAATAATAAATAATAATAAAGAAAGAAAATTCTGACGAAATCAATAGGTGGTCTGTCGTTGACAGACCACCTAACGAGAAATTTAATTCGTCATTGAGGACGAATTAGGTGGTCTGTCTTTAAATTTTGTGGACGCTGATCTTGTTAAAGATTGTCACAGCTACAACATATCGAAATTTGGAAGAAAATCGATCAATATTAACAGAGATACAATCCATTTTTCATAAATATGTTGTCATAATATGCCATTTTGTATTTTGAGTTCCAAGGCCATTATGATGACGTCACGATATATTTAACGGCCAAATGAGACATGAAATCATATCTCCGACTTATACTCTATCCAAATATGAAAAAAATTGAGGGGTCAACGGACATCCTAAAGAGCTATAATGGATTTTGTATAGGCATGTTTTTTCCCATATCTATTATGTACTACAAGTGCTCGCACGTACGGACGTTTATCTGGAACGGACGCTTATTCCGTTATTAAGGGTCATAAAGAGATACACATGGTATCAAATTGTTCGGAAAAAATGGGCAATACTAAAGACAAAAATGGCGATTCTATGGTGCATACGGCCATGACGTACGAAAACGCGAGCGCATAGGCGTGCGCATACAAAGGTGTGTGTACGAAAAATTTTCGAAATGCTTGAAATGGCCTAAAACGTACTCTAATTTGATCAAAAGTGAATTTTAGCATTTTTTATTAGTGCGCGCACCGACGCGCAGACGTACGCGTACGCGCGCGTTTATTGACCTGAAGTTGACCGGACAGATATTGACCTTAATCGTGATAAATATGAATGAGAAATGATTTTTGGTTATGAAGATATGATCATGAGTTGATTTTCAGAGTACTTCACAAAATGGCGCCTGGATGACGTCAGGATGATCTGGTGAACTTGAAAAGTTTCAAGTCACATCTCAAGATGTTGGCCTATAACTGTTGAGAATTGTCACAGCTACAACATATCGAAATTTGGAAGAAAATCGATCAATATTAACAGAGATACAATCAATTTCCCATAAATATGCCGACGTCATAATACGCCAATTGGTATTTTGAGTTCCAAGGCCATTATGATGACGTCACGATATATTTAACGGCCAAATGAGACATGAAATCATATCTCCGACTCATACTCTATCCAATATATAAAAAAATGTGGGGTCAACGGGCTTCCTAAAGAGCTATAATGGATTTTGTATAGGCATGTTTTTGCCCATATATGCTATGTATTACAAGAGCTCGCACGTACGGACATTTATCTGGAACGGACGCTCATTCCGTTATTAATGGTCATAAAGAGATAAACATGGTACCAAATTGTTCTGAAAAAATGGGGAATATCATGCCAACGGAAAAAAGGGGGATTTATGTTGCGTTCGGCCATGACGAACGAAAACGCGCGCGCATTCGCGTGTGCGCGTTTTTGTGAAATGCTTAAATTGACTGAAACGTACTCTAATTTGAATAAAAAGTGATTTTGAGCATTTTGAAATTTTGCGCGCGCACTGACGCGCGGACGTACGCGTACGCGCGCGTTTATTGACCTGAAAATGACCGGACGGATATTGACCTTGATATTGATAAATATGAATGAGAAATGATTTTCCGTTATGAAGATATGATCATTAGTTGATTTTCACAAAATGGCGCCTGGATGACGTCACGACGATTTGATGAACTTGAAAATGTTCCTGTCACGTCTCATGAAGATGACCTATGACTGTGCCAAAATTGAAAGACATTGTGTGGTTTGATTTTGAGTAATCGCTTGCACAAAAAAGTGGAGAAATAAAAATAAATAATAATAAATAATAACGAGAAATTTAATTCGTCATTGAGGACGAATTAGGTGGTCTGTCGTGTAATCTGAATAATTTGTCTTTTAGAGAACTGTCCCACCTACAACATATCGAAATTTGGAAGAAAATCGATCAATATTAACAGAGATACAATCAATTTTCCATAAATATGCTGACGTCATAATATGCAAATTCGTATTTTGAGTTCCAAGGCCATTATGATGATGTCACGATATATTTAACGGCCAAATGAGACATGAAATCATATCTCCGACTCATACTCTATCCAAATATATAAAAAATTGTTGGGTCAACGGGCATCCCAAAGAGCTATAATGGATTTTGTATAGGCATGTTTTTGCCCATTATGCTATGTATTACAAGAGCTCGCACGTACGGACATTTATCTATAACGGACGCTCATTTGGTTATTAATGGTCATAAAGAGATAAACGTGGTACCAAATTGTTCTGAAAAAATGGGGAATATCATGCCAACGGAAAAAGGAGGATTTATGTTGCGTTCGGCCATGACGAACGAAAACGCGCGCATTCGCGTGTGCGCGTTTTTGTGAAATGCTTAAATTGACTGAAACGTACTCTAATTTGAATAAAAGTGATTTTGAGCATTTTGAAATTTTGCGCGCGCACTGACGCGCGGACGTACGCGTACGCGCGCGTTTATTGACCTGAAAATGACCGGACGGATATTGACCTTGATATTGATAAATATGAATGAGAAATGATTTTCCGTTATGAAGATATGATCATTAGTTGATTTTCACAAAATGGCGCCTGGATGACGTCACGATGATTTGATGAACTTGAAAATGTTCCTGTCACGTCTCATGACGATGACCTATGACTGTGCCAAAATTGAAAGAAATTGTGTGGTTTGATTTTGAGTAATCGCTTGCACAAAAAAGTGGAGAAATAAAAATAAATAATAATAAATAATAACGAGAAATTTAATTCGTCATTGAGGACGAATTAGGTGGTCTGTCTTTTAATCTGGTGGACGCTGATCTTGTTAAAGATTGTCACAGCTACAACATATCGAAATTTGGAAGAAAATCGATCAATATTTACAGAGATACAATCAATTTTCCATAAATATGCTGACGTCATAATATGCAAATTCGTATTTTGAGTTCCAAGGCCATTATGATGATGTCACGATATATTTAACGGCCAAATGAGACATGAAATCATATCTCCGACTCATACTCTATCCAAATATAAAAAAATTGTGGGTCAACGGGCATCCTAAAGAGCTATAATGGATTTTGTATAGGCATGTTTTTGCCCATATATGCTATGTATTACAAGAGCTCGCACGTACGGACATTTATCTGGAACGGACGCTCATTCCGTTATTAATGGTCATAAAGAGATAAACATGGTACCAAATTGTTCTAAAAAAATGGGAATATCATGCCAACGAAAAAGGGGATTTATGTTGCGTTCGGCCATGACGAACGAAAACGCGCGCATTCGCGTGTGCACGTTTTTGTGAAATGCTTAAAATTGGCTGAAACGTACTCTAATTTGAATAAAAGTGATTTTGAGCATTTTAAAATTTTGCGCGCGCACTGACGCGCGGACGTACGCGTACGCGCGTTTATTGATGAAAATGACCGGACGGATATTGACCTTGATATTGATAAATATGAATGAGAAATGAATTTTCGTTATGAAGATATGATCATTAGTTGATTTTCACAAAATGGCGCCTGGATGACGTCACGATGATTTGATGAACTTGAAAATGGTCCTGTCACGTCTCATGACAATGACCTATGACTGTGTCAAAATTGAAAGAAATCGGATGGTTCGATATTGAGTAATCGCTTGCACAAAAAAGTGGAGAAATAAAAATAAATAATAATAAATAATAATAAAGAAAGAAAATTCTGACGAAATCAATAGGTGGTCTGTCGTTGACAGACCACCTAATAAAGAAAGAAAATTCTGACGAAATCAATAGGTGGTCTGTCGTTGACAGACCACCTAACGAGAAATTTAATTCGTCATTGAGGACGAATTAGGTGGTCTGTCTTTAAATTTTGTGGACGCTGATCTTGTTAAAGATTGTCACAGCTACAACATATCGAAATTTGGAAGAAAATCGATCAATATTTACAGAGATACAATCAATTTTCCATAAATTTGCTGACGTCATAATATGCAAATTCGTTTTTGAGTTCCAAGGCCATTATGATGATGTCACGATATATTTAATGGCCAAATGAGACATGAAATCATATCTACGATTCATACTCTATCCAAATATGAAAAAAAATTAGGGGTCAACGGGCTTCCTAAAGAGCTATAATGGATTTTGTATAGGCATGTTTTTGCCCATATATGCTATGTATTACAAGAGCTCGCACGTACGGACATTTATCTGGAACGGACGCTCATTCCGTTATTAATGGTCATTAAGAGATAAACATGGTATCAAATTGTTCTGAAAAAATGGGAATATCATGCCAACGGAAAAAGGGGATTTATGTTGCGTTCGGCCATGACGAACGAAAACGCGCGCGCATTCGCGTGTGCACGTTTTTGTGAAATGCTTAAATTGGCTGAAACGTACTCTAATTTGAATAAAAAGTGATTTTGAGCATTTTAAAATTTTGCGCGCGCACTGACGCGCGGACGTACGCGTACGCGCGCGTTTATTGACATGAAAATGACCGGACGGATATTGACCTTGATCATGATAAATATGAATGAGAATGACTTTCTGTTATGAAGATATGATCATGAGTTGATTTTCGAAAAAATAACAAAATGGCGCCTGGATGACGTCACGATGTTTTGATGAACTTGAAAATGTTCCTGTCACGTCTCATGAAGATGACCTATGACTATGTCAAATTTGAGAGAAATTGGACGGTTCAGTTTTGAGAAATCCACTGCACAAAAAATGGGGGGTCCAAGAAATAAAAATAAAGATATAACGAGAAATTTAATTCGTCATTAAGGACGAATTAGGTGGTCTGTCGTGTAATCTTGATAACTGATCTTGTAGAGAATCGTCTTAGCTACAACATATCGAAAATTGGAAGAAAATCGTTCAATATTTACAAAGATACAATCAATTTGGCGTGGTCTTGAAGATGCTTGGTTCTCCCTTGTGGCTTGTAAAGGATACTCAGGATGACTTTCTAAGCCCAACATATATCCCTTAGCCTGACACTTATTCACCATAGCTCAAACCACGCCCTGTATACTAGCTCACTCCTCTCAGTCCTTACTCCACATAGACTTATAGCGCTCTGCCTACGTGGCGCGAACCTTGTCTTCCACTAACATAGCAACAATAGGCCACTTCATGCATGAGCGCATCACATTCCTTTCTCTAATTACTTGATTGCGGTACACTGGCCTTAATCGCTCGCGCATTTTGACAATGACGTCACGATATATTTAACGACCAAATGAGACATGAAATCATATCTCCGACTCATACTCTATCCAAATATATCAACAAATTGTGGGGTCAACGGGCATCCTAAAGAGCTATAATGGATTTTGTCTAGGCATGATTTTGCCAATATATGCTATGTATTACAAGAGCTCGCACGCACGGACAGTTATCTTGAACAGACGCTCATTTCGTTATTAATGGTCATAAAGAGATAAACAAGGTATCAAATTGTTCGGAAAAAAATGGGCAATAGGATGATAGACAATACATGGCGATTCTAGGTTGCGTACGACCATTACGAACAAAAACGTGCGCGCAAACTTATGCGCGCGCAAAGGTGTACGCACGCAAATTTTTCGAAATGATTGAAATGGCCTAAAACGTACTCTAATTTGATCAAAAATTGATTTTGAGTATTTTTATTTTTGCGCGCACCGACGCGCAGACGTAGCGTACGCGCGCGTTTATTGACCTGAAGTTGACCGGACGGATATTGACCTTAATCGTGATAAATATGAATGAGAAATGATTTTGGTAATGAAGATATGATCATGAGTTGATTTTCAGAGTACTTCACAAAATGGCGCCTGGATGACGTCACGATGATCTGGTGAACTTGAAAAGTTTCAAGTCACATCTCACGATGATGACCTACAACTGTGTCAAATTTGAAAGAAATTGTGTGGTTCAGTTTTGAGAAATCGTGTGCACAAAAAAGTGGTCACAAATAAATCCGAGTGTTTGTACAGTTTCAATTAGAATACGAGAAATTTAATTCGTCATTGAGGACGAATTAGGTGGTCTGTCTTTAAATCTGGTTGACGCTGATCTCGTTAAGGATTGTCACAGTTACAACATATCGAAATTTGGAAGAAAATCGATCAATATTTACAGAGATACAATCAATTTTCAATAAATATGCTGACGTCATAATATGCAAATAATAACTGGAAGACTATAAACATCTTTGAAAGAGAATAGAATCATATATATACATGTGACGAATTGGTGTTGCATTATAAATTGATGATCATGATGATGGTGATAGGGATGATGACGATTGTAAGTATCCTGTTAATGTGATTAAATCAACTGACAGACTATAATGTATATTCCGTGAGAGGGCGCACTCTTGCCTTGTAGATTCATGATGTGAACGAAATTCACCTTCTATAGGCATAACATGCAAATAAAGAAAATTCTAACATGTCACTTCTAATGGCAATTTTAATATGATGACGTCATCAAAATGAAAATGATGAAGACTGAGCTTGTAGAAAATGTCTTAGCTACAACATATCAAAATCTGGAAGTAAATTAATCAATATTAACAGAGATACAATCAATTTTCCATAAATTTGCTGACGTCATAATATGCAAATTCGTTTTTGAGTTTCAAGGCCATTATGATGATGTCACGATATACTTAATGGCCAAATGAGACATGAAATCATATCTCCGATTCATACTCTATCCAAATATGAAAAAAAATTAGGGGTCACCGGGCTTCCTAAAGAGCTATAAGGATTTTGTATAGGCATGTTTTTGCCCATATATGCTATGTATTACAAGAGCTCGCACGTACGGACATTTATCTGGAACGGACGCTCATTCCGTTATTAATGGTCATAAAGAGATAAACATGGTATCAAATTGTTCAAAAAAATGGGAATATCATGCCAACGAAAAAAGGGGATTTATGTTGCGTTCGGCCATGACGAACGAAAACGCGCGCGCATTCGCGTGTGCGTTTTTTGTGAAATGCTTAAAATGGCTGAAACGTACTCTAATTTGAATAAAAAGTGATTTTGAGCATTTTAAATTTTGCGCGCACTGACGCGCGGACGTACGCGTACGCGCGCGTTTTTGACATGAAAATGACCGGACGGATATTGACCTTGATATTGATAAATATGAATGAGAAATGAATTTTCGTTATGAAGATATGATCATTAGTTGATTTTCACAAAATGGCGCCTGGATGACGTCACGATGATTTGATGAACTTGAAAATGTTCCTGTCACGTCTCATGACAATGACCTATGACTGTGTCAAAATTGAAAGAAATCGGATGGTTCGATATTGAGTAATCGCTTGCACAAAAAAGTGGAGAAATAAAAATAAATAATAATAAATAATAATAAAGAAAGAAAATTCTGACGAAATCAATAGGTGGTCTGTCGTTGACAGACCACCTAATAATAACGAGAAATTTAATTCGTCATTGAGGACGAATTAGGTGGTCTGTCTTTAAATTTTGTGGACGCTGATCTTGTTAGAGATTGTCACAGCTACAACATATCGAAATTTGGAAGACAATCGATCAATATTCACAGAGATACAATCAATTTTCCATAAATTTGCTGACGTCATAACATGCAGATTCGTTGTTTGAGTTCCAAGGCCATTATGATGATGTCACGATATATATAATGGCCAAATGAGACATGAAATCATATCTCCGACTCATACTCTATCCAAATATGAAAAAAATTGGGGTCAACGGCATCCTAAAGAGCTATAATGGATTTTGTATAGGCATGTTTTTGCCCATATATGCTATGTATTACAAGAGCTCGCACGCACGGACATTATCTGGAACGGACGCTCATTCCGTTATTAATGGTCATAAAGAGATAAACATGGTATCAAATTGTTCGGAAAAAATGGGCAATACTATAATAGACAAAAAATGGCAGTTCTATGGTGCCTACGGCCATGACCTACGAAAACGTGCGCGCATAGGTGTGCGCGCGCAAAGGTGTGGGCACGCAAAATTTTCGAAATGCTTGAAATGGCCTAAAACGTACTCTAATTTGATCAAAAAGTGATTTTGAGCATTTTTTTTTTGCGCGCACCGACGCGCAGACGTACGCGTACGCGCGCGTTTATTGACCTGAAGTTGACCGGACAGATATTGACCTTAATCGTGATTAATATGAATGAGAAATGATTTTTGGTAATGAAGATATGATCATGATTTGATTTTCAGAGTACTACACAAAATGGCGCCTGGATGACGTCAGAATAATTTGGTGAACTTGAAAAGTTTCAAGTCACATCTCACGATGATGACCTACAACTGTGTCAAATTTGAAAGAAATTGTGTGGTTCAGTTTTGAGAAATCGTGTGCACAAAAAAGTGGTCACAAATAAATCCGAGTGTTTGTACAGTTTCAATTAGAATACGAGAAATTTAATTCGTCATTGAGGACGAATTAGGTGGTCTGTCTTTAAATCTTGTGGACGCTGATCTTGTTAAGAATTGTCACAGCTACAACATATTGAAATTTGGAAGAAAATCGATCAATATTTACAGAGATACAATCAATTTCCCATTAATATGCTGACGTCATAATATGATAATTCGTTTTTTGAGTTCCAAGGCCGTTATGATGATGTCACGATATATTTAATGGCCGAATGAGACATAAAATTATATCTACGATTCGTAATCTTAATAACTCCTCTTGTAGAGAATCGTCTCAGCTACAACATATCGAAAATTGGAAGAAAATCGTTCAATATTTACAAAGATACAATCAATTTGGCGTGGTCTTGTAGACGCTTGGTTCTCCCTTGTGGCTTGTAAAGGATACTTAGGATGACTTTCTAAGCCCAACATATATCCCTTAGCCTGACACTTATTCACCATAGCTCAAACCACGCCCTGTATACTAGCTCACTCCTCTCAGTCCTTACTCCACACAGACATATAGCGCTCTGCCTACGTGGCGCGAACCTATTCTTCCACTAACATAGCAACAATAGGCCTCTTCATGCATGAATGCATCACATTCCTTTCTCTAATTACTTGATTGCGGTACACTGGCCTTAATCGCTCGCGCATTTTGACAATGACGTCACGATATATTTAACGACCAAATGAGACATGAAATCATATCTCCGACACATACTCTATCCAAATATATCAACAAATTGTGGGGTCAACGGGCATCCTAAAGAGCTATAATGGATTTTGTATGGGCATGTTTTTGCATTATATGTTATGTATTACAAGAGCTCGCACGCATGGACATTTATCTGGAACGGACGCTCATTCCTTATTTAATGGTCATAAAGAGGTAAACATGGTATCAAATTGTTCGGAAAAAAATGGGCAATACTATGATAGACAAAAAACGGCGATTCTATGGTGCGTACGGCCATAACGTACGAAAACGCGCGCGCATAGGTGTGCGCGCGCAAAGGTGTGCGTACGCAAAATTTTCGAAATGCTTGAAATTGCCTAAAACGTACTCTAATTTGATCAAAAAGTGATTTTGTGCATTTTTTATTTTTGCGCGCATCGACGCGCGGAGGTACGCGTACGCGCGCGTTTGTTGACCTGAAGTTGACCGGACGTATATTGATCTTAATCGTGATAAATATGAATGACAAATGACGCTCATTCTGTTATTAATGGTCATAAAGAGATAAACATGGTATCAAATTGTTCGAAAAAAACATGGGCAATACTATAATAGACAAAAACTGGCGATTCTATGGTGCGTACGGCCATGACGTACGAAAACGCGCGCGTATAGGTTTGCGCGCGCATAGGTGTGTGTACGCAAAATTTTCGAAATGCTTGAAATGGCCTAAAACGTACTCTAATTTGATGAAAAAGTGATTTTTAGCATTTTTTATTTTTGCGCGCACCGACGCGCGGACGAACGCGTACGCGCGCGTTTATTGACCTGAAGTTGACCGGACGGAAATTGACCTTAATCGTGATAAATATGAATGAGAAATTATTTTCGGTTATAAAGATATGATCATGAGTTGATTTTTAGAGTACTACACAAAATGGCGCCTGGATGACGTCAGGATAATCTGGTGAACTCGAAAAGTTTTAAGTCACGTCTCAAGATGTTGACCTACAACTGTGTCAAATTTGAAAGAAATTGTGTGGTTCAGTTTTGAGAAATCGTGTGCACAAAAAAGTGGTCACAAATAAATCCGAGTGTTTGTACAGTTTCAATTAGAATACGAGAAATTTAATTCGTCATTGAGGACGAATTAGGTGGTCTGTTGTGTAATCTGAATAACATGTCTTTTAGAGAATTGTCTGAGCTACAACATGTCGAAATTTGGAAGAAAATCGATCAATATTTACAGAGATACAATCAATTTTCCATAAATATGCTGACGTCATAATATGCAAATTCGTTTTTGAGTTCCAAGGCCATTATGATGATGTCACGATATATTAATGGCCAAATGAGACATGAAATCATATCTACGATTCATACTCTATCCAAATATGAAAAGAAAATTAGGAGTCAACGGGCATCCTTAAGAGCTATAATGGATTTTGTATAGGCATGTTTTTGCCCATATATGCTATGTATTACAAGAGCTCGCACGCACGGACATTTATCTGGAACGGACGCTCATTCCGTTATTAATGGTCATAAAGAGATAAACATGGTATCAAATTGTTCTGAAAAAATGGGAATATCATGTCAACAAAAAGGGGATTTATGTTGCGTTCGGCCATGACGTACGAAAACGCGCGCGCATTCGCGTGTGCGCGTTTTTTTAAATGCTTAAAATGGCTGAAACGTACTCTAATTTGAACAAAAGTGATTTTGAGCATTTTAAAATTTTGCGCGCGCACTGACGCGCGGACGTACGCGTACGCGCGCGTTTATTGACATGAAAATGACCGGACGGATATTGAACTTGATATTGATAAATATGAATGAGAAATGAATTTCCGTAATGAAGATATGATCATGAATTGATTTTTTAAAAATTTCACAAAATGGCGCCTGGATGACGTCACGATAATTTGATGAACTTTAAAATGTTCCTGTCACGTCTCATGATAATGACCTATGACTGTGTCAAATTTGAGAGAAATCGGGTGGTTCAGTATTGAGAAATCCACTGCACAAAAAAATGGGGGTCAAATAAATAAAAATAAATAATAATAATAATAAAGAAGAAAGAAAATTCTGACGAAATTAATAGGTGGTCTGTCGATGACAGACCACCTAACGAGAATTTTTAATTCGTCATTGAGGACGAATTAGGTGGTCTGTTGTGTAATCTGATTAACTTATCTTGTCGAGAATTGTCTCAGCTACAACATATCGAAATTTGGGATTAAAAAAAGCAACAAAAAGCGAGATATTGCTCAAAGAACAATCTCATGTAGATGAGTGTAGATTCAAGATTTTCACCTTCCATAGGCAAAACGCGCAAATTAAGAACATTCTGACTGTCGCCTTCAAATGAAATGTTTTCTATGATAACGTCATCTAAATGAAAAATAACGAATACGGCACTTGTAGAAAATTGTCTTTGCTACAACATATTAAAATTTAAAAGAGAATTGATTAATATTGAGAGAGATACGATGATTTTTCCATAAATTTGCTTAAGTCATAATATGCAAGTTCGTATTTTGAGTTCCAAGGCCATTATGATGACGTCACGATATATTTAATGGCCAAATGAGACATGAAATCATATCTACGATTCATACTCTATCCAAATATGAAAAAAATTAGGGGTCAACGGGCATCCTAAAGAGCTATAAAGGATTTTGTATAGGCATGTTTTTGCCCATATCTGTTATGTATTACAAGAGCTCGCACGTACGGACATTTATCTGGAACGGACGCTCATTTCGTTATTAATGGTCATAAAGAGATAAACATGGTACCAAATTGTTCGTAAAAAATGAGGAATATCATGCAAGAGAAAAATGGCGATTCTATTTTGCGTACGGCCATGACGAACGAAAACGCGCGCAATCGCGTGTGCGCGTTTTTTTGCGAAATGCTTAAAATGATCTAAAACGTACTCTAATTTGATCAAAAGTGATTTTGAGCATTTTGAAATTTTGCGCGCGCACTGACGCGCGGACGTACGCGTACGCGCGCGTTTATTGACATGAAAATGACCGGACGGATATTGAAATTGATATTGATAAATATGAATGAGAAATGATTTTTCGTTATGAAGATATGATCATTAGTTGATTTTCACAAAATGGCGCCTGGATGACGTCACGATGATTTGATGAACTTGAAAATGTTGGAGACACATCTTAGGACAATGACCCATGACTGTGCCAAAATTGAAAGAAATCGACTGGACCGATCATGGAGTTATGCTCTGCACAAAAAAGTGGAGAAATAAAAATAAATAATAAATAATAACGAGAAATTTAATTCGTCATTGAGGACGAATTAGGTGGTCTGTTGTGTAATCTGAATTATTTTCGTCGTAGAGAATCGTCTCAGCTACAACATATCGAAATTTGGAAGAAAATTGATCAATATTTACAGAGATACAATCAATTTTCCATAAATATGCTGACGTCATAATATGCAAATTCGTATTTTGAGTTCCAAGGCCATTATGATGATGTCACGATATATTTAATGGCCAAATGAGACATGAAATCATATCTACGATTCATACTCTATCCAAATATGAAAAAAAATTAGGGGTCAACGGGCATCCTAAAGAGCTATAATGGATTTTGTATAGGCATGTTTTTGCCCATATATGCTATGTATTACAAGAGCTCGCACGCACGGACATTTATCTTAACGGACGCTCATTCCGTTATTAATGGTCATAAAGAGATAAACATGGTATCAAATTGTTTGAAAAAATTGGGAATATCATGCCAAAAGAAAAAATGGGAATTATTGTGCGTTCGGCCGTCACGACCGAAAACGCGCGCGCATTCGCGTGTGCGCGTTTTTTTCGAAATGCTTAAAATTGGCTGAAACGTACTCTAATTTGAATAAAAAGTGATTTTGAGCATTTTAAAATTTTGCGCGCGCACTGACGCGCGGACGTACGCGTACGCGCGCGTTTATTGACCTGAAAATGACCGGACGGATATTGACCTTGATCATGATAAATATGAATGAGAAATGATTTTCCGTTATGAAGATATGATCATGAGTTGATTTTCACAAAATGGCGCCTGGATGACGTCACGATGATTTGATGAACTTGAAAATGTTCCTGTCACGTCTCATGACAATGACCTATGACTGTGTCAAAATTGAAAGAAATTGTACGGTTTGATTTTGAGTAATCGCTTGCACAAAAAAGTGGAGAAATAAAAATAAATAATAACGAGAAATTTAATTCGTCATTGAGGACGAATTAGGTGGTCTGTCTTTTAATCTGGTGGACGCTGATCTTGTTGAGGATTGTCACAGCTACAACATATCGAAATTTGGAAGAAAATCGATCAATATTTACAGAGATACAATCAATTTTCCATAAATAAGCTGGCGTCATAACATGCAAATTCATATTTTGAGTTCCAAGGCCGTTATGATGATGTCACGATATATTTAATGGCCAAATGAGACATGAAATCATATCTACGATTCATACTCTATCCAAATATGAAAAAAAATTAGGGGTCAACGGGCATCCTAAAGAGCTATAATGGATTTTGTATAGGCATGTTTTTGCCCATATATGCTATGTATTACAAGAGCTCGCACGCACGGACATTTATCTGGAACGGACGCTCATTCCGTTATTAATGGTCATAAAGAGATAAACATGGTATCAAATTGTTCGGAAAAAAATGGGCAATACTATAATAGACAAAAATGGCGATTCTATGGTGCGTACGGCCATGACGTACGAAAACGCGCGCATAGGTGTGCGCGCGCAAAGGTGTGCGTACGCAAAATTTTCGAAATGCTTGAAATGGCCTAAAACGTACTCTAATTTGATCAAAAAGTGATTTTGAGCATTTTTTATTTTGCGCGCACCGACGCGCAGACGTACGCGTACGCGCGCGTTTTTGACCTGAAGTTGACCGGACGGATATTGACCTTAATCGTGATAAATATGAATGAGAAATGATTTTTGGTTATGAAGATATGATCATGAGTTGATTTTCAGAGTACTTCACAAAATGGCGCCTGGATGACGTCAGAATAATTTGGTGAACTTGAAAAGTTTCAAGTCACATCTCAAGATGATGACCTATAACTGTGTCAAATTTGAAAGAAATCTGACGGTTAGATTTTGAGTAATCGTGTGCACAAAAAAGTGTACCAAAAAAATCCGAGTGTTTGTACAGTTTCAATTAGAATACGAGAAATTTAATTCGTCATTGAGGACGAATTAGGTGGTCTGTCGTGTAATCTTAATAACATGTCTTTTAGAAAATTGTCTGAGCTACAACATATCGAAATTTGGAAGAAAATCGATCAATATTTACAGAGATACAATCAATTTTCCATAAATTTGCTGACGTCATAATATGCAAATTCGTTTTTGAGTTCCAAGGCCATTATGATGATGTCACGATATATTTAATGGCCAAATGAGACATGAAATCATATCTACGATTCATACTCTATCTAAATATGAGAAGAAAATTAGGGGTCAACGGGCTTCCTAAAGAGGTATTAAGGATTTTGTATAGGCATGTTTTTGCCCATATATGCTATGTATTACAAAAGCTCGCACGTACGGACATTTATCTGGAACGGACGCTCATTCCGTTATTAATGGTCGTAAAGAGATAAACATGGTACCAAATTGTTCGGAAAAAATGGGGAATATCATGCCAACGAAAAAAAGAGGATTTATGTTGCGTTCGGCCATGACGAACAAAAACGCGCGCGCATTGCGTGTGCGCGTTTTTTGTGAAATGCTTAAAATGGCTGAAACGTACTCTAATTTGAATAAAAAGTGATTTTGAGCATTTTGAAATTTTGCGCGCGCACTGACGCGCGGACGTACGCGTACGCGCGCGTTTATTGACATGAAAATGACCGGACGGATATTGAACTTGATATTGATAAATATGAATGAGAAATGACATTCCATTATGAAGATATGATCATGAATTGATTTTAAGAAAATTTCACAAAATGGCGCCTGGATGACGTCACGATAACTTGATGAACTTTAAAATGTTCCTGTCACGTCTCATGATGACGACCTATGACTGTGTCAAATTTGAGAGAAATCGGGTGGTTCAGTTTTGAGAAATCCACTGCACAAAAAAATGGGGGTCAAATAAATAAAAATAAATAATAATGAAATTGACCAAGGGTAAAGTTAAATGGTTAAGAATAATGTTTATTAATATACCGCTATGACTGAGTCAAGGTCAAGAAGGATTTTATTTGTATAAGGTGACAGGTGACAATTGCCATGAATGTAATTTACCTAGACAGATGGTGATGACGTAAGCTTATTTTAGTCGGGTTGACTTTGTAAGTTTATTTCAGTCAAGTATCTGGAATTTCAGTTATTATTATTGCCAATATAATTCTCTGATTTGTGAAGAAAATTTATTAAAGTAAATTGTTCTTAAAAATTTGGAGGGGGGGGGGGGTAATTGTCATATGAGAAATTGAGAAATTTTTCATTACTATGTTACCCTGACGGAAGTGAGATTTCCTGTTGGTATTCGAAATTCATATACACCATAAAAAGTTGAATAAACTCTCTTTGAGCCGAGACTAGCATGTATGATTGTCGTTTTTCCGTCACAGGGACTCGATAGTATTAAGAATACAGGAATACAAAAGGCAAAGGGAAAAGCTACAGAAAATAAAGAAACATCCGAAGTAATAAAAGAGGAAGAACGAGAGCAAGAGGCGGGAAAGGGAGAGGGTGAGAGAGTAGAGAACAACAGAGACAAAGGGAGAAAGAGCAAGAAAAGAAGAGGGAAAGAGTAGAGAGAAAGAGATGCAGAGACAGAACAAGAGAACGAGAGGGGGCAGAACAACAAAGGGAAAGACAAACAAAGCAAGCGAGATGAGAGAGAGATCGAGAGATCCAAATTGAGAACGATGCATTCAATATTTCCAGCATAAATAGAATTGAATATAGAGAAAGATAAGTATAGACATGTCTGTAAACAATTCCATGTCCGTGGCAGAGACGTAAACATTGCATATAGTACCTGGGCTGAATAACTGGAAAATATAAACGTCTGGGAAGAGGACTATATAGCATCATAGAAATAGGACAATTTGATATTGAAGCAGACTTGGAAGATTAACCCTATATATATTTAATACACGATAAGTAATAAGATTTCCTTAGGGTTGTATGCAAACTATTGACATTCCTCTGCCATAGATGTACCACGCACAATTAGGCATTTAATTATTTTTTTCTGATTGTATATGATATGTTATAATTGTCGAAAAAGGTGATGAAATCAAATATAAAACGACAGCAAACAAATCAAATAAAAATAAAAATAAAAATTGACCCACCGGGAATCGAACGTGGGTCGCCGGAATGGGAGCAAGTGCTTTAAACAATTTACCAAAATATTTGTCATAGACTTTACATGAAAAGCTGACAAACCGCCTTAGCATAGCCGCAATTTCAACTATTAATTGAAAATTTCGACGTGATCCCAACATCTGATAAAAACAACAGGCACGTTTCTTCCTAGAGCCCATATTCTCACCTATAACATACCAAAATCTGAGAGAAAATAGAGCAACAAAAAAGAGACATCCTATAGCCCATCGTCTCACCTATAACATACCAAAATCTGGGAGAAAATAGAGCCAACAGAAAAGCGAGATACTACTCAAAGAACAATGTCATGTAGATTCATGATGTGAACGAAATTCACCTTCCATAGGCATAACACTCAAATTAAGAAAATTTTGACATAAATATTTAATCTGAATTATAACTGGAAGACTATAAACATCTTTACATCTTTGAAGGAGTAAATTGATCATTATGATGGTGATAGGGATGATGACGATTGTAACAGTATCCTGTTAATGTGATTTACTCAACTGACAGTCTATGATGTATATTCAGTTAGAGGGCGCACTCATGCCTTGTAGATTCATGATGTGAACGAAATTCACCTTCAATGGGCATAAAAGGCAAATTTAGAAAATTGTGAATGTCACATTCAATGGCGATTTTCACTATGATGACGTTATCAAAATGAAAAATAGTGAATACTGAGCTTGTAGAAAATTGTCTTGGCTACAACTTATCAAAATCTGGAAGTAAATTGATCAATATTTACAGAGATACACTCAATTTTCCATAAATTTGCTGACGTCATAATATGCAAATTCGTTTTTGAGTTCAAAGGCCATTATGATGATGTCACGATGTAAATAGAGGCCAAATGAGACCTGAAATCACATCTACAATTCATACTCTATTTAAATATGACAAGAAAATTAGGGGTCAATGGACTTCCTAAAGAGATATAATGGATTTTGTATATGCATGTTTTTGCCCACATATGTTATGTATTACAAGTGCTCGCACGTACGGACATTTATCTATAATGGACGCTCATTTGGTTATTAATGGTCATAAAGAGATAAACATGGTATCAAATTGTTCGAAAAAAAATGGGGAATATCATGAAAGATAAGAAATGGCGATTCTATTGTGCGTATGGCCATGACGAACGAAAACGCGCGCGCATTCGCGTGTGCGCGTTTTTTGCGAAATGCTTAAAATTGGCTGAAACGTACTCTGATTTGAATAAAAAGTGATTTTGAGCATTTTAAAATTTTGCGCGCGCACTTACGCGCGGACGTACGCGTACGCGTGCGTTTATTGATCTGAAAATGACCGGACGGATATTGACCTTGATCATGATAAATATGAATGAGAAATGATTTTCCATTATGAAGATATGATCATGAGTTGATTTTCACAAAATGGCGTGGATGACGTCACGATAATTTGATGAACTTGAAAATGTTCCTGTCACGTCTCATAACAATGACCTATGACTGTGTCAAAATTGAAAGAAATCGGATGGTTCGATATTGAGTAATCGCTTGCACAAAAAGTGGAGAAATAAAAATAAATAATAAAAATTTAATTCGTCATTGAGGACGAATTAGGTGGTCTGTCTTTAAATCTGGTGGACGCTGATCTTGTTAAAGATTGTCACAGCTACAACATATCGAAATTTGGAAGAAAATCAATCAATATTAACAGAGATACAATCAATTTCCATAAATATGCCGACGTCATAATATGCAAATTCATATTTTGAGTTCCAAGGCCGTTATGATGATGTCACGATATATTTAATGGCAAAATGAGACATGAAATCATATCTACAATTCATACTCTATCCAAATATGAAAAAAAATTAGGGGTCAACGGGCATCCTAAAGAGCTATAATGGATTTTATATAGGCATGTTTTTGCCCATATCTGTTATGTATTACAAGAGCTCGCACGCACGGACATTTATCTGGAACGGACGCTCATTCCGTTATTAATGGTCATAAAGAGATAAACATGGTATCAAATTGTTTGAAAAAATTAGGAATATCATGCCAAAAGAAATTATGTGGAATTATTGTGCGTTCGGCCGTCACGACCGAAAACGCGCGCATTCGCGTGTGCGCGTTTTTTCGAAATGCTTAAATTGGCTGAAACGTACTCTAATTTAAATAAAAAGTGATTTTGAGCATTTTAAAATTTTGCGCGCGTACTGACGCGCGGACGTACGCGTACGCGCGTTTATTGACCTGAAAATGACCGGACGGATATTGACCTTGATCATGATAAATATGAATGAGAAATGATTTTCCGTTATGAAGATATGATCATTAGTTGATTTTCACAAAATGGCGCCTGGATGACGTCACGATGATTTGATGAACTTGAAAATGTTCCTGTCACGTCTCATGACAATGACCTATGACTGTGTCAAAATTGAAAGAAATTGTACGGTTTGATTTTGAGTAATCGCTTGCACAAAAAAGTGGAGAAATAAAAATAAATAATAATAAATAATAATAATAATAATAAAGAAAGAAAATTCTGACGAAATCAATAGGTGGTCTGTCGTTGACAGACCACCTAATAAATAATAATAAAGAAAGAAAATTCTGACGAAATCAATAGGTGGTCTGTCGTTGACAGACCACCTAATAAATAATAAAGAAAGAAAATTCTGACGAAATTAATAGGTGGTCTGTTGACAACAGACCACCTAATAAAGAAAGAAAATTCTGACGAAATTAATAGGTGGTCTGTTGACAACAGACCACCTAACGAGAAATTTAATTCGTCATTGAGGACGAATTAGGTGGTCTGTCTTTTAATCTGGTGGACGCTGATCTTGTTAAAGATTGTCACAGCTACAACATATCGAAATTTGAAAGAAAATCGATCAATTTTTACAGAGATACAATCATTTTTCATAAATATGCTGACGTCATAATATGCAAATTCGTATTTTGAGTTCCAAGGCCATTATGATGATGTCACGATATATTTAACGGCCAAATGAGACATGAAATCATATCTCCGACTCATACTCTATCCATATATATAAAAAATTGTTTGGTCAACGGGCATCCCAAAGAGCTATAATGGATTTTGTATAGGCATGTTTTTGCCCACCTATGCTATGTATTACAAGTGCTCGCACGTACGGACATTTATCTATAACGGACGCTCATTGGTTATTAATGGTCATAAAGAGATAAACATGGTACCAAATTGTTTGTAAAAAATAGGAATATCATGCCAAAAGAAATTGTGTGGAATTATTGTGCGTTCGGCCGTCAAGACCGAAAACGCGCGCGCATTCGCGTGTGCGCGTTTTTTTCGAAATGCTTAAATTGGCTAAAACGTACTCTAATTTGATTAAAAAGTGATTTTGAGCATTTTAAAATTTTGCGCGCGCACTGACGCGCGGACGTACGCGTACGCGCGCGTTTATTGACATGAAAATGACCGGACGGATATTGAACTTAATATTGATAAATATGAATGAGAAATGAATTTCTGTTATGAAGATATGATCATAAGTTGATTTTCACAAAATGGCGCCTGGATGACGTCATGATAACCTGATGGACATGAAAATGTTGCAGAAACATCTTAGGACAATGACCTATGACTGTGCCAAATTTGAAAGAAATTGACCGCATCGATCTAAGAGTTATCGTCTGCACAAAAAAGTGGAGAAATAAATAAAAATAAATAATAATAATAATAATAACGAGAAATTTAATTCGTCATTGAGGACGAATTAGGTGGTCTGTCTTTTAATCTGGTGGACGCTGATCTTGTTAAGGATTGTCACAGCTACAACATATCGAAATTTGAAAGAAAATCGATCAATTTTTACAGAGATACAATCATTTGTTCATAAATATGCTGACGTCATAATATGCAAATTCGTTTTTGAGTTCCAAGGCCATTATGATGATGTCACGATATATTTAACGGCCAAATGAGACATGAAATCATATCTCCGACTCATACTCTATCCAAATATATAAAAAAATTGTGAGGTCAACGGGCATCCCAAAGAGCTATAATGGATTTTGTATATGCATGTTTTTGCCCATATATGCTATGTATTACAAGTGCTCGCACGTACGGACATTTATCTATAACGGACGCTCATTGGTTATTAATGGTCATAAAGAGATAAACATGGTACCAAATTGTTTGTAAAAACATTAGGAATATCATGCCAAAAAAAATTATGTGGAATTATTGTGCGTTCGGCCGTCAAGACCGAAAACGCGCGCGCATTCGCGTGTGTTCGTTTTTTCTCGAAATGCTTAGAATTGCCTGAAACGTACTCTAATTTGAATAAAAAGTGATTTTGAGCATTTTGAAATTTTGCGCGCGCACAGACGCGCGGACGTACTCGTACGCGCGCGTTTATTGACATGAAAATGACCGGACGGATATTGACCTTGATGATGATAAATATCAATGAGAATTGATTTTCCGTTATGAAGATATGATCATAAGTTGATTTTCACAAAATGGCGCGTGGATGACGTCACGATTATTTGATGAACTTGAAAATGCGGCTGTCACGTCTCATGACAATGACCTATGACTGTGTCAAATTTGAAAGAAATCACACGGTTAGATATTGAGTTATCTTGTGCACAAAAAAGTGGAGAAATAAAAATAAATAATAAACGAGAAATTTAATTCGTCATTGAGGACGAATTAGGTGGTCTGTTGTGTAATCTGATTAACTTATCTTGTCGAGAATTGTCTCAGCTACAACATATCGAAATTTGGGATTAAAAAGAGCAACAAAAAGCGAGATATTGCTCAAAGAACAATCTCATGTAGATGAGTGTAGATTCAAGATTTTCACCTTCCATAGGCAAAACGCGCAAATTAAGAACATTCTGACTGTCGCCTTCAAATGAAATGTTTTCTATGATAACGTCATCTAAATGAAAATAACGAATACGGCACTTGTAGAAAATTGTCTTTGCTACAACATATTAAAATTTAAAAGAGAATTGATTAATATTGAGAGAGATACGATGATTTTTCCATAAATTTGCTTAATTCATAATATGCAAGTTCGTATTTTGAGTTCCAAGACCATTATGATGACGTCACGATATATTTAATGGCCAAATGAGACATGAAATCATATCTACGATTCATACTCTATCCAAATATGAAAAAAAAATTAGGGGTCAACGGGCATCCTAAAGAGCTATAAAGGATTTTGTATAGGCATGTTTTTGCCCATATCTGTTATGTATTACAAGAGCTCGCACGTACGGACATTTATCTGGAACGGACGCTCCTTTCGTTATTAAAGGTCATAAAGAGGTAAACATGGTACCAAATTGTTCGTAAAAAAACGAGGAATATCATGCAAGAGAAAAAATGGCGATTCTATTTTGCGTACGGCCATGACGAACGAAAACGCGCGCGCAATCGCGTGTGCGCGTTTTTTTGCGAAATGCTTAAAATGATCTGAAACGTACTCTAATTTGATCAAAAGTGATTTTGAGCATTTTAAATTTTGCGCGCGCACTGACGCGCGGACGTACGCGTACGCGCGCGTTTATTGACATGAAAATGACCGGACGGATATTGAAATTGATATTGATAAATATGAATGAGAAATGATTTTTCGTTATGAAGATATGATCATTAGTTGATTTTCACAAAATGGCGCGTGGATGACGTCACGATGATTTGATGAACTTGAAAATGTTGGAGACACATCTTAGGACAATGACCCATGACTGTGCCAAAATTGAAAGAAATCGACTGGACCGATCATGGAGTTATGCTCTGCACAAAAAAGTGGAGAAATAAAAATAAATAATAAACGAGAAATTTAATTCGTCATTGAGGACGAATTAGGTGGTCTGTTTTGTAATCTGAATAACTTTTCTTGTAGACAATCGTCTCAGCTACAACATATCGAAATTTGGAAGAAAATCGATCAATATTTACAGAGATACAATCAATTTTCCATAAATAAGCTGGCGTCATAACATGCCAATTCGTATTTTGAGTTCCAAGGCCATTATGATGACGTCACGATATATTTAACGGCCAAATGAGACATAAAATCATATCTCCGACTCATGCTCTATCCAAATATATAAACAAATTGTGGGGTCAACGGGCATCCTAAAGAGCTATAATGGATTTTGTATAGGCATGTTTTTGCCCATATCTGTTATGTATTACAAGAGCTCGCACGTACGGACATTTATCTGGAACGGACGCTCATTTCGTTATTAATGGTCATAAAGAGATAAACATGGTATCAAATTGTTCGAAACAAAATGGGGCATATCTTGCGCCCCCAAAATAGGAGGATTTATTGTGCGTTCGGCCGTCACGATTGAAAACGCGCGCGCATTCGCGTGTGCGCGTTTTTTTGCGAAATGCTTAAAATGGCCTGAAACGTACTCTAATTTGAATAAAAAGTGATTTTGAGCATTTTAAAATTTTGCGCGCGCACTGACGCGCGGACGTACGCGTACGCGCGCGTTTATTGACATGAAAATGACCGGACGGATATTGAACTTGATATTGATAAATATGAATGAGAAATGAATTTCTGTTATGAAGATAAGATCATAAGTTGATTTTCACAAAATGGCGCCTTGATGACGTCATGATTATCTGATGGACATGAAAATGTTGAAGAAACATCTTAGGACAATGACCTATGACTGTGCCAAATTTGAAAAAAATTGACCGCATCGATCTTAGAGTTATCGTCTGCACAAAAAAGTGGAGAAATAAATAAAAATAAATAATAATAATAATAATAACGAGAAATTTAATTCGTCATTGAGGACGAATTAGGTGGTCTGTCGTGTAATCTGAATAACTGATCATGTAGAAAATCGTCTCAGCTACAACATATCGAAATTTGAAAGAAAATCGATCAATATTTACAGAGATACAATCAATTTTCCATAAATAAGCTGGCGTCATAACATGCAAATTCGTGTTTGGAGTTCCAAGGCCATTATGATGATGTCACGATATACTTAATGGCCAAATGAGCCATGAAATCATATCTACGATTCATACTTTATCCAAATATGAAAAGAAAATTAGGGGTTACCGGGCTTCCTAAAGAGCTATAAGGATTTGGTATAGGCATGTTTTTGTTCATATATGCAATGTATTACAAGAGCTCGCACGTACGGACATTTATCTGGAACGGACGCTCATTCCGTTATTAATGGTCATAAAGAGGTAAACATGGTATCAAATTGTTCAAAACAAAATAGGGCATATCATGCGCCCCAAAATAGGAGGATTTATTGTGCGTTCGGCCGTCACGATTGAAAACGCGCGCATTCGCGTGTGCGCGTTTTTTGCGAAATGCTTAAAATGGCCTGAAACGTACTCTAATTTGAATAAAAAGTGATTTTGAGCATTTTAAAATTTTGCGCGCGCACTGACGCGCGGACGTACGCGTACGCGCGCGTTTATTGACATGAAAATGACCGGACGGATATTGAACTTGATATTGATAAATATGAATGAGAAATGAATTTCTGTTATGAAGATATGATCATAAGTTGATTTTCACAAAATGGCGCCTGGATGACGTCATGATAATCTGATGGACATGAAAATGTTGCAGAAACATCTTAGGACAATGACCTATGACTGTGCCAAATTTGAAAGAAATTGACCGCATCGATCTAAGAGTTATCGTCTGCACAAAAAAGTGGAGAAATAAATAAAAATAAATAATAATAAAGAAGAAAGAAAATTCTGACGAAATTAATAGGTGGTCTGTCGATGACAGACCACCTAACGAGAAATTTAATTCGTCATTGAGGACGAATTAGGTGGTCTGTCGTGTAATTTGAACAACTGATCTTGTTGGAAATCGTCTCAGCTACAACATATCGAAATTTGGAAGAAAATCGATCAATATTTACAGAGATACAATCAATTTTCCATTAATATGCTGACGTCATAATATGCAAATTCGTATTTTGAGTTCAAGGCCATTATGATGATGTCACGATATATTTAACGGCCAAATGAGACATGAAATCATATCTCCGACTCATACTCTATCCAAATATATAAAAAAATTGTGGGGTCAACGGGCATCCCAAAGAGCTATAATAGATTTTGTATAGGCATGTTTTTGCCCACATATGCTATGTATTACAAGTGCTCGCACGTATTGACATTTATCTATAATGGACGCTCATTTGGTTATTAATGGTCATAAAGAGATAAATATGGTACCAAATTGTTTGTAAAAAAATTAGGAATATCATGCCAAAAGAAATTATGTGGAATTGTTGTGCGTTCTGCAGTCAGGACCGAAAACGCGCGCGCATTCGCGTGTGCGCGTTTTTTCTCGAAATGCTTAGAATTGGCTAAAACGTACTCTAATTTGATCGAAAAGTGATTTTGAGCATTTTGAAATTTTGCGCGCGCACTGACGCGCGGACGTACGCGTACGCGCGCGTTTATTGACCTGAAAATGACTGGACGGATAATGACCTTGATATTGATAAATATGAATGAGAAATGATTTTCCGTTATGAAGATATGATCATTAGTTGATTTTCACAAAATGGCGCCTGGATGACGTCACGATGATTTGATGAACTTGAAAATGTTCCTGTCACGTCTCATGACAATGACCTATGACTGTGTCAAAATTGAAAGAAATTGTATGGTTTGATTTTGAGTAATCGTCTGCACAAAAAAGTGGAGAAATAAAAATAAACTAGACTTTAATTCGTCATGAGAACGAATTAGGTGATCTGTCTTCAATTCTTATAGTTCATGCTCATCTTCAATTCAATGATCCAATATAATGATGTTAATGTAAAATGATGTATTAAGATATGAATTGATGAATGAAGTACTGATGAACTGATGAACTGATAGATTGAACTGATGTGAAATGAACTGAATTGATGAGTAAACTGATGAACTGATGAATGAACTGATAGATTGAACTGTGACCTGAACTGAAGTGATAACTTAACTGATGAACAAAATATTGAGAAATGAATATGATAAAAAACATGATCATAATGAAATGTAATGAAAATATAGATATAGAGAAGGAGAGAGGGAGACGAGTTATTGTCATGTAAAAATACATGAGCTGGACCGAGGGAAGAAAGAGGAATCATGATCAGAATGCATACACTTGGAAGGAGAGAGGATAGTATAAGGAAACATGGTAGGGGTGAAATAAGAATACAAAGGGCAAAATGAAAAGCTAGAGGAAATTAAAGAAAATTACAATAGATATCGGAGGGAGAACGAGAACCAGAGGCGGGAAATGGAGAGGGTGAGAGAGTATACAATGAGAGGCAGAGACAGAGGGAGGCAGAGCAAGAGAGGGAGACAGATATAGGGAGAGAGTAAAAGAGTAGAGAGAGAGATGCAGTGAGAGAGCAAGAGAAGGATAGAGGGCAGAACAAGAGAGGGAAGGGAAACAAAGCAACAGAGAGCAAGAGAAAGAGATGCAATGGAGAACGATGCTTTTAATATTTCCAGCATAAATAGAATTGAATATTTACTATATTATAGAGAAAGAGAGAAGTTATAGACATGTAAACAATTCTATGTCCGCGGGAGAGACGTAAAGATTGCATATACCTGGGCTGAATAACTGGAAAGTATAAACGTCTGGGAAGGAGACTAAACATCATAAAAATGGGATGATTTGATATATTCCAACAGACTTGGGAGATTAACCCTATAGGTTTAATACACGACAAGGAATCAGATTTCCCATAGGGTTGTACTCAAACGATTGACATTCTTCTCCCATAGATATAACACGCAAAATTAGGCATTTTATTACATTGTTTGTGATTATATATGATAATATGTTATAATAGTCGAAGAAGATCATAAAATCAAATTTAAAACGACGGCAAAAAAAAAAAAAAATGACCCACCAGGAATCGAACTTGGGTCGCCGGAATGGGAGGCAAGTGCTATGACCACTATACCAAAATAATCCACATAGACATTACACGTGAACGGAAAATGGAATTCTCAAATCCCACTTTGCAAGTGAAATATGAGCATGATCCCGGCATCTGATCGAAAAATAAAGGGCACACTTACGATAGCTTATTGTCTCAGCTACAACATACTCGAAGCTCAGCGAAAACAAAGCTAAAACGACGGAGATATTGCTCGCGAAAGACGGGAATGTAGAATCCAGTTTAGGAAAAAGTCATGTCCCATAGAGAATACACGCAAAATGTGAAAAATTGACATGCCTCCTTTAATCCCAAAAATACGTCATGATGCCTTTGTCAAAATGAAAAATCGTGGTGACTGCATTTGTAGAGAATTGTCTCAGCTAGAACATATCAAAATTTGGAAGAAAATCGATCAATATTTACAGAGATACAATCAATTTTCCAAAATATGCTGACGTCATAATATGCAAATTGAAATTTTGAGTTCGGAGGCCGATATGATGACGTCATGAGTTGATTGAGGGTCAAATGAGACATGAAATCATATCTCCGACTCATAATCTATCCAAATATGAAAAAAATTGGGGTATCCATCCATTCTGAAGAGTTACAATGAGTTTTGTATAGGCATGTTTTTGCCTATGTATTGTGGATAGAGATAGCGCGGTCCGCGGGTGCTGTTATACTTTGACGGACGCTCATTGCGTTATTACTGGTCAGAAAAAGTGAACAAGGTATCAAAATGCTTGGAAAAATGTGCCAAATATGATGACAGAAAAATTTGGCGATTCTATGTTGTAAATGCCAAAACGCGCAAAAACGCGCGCATAAGTGCGCGCGCGCAAATTTTGAAAATGCTTAAAATGGCCTGAAACGTGTGCAAACAAAATTTGGGATGAATTGGAGCATTTTGAAATTTTAATGCGCGCGTACGCGCGTCATGGTGCGCACGGATTTTGTCGACATTTTTTGTTGACCTTTGACCTAAAATTGATGTATACCAAATATGGTTGATTTTTGATGACTCGTTATCGAGATAAGATATTGACCTGATGTTTACAAAATGGCGCCTGGATGACGTCACGATGACCCCATGACATTGAGAAGGTTACTTGAACTTGATATTATAGGGACTGATGACTGACAGAAATTCGAAGGAAATTGACCATGTCGATTTCGAGTAAACGTCTGCACAAAAAAGTGTACGGAAGAAATAAAAATAAATAAATAACTAGACTTTAATTCGTCATGAGAACGAATTAGGTGATCTGTCTTCAATTCTTATTGTTCATGCTAATCTTCAATTCAATGATCCAATATAATGATGTTAATGTAAAATGATGTATTAAGATATGAATTGATGAATGAAGTACTGATGAACTGATGAACTGATAGATTGAACTGATGTGAAATGAACTGAATTGATGAGCTAAACTGATGAACTGATGAATGAACTGATAGATTGAACTGTGACCTGAACTGAAGTGATAACTTAACTGATGAACAAAATATTGAGAAATGAATATGATAAAAACATGATCATAATGAAATTTAATGAAAATATAGATATAGAGAAGGAGAGAGGGAGACGAGTTATTGTCATGTAAAAATACATGAGCTGGACCGAGGGAAGAAAGAGGAATCATGATCAGAATGCATACACTTGGAAGAGAGAGGATAGTATAAGGAAACATGGTAGGGGTGAAATAAGAATACAAAGGGCAAAATGAAAAGCTAGAGGAAATTAAAGAAAATTACAATAGATATCGGAGGGAGAACGAGAACCAGAGGCGGGAAATGGAGAGGGTGAGAGAGTATACAATGAGAGGCAGAGACAGAGGGAGGCAGAGCAAGAGAGGGAGACAGATATAGGGAGAGAGTAAAAGAGTAGAGAGAGAGAGATGCAGTGAGAGAGCAAGAGAAGGATAGAGGGCAGAACAAGAGAGGGAAGGAAACAAAGCAACAGAGAGCAAGAGAAAGAGATGCAATGGAGAACGATGCTTTTAATATTTCCAGCATAAATAGAATTGAATATTTACTATATTATAGAGAAAGAGAGAAGTTATAGACATGTAAACAATTCTATGTCCGCGGGAGAGACGTATAGATTGCATATATACCTGGGCTGAATAACTGGAAAGTATAAACGTCTGGGAAGGAGACTAAACATCATAAAAATGGGATGATTTAATATATTCCAACAGACTTAGGAGATTAACCCTATAGGTTTAATACACGACAAGGAATCAGATTTCCCATAGGGTTGTACTCAAACGATTGACATTCTTCTCCCATAGATATAACACGCAAAATTAGGCATTTTATTACATTGTTTGTGATTATATATGATAATATGTTATAATAGTCGAAGAAGATCATAAAATCAAATTTAAAACGACGGCAAAAAAAAAAAAAAAAAAATGACCCACCAGGAATCGAACTTGGGTCGCCGGAATGGGAGGCAAGTGCTATGACCACTATACCAAAATAATCCACATAGACATTACACGTGAACGGAAAATGGAATTCTCAAATCCCACTTTGCAAGTGAAATATGAGCATGATCCCGGCATCTGATCGAAAAATAAAGGGCACACTTACGATAGCTTATTGTCTCAGCTACAACATACTCGAAGCTCAGCGAAAACAAAGCTAAAACGACGGAGATATTGCTCGCGAAAGACGGGAATGTAGAATCCAGTTTAGGAAAAAGTCATGTCCCATAGAGAATACACGCAAAATGTGAAAAATTGACATGCCTCCTTTAATCCCAAAAATACGCCATGATGCCTTTGTCAAAATGAAAAATCGTGGTGACTGCATTTGTAGAGAATTGTCTCAGCTAGAACATATCAAAATTTGGAAGAAAATCGATCAATATTTACAGAGATACAATCAATTTTCCAAAAATATGCTGACGTCATAATATGCAAATTGAAATTTTGAGTTCGGAGGCCGATTATGATGACGTCATGAGTTGATTGAGGGTCAAATGAGACATGAAATCATATCTCCGACTCATAATCTATCCAAATATGAAAAAAATTGGGGTATCCATCCATTCTGAAGAGTTACAATGAGTTTTGTATAGGCATGTTTTTGCCTATGTATTGTGGATAGAATAGCGCGGTCCGCGGGTGCTGTTATACTTTGACGGACGCTCATTGCGTTATTACTGGTCAGAAAAAGTGAACAAGGTATCAAAATGCTTGAAAAATGTGCAAATATGATGACAGAAAAAATTTGGCGATTCTATGTTGTAAAATGTAAAAAGCGCAAAAACGCGCGCATAAGTCGCGCGCAAATTTGAAAATGCTTAAAATGGCCTGAAACGTGTGCAAACAAAATTTGGGATGAATTAGAGCATTTTGAAATTTTAATGCGCGCGTTGCGCGCGTCATAGTGCGCACACGGATTTTGTCGACATTTTTTGTTGACCTTTGACCTAAAATTGATGTATACCAAATATGGTTGATTTTTGATGACTCGTTATCGAGATAAGATATTGACCTGATGTTTACAAAATGGCGCCTGGATGACGTCACGATGACCCCATGACATTGAGAAGGTTACTTGAACTTGATATTATAGGGACTGATGACTGACAAAATTCAAAGGAAATTGACCATGTCGATTTCGAGTAAACGTCTGCACAAAAGTGTACGGAAGAAATAAAAATAAATAATAATAAAGAAAGAAAATTCTGACAGAAATCAATAGGTGATCTGTCGACAGATCACCTAATAATAAACGAGAAATTTAATTCGTCATTGAGGACGAATTAGGTGGTCTGTGTTAAATCTTGTAGACGCTGATCTTGTTAAATTGTCACAGCTACAACATATCGAAATTTGGAAGAAAATCGATCAATATTTACAGAGATACAATCAATTTCCCATAAATATGCTGACGTCATAATATGATAATTCGTTTTGAGTTCCAAGGCCATTATGATGATGTCACGATATATTTAATGGCCAAATGAGACATGAAATCATATCTACGATTCATACTCTATCCAAATATGAAAAGAAATTTAGGGGTCAACGGGCATCCTAAAGAGCTATAATGGATTTTGTATAGGCATGTTTTTGCCCATATCTGTTATGTATTACAAGAGCTCGCACGCACGGACATTTATCTGGAACGGACGCTCATTCCGTTATTAATGGTCATAAAGAGATAAACATGGTATCAAATTGTTCGGAAAAAAATGGGCAATACTATAATAGACAAAACATGGAGATTCTAGGTGCGTACGGCCATGACGACGAAAACGCGCGCATAATTTGTGCGCGCGCAAAGGTGTGCGTACGCAAAATTTTCGAAATGCTTGAAATGGCCTAAAACGTACTCTAATTTGATCAAAAGTGATTTTGAGCATTTTTTATTTTGCGCGCACCGACGCGCGCAGACGTACCGTACGCGCGCGTTTATTGACCTGAAGTTGACCGGACGGATATTGACCTTAATCGTGATAAATATGAATGAGAAATGATTTTCGGTTATGAAGATATGATGAGTTGATTTTCAAGTACTTCACAAAATGGCGCCTGGATGACGTCACGATAATTTGGTGAACTTGAAAAGTTTCAAGTCACATCTCAAGATATTGACCTATAACTGTGTCAAATTTGAAAGAAATTGACGGTTAGATTTTGAGTAATCGTGTGCACAAAAAGTGTACCAAAAAATTCGAGTGTTTGTACAGTTTCAATTAGAATACGAGAAATTTAATTCGTCATTGAGGACGAATTAGGTGGTCTGTCGTGTAATCTTAATAACTGATCTTGTAGAGAGTCGTCTCAGCTACAACATATCGAAATTTGGAAGAAAATCGATCAATATTAACAGAGATACAATCAATTTTCCAAAAATATGCTGACGTCATAATATGCAAATTCGTATTTCAAGTTCACAAGCCATTATGATGACGTCACGATATATTTAACGGCTAAATGAGACATGAAATCATATTTCCGACTCATACTTTATCCAAATATGG